>CM054006.1:9828552-10428552 GCA_028641665.1 Chelonus formosanus | reverse complement strand
CGATCGAACGTTAAAACATATTTTTGTTTATAAGAACATAATTTACAACATCATAATGCATACTGAAACATTAGGACATAAATAAAATCGTTAGAACATATGTTTAATCATTCCAACATAAGTTAGAACGATTGATTGTATGATTCAATGTTAAATCATTCTGACGAAAATTAAAACATAAATAAGATCTTTCAAACATATGTGTTATGGTCAAAATATATGTGTGAACTTTAAAACACATAATTTATTGTTGAACCATAAGTTAAATCGTTGATATACATGTAAAAAACATTGTTCTTTTTTATCATGATAACGTAATGCATTCATCACAAAATAAATAAAAGTCTTAATTATTCTTAGTAAAATTACTAATTATTGATTTAGAAATTTTAATAGCTAAATTATCAATTACTTTAATATTTAGTAATTTGGCAAAAAAAATTACCAATTTCTCCTGTAATTTGTAATTTCACTAAAAATATTATCAGTTACAAAAGTAATTTGTTATTTAAAATCTAAAATTACAAATTACTCCGTAAATTTTTAATTGGATCTGAGAAATTAAAAATTACTCTATTAATTTGTAATTGGATTCATTAAATTACAAATTACTTTATCAATTGATAATTTCAAAAATAAATTTATCAATTAACACTGTAGTTGATAATTTTATTTTCGATATTAATGATTATTTAGTAATTGATTTTTTTTTTCTAATTAACTATTTTCGAGTAATTGAGTAATGTGTCATTGAAAATACTTTTTTTGACGATCCCTCGTTGATACTGATAGTCATGGTGATTCTGTAACAGTGGAATCTATAGATAAAAATAATGATGGTGATTTGATGTATCGCATCACAAATTCAGAAGAGAAGGATTATATTGAAATGCCTTTTTTGCCAGTAGTATTAACACATTGGTTTTGTATAATATGTCGAAAAGGAGTAAATCTTCTGCTATATCTATTGTAACACGATGTGATGTTTTCGTAAGAAAAAAGATTTTTCTACCTGATAGTTATCGATGTTGCGATCAGCATATAATAAATGATAGAATTTATAAAGATGACTTGCCTCGCTTATGCGCAATTTTTTATACTAGCAGAATAAACAAATCGGAATTAGTTACTTTTTTAAACAAACTTTCCGAAACGTCTGATTCATCATTGTTTGATCAAATAGAAAATGAAATTTCAGATGATTGACTCGAAGCGTTCACAGGCCTCGGTTGAAAAAATATTATTGAACTGAGACAAATGCTACCTTCAGTAAGAAGTACAACAACCCGGAGTGTGACGGAAGCCTTAATTGTTTTTCTTTTTGAATTGAGATCTAGAAATGTGTATGGAACCACTGCTGCTATTTTAGTTCTAAAACATAAACAATACACATCCGAATTTCGTGATGAGGTCGTAAAAGTTTTCGAGAGAGATACTTATCAAAATATATTAGCTATAACGCTAATACACGTCAAAATCTTGTATCTAATACCTTCCGTACAGCTAAGGAATTTTTAAATCTATCTGGCGATCAACTTATTATTATTTGCGATAGTCCTTATGTGCGACATCAAAACTGTCAAAATAATTTTCATCAAAGAAAATCTTTCTTCAGACATGAAAAAATGCATCTTTGCAGACTTTGCAGGATTTTTTTACAGCACTCAAAATGACGCTTTAGTACTGAAACTTGTTTCAGAAGACTCTACTCGTTTACAATCACTACCATCACCAAATGATATCTTTACTTTAGACCGTGGTTTCTGTGATTCTATTGATCCTCTAGAAAGTAAAGGTTATACAGTACTTATGTCAGGTTTAGAAGGAAGCATGTCGCAATTAACAACCAAAGAGGCCCATGAATCAAGAAGAGTCACAAAACTGAGATAGGTTGTGGAAGCAGTTCATAGTGGAATAGCTTAAAAATGTCATCTTCGACATAATTCTTTGGATAACAAGTTTATACCGAAGTTAGAAGTTTTTTGTAAAATTGTTGGATTTTTACAGAACAAATATGGCCAGAAATTTAATTTCGATGGTGATGAGAATGATAAGGTGCTCAAATACATGGATAGCAGAATGAGTGTGGTAAATACTCTGAGTGAAGAAGTCATAATGAAAAAATTTTTTTGACGATCCCTCGTTGGATCGAAAAAATAGAACTGTCAAAAGTCAGCTTTCCAACAGCTTAAATCATCTCAAATTTTAGATTTCCTACAGTTCAGCAGTCACCAACTCGTTATACTCTTCAAGAGCTCCTATTAACTCTCATAGGCTGTGTTATATTTAGCGGAGATAACGGACGAACACTTAAACCTTACGTTACAGTTTGTAAAAATCGCACCCAATATACTAAAACTGGAAGTCAGATCACGACGTATAAATCGTCAAACATACCATGTTTACATTGATTATGTACCACCCGGAAAGAAGGTTCAAAGCATTCGTCGATATTGCTGTAACTGTCCCAATGGTCTAAGAACTGTAAGATGCTGTTTACATGTAGCAACTGTTGTTGATTACTTTTCTCATGTCCGATATCTTCCCCCCCTGTTACGTCCAGCACAGACATTATTTGATATACTTATTGTTTATTTATATAAAAAAATATTCACACAGTTGTCCATGAAAACAGCGACGAAGATTAATCATACTTTAATAACAATCGTATCACAACGGATAATATTTGTTTTCACTTGATATCTGTACAATCAGCCCCCTTTTTTTGCCGTAAATGTCAAATATAATTCAAAGCATTTACAAACTCGTATATTAATAAGAAACACACTACCACCTTTTGACGTAGTCATAAAAAGTTTTAATTTTTTTTGGAAGGGTTGCACCCATTCGATATTGATGAACTTTATGGTGGTAATACTAGACGTCGTGAGCTATATTATATATTTTTTCTGTGATTGTACCTCTTTGTGAACTATGAATAGAAAAGTGAAAAAAAAACTTTTTATTATTATTCAATAGCAAATAAGGTGAAAAAATTGTAAAAAAAATATACAGTATAGAGCGATTCCCCCTCTAACAAACCGTTTTGGTTTTATTAGTCCAGCTACAATAGTTTCCGAAAAAATTGATTTTGAAAGATACCTGTTATAGTGTCTATTGACTCAATTATTTCCGTATTGCAGTGAGATAAAAGGCTGAATTCGCCCAGGTAGTAATAATACATCTCACCAATATGATACCATAATTTATTTTTGAAATATCTCTTTGGGCCCGTTGACCCTACCTCATCTTACTAGACCCTTTGTCGTTTTTTTAAAGAAATGATTAGTATTTATTTCTTATTCTCAATTTTCATAGCATTCATTGAATCCATTTTAAATCTGATTAATTTCCAGTGAATTTTTCTCTCCTACTTAAATATATCATTTATTGCGGCATTCATTTCGTTTATTTCATCATCATTCTTTCTTTGATAGATACTAGTTTCGAATGCATATTATTTATTTTTTAGAGAAATATCAAAATCTTCATTGTTTTCGAAACTTTTAAAGAAAAAATTTCCAATCTGATCAATTTCTTACTTCATCTTTTACTTTTTTACAGTCAAAATCATTTATCTGGTCGTTCATTTCATTCATTCCATCATCACAATCGCTTCGATCATTATTTTCTGTAATCATACATAAATCCTCTTCCGTAAAAACATTAGAATATTGTTTATTTGGATAATGTGTTGTTCTGAACGAAAAGTTAGATGGATGATAGAATCTGACCATGTACTCGGTGGAGAATTTAATCTTTTAATATAAAATATAAGTTAAAAAAATAAAGTATCCATAGTGTTAATTTCACGATGACACTAGAATCCCATTTTGCTTTTAATAAATTATTCAAATGATAAATTAACTATTAAATTGATCTGGAGTAATTTCTATTCTTAACCATTAAATTTCTTATAGCTGATATTTTATTACATAATCAAAATCGAGCAGTTATGAATAACGATTGGAAATCTTTTCATTCTTCGAGGACTAACATATTGTGTATTTGCATGTAAATTGTATTTTCTACGTTGTATTAATCGATTCAATAGTCAATTTTGACACATAAAAAAACCCATATACGAAGATGTGGGTCTATGGTGCTAATATCTTTTTGTGTTGTTTTTTAAAAAAAAACAGTCAATCGTTTCAAACTTCAAGTGAAAATTCATCATGTACGAAACTATAACCCTATCAATTCATTAGTATGTTTTTGAATGCATCAAATATTTCCAGTTGATTTGTGTCAATAAGAAGAAAATATGAGTAAAAGACAGCTTTATGCTCTCGTTAAATCGATTGATAATGAAGGAAAAGACCTGTTTTCAATGGATATCCCAGTATAATGGATTGTGAGATTTAATGAAGAAGAGTTTAAAGATCCGAACCAAATTGATACTGAAGAATCATATGTGATAGAATAGCGCGGTAAAAGAAAAAAGCCTAAAAAGAGATAGGCTTGTTATAACAGTGTGGTGATTGCTATTTCTGGTTTTTTTTATTCAGTAAAATAATAATAATCCATTTACTGCGAAATTGATTCACTAATATAATTAAAATTTCTCTCTATCGATTCATTATTGAATATTTACAGAAAAAAAGTGTTTTGAATCATAACCTGAGGAAGTATCTGGTAATTTATCACTGAAACGTAAAATTTCAAATGAAATATACAATCGAAATCGATCTAAAAGACGTTCACGATCTGATGCAGATAATAACTCTGATTGCCATCGATCAAAACAACTACACAATAGGACTAAAATACCAGTATACTTAAAAGTCTCAATACTCATATTTTTATTGATCTTTATACAAAGTCAATTATTTTATAGTCCTTTAGAGTATAAGTAAATACAATATCAATCAGAGTCAATCTGGTTCAATGACTTCATTACTTTACATTCTAAGAACTCCACTTTTCAGGAAATATTAAAAAGTGAATTCTTTCATTTCTTTATTGTAAAATTATGATAAAATCTATGATGAATACTTTAATGAATCTAAATTAACATTTTTAATAAAGGAGGTGGGTAAAGACCGCCCATTTTTCGCCTATCGGCAAGTTCATCTTACATATACATTTTTTTAAAACTGAGACTCAGTAGAACTGAAAATACTTGGTTCTTTCAAACAATTATTTTATTAAATAGACACAACAGGAAACAATTACCTATACTGAAGTATTTATGACAAATGTTTTAAATTATATTTTTTCTTCGCTTTTACTGGCTGAATCGTCACTGAACCATCCAGTAGCAGCGTCCTGGAGGGTATCTGAATACTCAAGACGTAGTGTTTTTTATTGAGATTGATTATGATAACAGTATCCTAAGTATTATAGTACAGATGCAACATGGGCGCAGCAGCCAACAACTGTGGCACCAACTTTGCACTGACAATACCATTCAATATATGGACTACGACCTTTACCTAGTTTTATCCGAGGAATCTTCTCGGTGTACATAAAGAAAATATTTTCCCATTTCGTTGAGGTATTCATGAGTGTATGATCTGCTTTGCTTAAGCTGACATACTCCAATAGTTGAAGATCGTAGTTTATTCCATGTAAATTGTGAAAAATCTAGAAAATCAAAGTCACTTAAAAGAGTCCATATCGCTCTTCTCCTTGCCCAGCCACATTCTTGAATTGTTTGTTGTAAGTAATGAGGTGTTATGTCCGAAGATATTTATTATCGATTAATCTGGATAATTAATTAATTAATTGGATTGGAGCCTGCGTGTCACCGACTAGTTTGCTGATCAATCAAAGAGTGATGTTTTTTGATGGTTTTTATATCAATTCATTGCCCTGTGGATTGAGGACATAATGGGAAAATGTAGGACAGCAATAATTAACTACCAAGTTTCCAAATCGGTGTCACGATGAGTTTTTAGGACATTCAAAATGAGGAAACTGTAGAGTTTTGAAATCGCTCTTATGTGGAACAGAGTATTGAATCGAGGACGATTTATATTTCGCTGAGAATTAAATATTGTTAGAATAAATAACCCCATAAATTGGGACACGAAAATATCGGCCATAACATGGGTATCCTCATTGAATCTAGCATTCGCTGGGCAATGACATGGTTGCTCTTAATATTTTTAATTCTTGCTGAATGGAAAGCATTAAGAATTGCACATACGATTTTTACATAATCTCCTATATACAGCATTTGAACATTCGGTATAACATCAATCAAAGTTCTGCGATTCTTTAGCTGGCAGTTTACTGCTTTAATTACCGAACGAACCTTTGTCACCAAACGTGTCTCGTTTGCTTCTCCTGTAGGGAGCTGTGCTTGTTTATTCAGGAAGACAGGCATTTAAGTACTGGATCCATTTTTTCTAAAAACTCTAAACACTCTCGGAAACTTCTATCAATGATAATGGCATTATAATCTTTGAGCTATTCCCTAATATTATAGATATCTTTCTTTAATGAATATTTAAAAATATCCGCATCGTTATTTATAGGATCTGGAAAACATCCAAAATGTACTCCGTTGTTGTCACAATTATCATGGGCTTAACCAATGACCTTCCTTTGTGCAGAGAATGACATCGCATTTGAAAATGATAATTACTACTTTTCTGAATATAGATATATGTACTATCGGTGACAAGTACGACGGTGTCATTATTATTGTCCGAGACAAATAAAGTTGTTGCTGATGATCGCGTACGTTCTTTAATAATCTTTGTTCAGGTAATGTGTTACATTCCAAGATGTAATGGAACAAAATTGGAAAATAGAATTAATCTTTTTTTTAAGTTAAATAACCCGGAAAGAACACCATTTGAGAAACCGGTTCTATGCTTAACAAGAAACACAGCTAAAAAAGTGCGATTTGATCTGTATGCTGACGAATGAATACTTAATTTTACTAATTCAAAAATTTTTTTTATGGTTTTCTATCGTTAGTCTCATTAATGTAAAATAATCGGAAACAGGAAGCTGTTCTGGCGTATCAAAGTCGAAGCCTCTATATTTCGCCACTTTTTTAATATCATGTGGAAAAATTTCAATATTTTTTATTTATGACATGGAGGCAATGACAACACTACTTTAGATTTTTCTACAGCGAAGTTTGTAGGTGTATTCGCAGACGGTTTCATGTCACGACAATTTTGGAAGACGTACAAGAATTTGTAGTCCCTAAATGACTTGCATACCTTCGACATGCAAAACACACTTTGGCATTGTTTTAAAAATCGAAATTCTCATGTTGTCTTAGAAAAGATAGTATTTTTAACTTCTTAGTGTTCTATTAGAAATTGCACGATAATTGCTTTTCAATTTCCAATTTTCATAAGAATCACACTGAATTTTCGGGATTTTCTTTTGATAAAATACAGAAAACGCCTATATACTACGTAAAATGACGGCAACAAAACAAAAAAAAATTTGTTCTACTGTATAACTCGCGCAAGGTCAATACACGTTCAAACACGCACGTTCAGCATGAGTTCAGTTGACTCACGTACAAGGTGTTTTTTTCTTACACCATAGATACACTGGATGCACCAAAGCAAATAAATGCTAGTTTAGAAGCTTATTTAATGTAGTATTTGAAAAACTAAAAAAAATAGTGGTTCATGAAGTGTTCAACAGATTTTGTAAGAATAAAAGTTGAAAAAAACGTTTGAAATTGCAAAAATTCGACAAATGTGCCAAGTTTGATTACCGTTTATGGGCCCCGTTTTATTTCTCTCACTATTTTAGAATAAATGTGAAGATCAATGCCTAAATTTCACATTAATATAACAATATATTTTTTATGAGAACTTTGAAATTTCATCACTTTCATGGACGAAAAGTGATTGACTTTTACCCACTTCTTATCACAATGTGAAAAAAACAATAGCGAGTAATAAAATGACTATAAATAATTTAACTATTGCTGTAAAAAAAAAAACAGTATTGTAAAGAAACATGAGCATAGGCTATAAATTCTTGAAAGTCAAATGTTGTCCGAAGGTCTAGGCAGAAATTGGTAGAGTAGGTTGCAAGGTTAATGTAACAAGTAACCAATAGAAATCATCTAAAAATGCTGAATCATATAAATGTTTCTAAGTCATTTTGATGATAGCTGTATTTAAAATGGCAACGTTACTCAAGAGTAATGTCAAGGGGCAACCCAGTAAAATTTTTAAAACAGCTAAGTAGATTCAATCACTGAATAATAAAAAAAATAAGATCGAGATTATTGCAATAACTTCTCTATAAGTAGCCGGAAATAGATTAAATGGTAAATCAATTCGGTTACATATCAGTTGTGCGGAGTAGAATGTACCAAAATACATACAATGAATCCTTTCCGCATATTTGTTTAAATAATGAACTACCAAGTTTACGAAATAAGCGTAATACTGACGATTTAACAAACCAATCAAGTTCGGGTGATAAAGAAAATTAGGAGATGTTTATTCAATCATTTAATTACTAACGTTTCTTGCGATATTTAATTTGTTAGTGCAAGATTGAAGTTTAGTTATTTTAATTGGCTCAAAATGTAACCATATATGAAAAATTTAATTGAAAGATTTATACATTCATTGTAATAAAACATATTTTTCATACACAAATTTAAAAATTTTATAAAAGTGTCAATAAAAAAATTCACATTAAAATAAACAAGTGTTTAGCTCCTATTCTGTTTTGATGGGTAAAGAAAAAAAAGTAAAGTGAAATATGAGAAAAAATAGATTCATAAATTAAGCGATAAATTAACAAAATTTTGATAAATTTCAAAAATTCACTAGGAAAGGGGTGTTAGGGTTTCTCTCAGTTCAAATAATAATAATAATGGAGGTCATGAGAAATGTCTATCAGGAGTATACAGCGCACGTGATAGTCCTGGTGATTGGCACCCTCGGAGGGATGAGAGACCCTTTTCCGACAGAGCTGCGAACTATACCGGTCTGCCGTAGTCAGGCTGAGAGTCTTACGCCTCGTATTAAGAAGGCGGTAATTCTTAGGCCCCTACGAATCCTGAGACATCTCAAATAATGACGGCTGCAGCTCTGGCTCGCCCTCGAACCTGAGGGAACCGGGTGTCTGCAGGATAACTTCTTCTGGCCAGGCCCCAGGTGGGTTGGAGCCCTAGGACCCCTGGCCAGACATTCTTTGACGACCCGAAAGGTGATAATAATAATCATGTAAATCTAAGTAATAATAGTAATAATAATAATTTTATAAATTTTGAATTAATTCTCCAAGAATCGTTTATTTGAATACTTGTCTAAATCAAATTTCATTGAATCGGTCTCCTTGTCTTCTGTCGGAAAATGGTTAGCTTTTGCGAAAACGTCAAAATATGATGGTTCTCAAACGTAAAAAGTTACTCACGTCAATTCGAGACCGTCGCGCATTTACGTATATGGACAGATAAAGTCGAAGCTCCAATTTTAGGGTCCCATTTGAAGGACGAAGCTTAAGAAATTTTAGATAACTTGAGCATAGACGATTAAAGGGATTTTAGAGTTTAGTCAAAATTCTTAGAAAATCGTTTGGGTAGAGCTTAATTTTCCAGAACTTACTTCAGTCGTTTTTAAGCTAGGAAAAAAAATGAAAACAAAAGTTTAAATAATTTCTCTAATGATTAACAAAGTAAACGAATGGCTGGATTAAAATTCATCGCAGGATTGAATAATCCGAAATATTAATATTCTCTACTGTTAGAAAGATTAGAGTTTCTTCATTCGGCATCTCAACGGGCAGTTGAATTGGAGTCGATTGACAAGTTAAGTTTTGGAGACATACATGAAAATAGTAAAGATGAAAACATTGATAACAATAATAATTCTGATTCTAATGCAGGAAATTCAAACTCAATAATCAAAATTTTTATTACGGATGTGTATGTTGGGTTTGTGGTGGGGAAGGTCATTCGACGAAAAATAGTGAGATTCTTCAAGCGGTTGAAGGAAGTTTAACAAAAAGAAATAAGGTCCTGATACAAATTATTCTAGATGAAATTCATAGGTTTCATTTAATGTTCCTTTGCCTGAAATTGCCTGAAGTTTTACTTATTTTGGAAAGATCTGTTCATCATTTTAAATATCTGAAATGAGGTTGTTTTAAATTTTAGAAAATTATTAATGATCGTGTGAAAGTTGTTCATGTGAATAGACTCGCTCCTTATGATGATGATTGATTATTTTGACTCTTTTTTGATGTACACCGTTAGAGTCATTGTGCTGGAATCCTTTTTTTCATTATTTGGCCGAGGTTGAGCAAAGCAAGGTTACTAGATGTCCATGGTATCCTACTTGTTGGGATAGTATCCTTAAGTGTGGGCCCAATTTTTGATGATTCAGTTTGCACAGTGAGCAGAAGCTATCGAACTGATTTTTGTAAATTCCTTGCAAGGAAAATCTCTTGTGATTATTATCATTGAGATTTTAAGAGCCTGATTCTAAGAATAGGATACAAAGTCGATTATGAGTTTAGAGGAATATACTTCAACAAAGTGAGACTATTCAATTAAATTGAAAGGAATTTGAATTCAATTTAAAAAGTCATCAATAACTTTGATGCAAGAGTCACTATTAGATAGTTGTGATTATTTTGACTTGTTTTGGAGGTTTTTCTGCAGGCAGAGTGGAGAAGCGGCAATATTGGAATCTAAGTTGGAAAATTCTTCAATTGGTTTTTGAAATTTTTCATGATAACTTTAATTTCAAAATTGGATGTTTGTTTTATTTCATCCTAATCCAATGGTTTTACCCAGCTGTTAGAAATTGCCAGGAAACAATTTTAAGAAGTTCGGAAGAAGTGTAAAATATAAGTGTGTATCCATCTGTTGAGGGATTGAAAAACGACGGTTCATTAGTGGCCGATGATTGTCTAACGATTAGCTTGTTTATAGCAACGAGTGGAGAGTTCTTTTATCTCTAGTTTAGGACTAAAACTAGGACTTATTATACGTCATTTTATAATCTATATTTTAAATCTGTAAATATAATAAATTATTGTTTCTTAATGCCTGTTCGTTTAATCTAATGTTTTACCATATATCAATTTTTGATATAATCTAAATGTATTGCAAAATTTAAAATTTTTATTGAGTCGTGTAAACTGCAAAATTTGACTCAAAAAGAAATCTTGCGAAGTGTCCCTCACCGATTTAATTGCGGCTTTACTATAATAATCTACATGAAAAATGATGCGATACGTTTTTTTCGATTTCGGCTGACAAACGTTTTAAAGGGGCAAAAATCGCCCTCAAATTCGTACCCAAAATTGATGGTTTGCAGTTTTCACATATTTCTAAATAAAATTTTCCAAAAAGACTTTAACCATAACAAAGACCATGATGAATCATGAAAAACACCTTTATTCACATATGTGTAAGTCTTGTAAATATGCGTTTTTTTTTTTGTAAAAAATAAAAAAACATTCATAACTCAAAAGCTATTTATTATTTTTAATGGGACGAATTTAAAATTGAAGAGCACGAAAAATTACGAGTTACGTGTCTTTGCAATTTTCATACTAACATTAACACGGACGATAAAAACCGCCTCTTTAAAATTTTCAGTGACAACGTTTACTGTTAGTACCTAGAAAATCATCTACGTATGCTGTCGTCTACAAAAAACATAGTATTTATAGCTTATAAAATATATAAGAAGATTGTTTCGGAATGGTTATTTATAGTCATAATATTAGTAGAATTAAATTTTGTGTGAGTAGAAGACTTAATCATTAATTTAAATGTTATCTTATTTCCATGTCTGGGTAAAAATCAGAACTTCAATTTTCACTGCTCGTACTTGTTCTAACGTCAGTTAATATTGATTGGTTTGAATGTGTATGATTGAATTGTGGTGCTTGAAATAAGCGTAAAAATTAAGGATTCGATGATTTTCACTTTCAAACATCTGCAATATAGTTACTATCGTTTAAAAGAGCTTATCGTATTGTTTTTTGCGGAATCAATAAATTCATATCATCAAAAACGATTGAAGATCTTAAAATATTGAAACAAACATCAAAAGCGTTTGTTAATGGTGTAAAATCGAAGATTTAATCATATAGTTTAAACAACATATACAATTCTGATCAAAGTAGCTTCACAATAGAAGTGCTATCTGAGAGATCTTTGGATCCACAAGGAGAGAAAAAAGTAGATTGTACCATTCGTTTCTTCGATAACGCGTAGTTGTACTGTACAACCAACTATACCAGCTAGTGGAAAATTAATAACTCCCTTTTTTCATGTGTTGAAAGAATCAACTGGAACACTTGGTCCATGGGTAGAAACATCGCTTTTCAGGCCAGATAATGTATACGTAAAAATATCAAAATCTGGAAAAATTACTCCAGGTAGAAAATTTAATTCAAATATTATATTATATGATATATTCTGAACGTTTACATACTAATTTTTTTTTAAAACACTCGACAATCTGGTTGACGGATGTATTTTTTTCGAATAATAAAAAAAAAGTTGAGATAATGATTATCCCTGAAGAGACCACTAGACAAATTCGATCTCTGGATGTTTATGGGTTTAGAATATGGAAAAATTCCATGAGACATTTTTTGGACAGCGTCTTATCATGAGGAGATCATTTGAATTGACACTTCAGTTTAGTTTGAATGTAACTCTCTCTGTGACATTTCAGGATGTCGAAATATAGTAATTATCCGTTGTGCATGGTGTAAAATGTCGTTGTGTATTGAACCTTTTTTTACCAATTTTCATGTAAGTACTACGTACAATGAATAATAACTCAATATTATTATTTTCATAGTAATTGAGGAAAAAGTAAATTATTTCTTAGTCCTCCATGTAAATGTTGTTTTGAAATTCGCAAAGACACGTATTTCGTAATTTTTCGTGCTTTTCCATTTTAAATTCGTCCCATTAAAAATAATAAATAGCTTTTGAGTTATGAATGTTTTTTTATTTTTTACAAAAAAAAAAACGCATATTTACAAGACTTACACATATGTGAATAAAGGTGTTTTTCATGATTCTTCATGGTCTTTGTTATGGTTAAAGTCTTTTTGGAAAATTTTATTTAGAAATATGTGAAAACTGCAAACCATCAATTTTGGGTACGAATTTGAGGGCGATTTTTGCCCCTTTAAAACGTTTGTCAGCCGAAATCGAAAAAAACGTATCTCATCATTTACCATGTAGATTATTATAGTAAAGCCGCAACTAAATCAGTGAGGGACACATCGCGAGGTTTCCTTGTTAGTTACATTTATTTAACGTAACGTTAATCTAACAAATTGTTCACTTACAATGTATGAGAGAGTTTGTCAAGTAGCTGAAAAAAGTATTTTTTTTATTTTTTTTCATTAACGTGAATAACTGCCCATGATAACAATTTTCTTTTCTAGCGTAGGCGCAGAAAAAGAACAAATGTAAAAGGAACATGCATCTGATCTTTCGAAAATTAATTAAATTACGATTTATCAAGCTTAAGAAATAAAAATTAAATACACTGTTAATAACAGTATTTTCAATCAGTTTAAATCAATGGAAGGATTCAGTTTTTGACTTTTTGTCAGTTCTCAGTGGTAAAAGGGTCGACGATAGAAAAAAAAGTATGACAGACTCGGAGAAGAAGTTTTAGTTCTATCGAGATTAAAAAGTAGGTCTGAGCACATTCTGTCTGTCCTTACACGACTAATTTTCCATTATTGATTGTTAGTAACAAATTCACATTGTTATAAACAATGCATTATGTTTCGTTATAAATAACATTATTTTGTCGATAACATCGAAGTTTATATGATGGACACGTGACTTACTCGATAAATACAATTTTTGATAGTTTGTAACGAATTTATATTATTATAAAAAATTTATAATTGTTCAAAGTCATAGTTCATCATAATTAATGTTATTTTGTGCAAAGCATCCAAATTTATGTGCTGTCTTGCGCTCAAAAGTATTTTGAATAGTTAATCGTGTCATTTATTTATTATCAGTTTTTTGCTATAAAAAAAACGACTCGACCGAGTTCGTTTATCAAATTTTTTACCAATCGTGCCTGCACTCACCGTAGCTTTTCGCGGTCTACCATCTCTCTTACGGCCTCAATTATAGTCTAATTAGACAACTTTTTCCGATCCTCGGGAAATTAAAAATTTTCAAGTTCAGCTCAATAATTACCAGAAAATGTGATACATTGTTCATACCAGCGCATTCAATTAGACTAAAAATGTCGCATCTATTTTTCACTAGTTGTCCGAAGATAATTTATAGATAAAGCATCCAATATTCTACTTTAAATTACCAAAGAAAATAGAAAAACTTTACCAAACTTGCTGGGTATAATGTCGGGATCAGTTTCTGAGGTTGGTTGCACCCTCAAATTTGCATACTGGCTGAGATGATTTTTCGCTATGCTGTTTTTTTGATGGTTTGTGATGAACATCTTCTTGTACTGTGCTTTGAGTATAATTATCAACATTATGATAACAAATATTGAAACAACTCCTAGAACTGTGATAATCATTGGTGATGAATCCAAGCCTTTTTCTGAACCTGATAACAAAAAATGTGCCGTTTATTTTTAGGTATATATCAACGAGATTCATCATTTGTAGCATAAAGTTTAGGTATTATAAAGAATACATGTGCATTAATCAGATATCAATCAGATTTTCTAGTGTTTATGTGTCTTCATAAAATCGAAGAATGTGTCTGTCGTGTTGGGTTAATCTTTCACATGAAATTGTTTTTTGTAATCAATTTTTTCTTAATTTAGAAAAATAGTTAGACTGAAAAAATCCCATAAAACGGGGCTTTATTTTGAAGGACCATATTTAGAAATTTTCTATCAATAGGAAACATTACAAAAATAAGGCTAAATCTTACAAAATTTGTTTCGTAAATCTTTACTCACAACATTACTATTTTCATTATTTGTATGAAATTCGATAAAGTGGTTTTTAGACTATTTATCGGAATTGGGAAAAATACTACATTTAATGGATAATCAGGCATTTTATTCAATTTTAAACTTTATTTTTAGTTTTTAAATACTTTTAAATAATTGTTTAAAATAAAATTTTTGTTATTTGCAGAGTCAATTAGGCCGTGCACATAGTGCAACCTTTCATCCACACCTGATAACAACAGTTTTCGTCGTATTTGAATGATTGTTGTAATTCTATTTATTACTAGCGTACATTTAGAATTTCTTCTACGTGAGTGTTCAGTACCAGCTACATATTTCGTCTCAGGTGACTAAAAAAATAGCCGCATGTTGTCGATGTATCGTAGAAAAAATTAACTGATACGTTCAACTGTTGGCTACAACTTTTCTAATTCTATCAATAAATTATTTGGAGCTAATGTATTTATGTTTTGTGTTATTCAATTTGACGGTCAAATTTTTCATTTACGTATGTGTTTTGTAATGAGTCGGATGAGGAGAATTCTGGGCTAACTCGACCATAGATGTACTAAAGAATTAACTAAAAAATATACTTTACTAATTAATTTAACATCAGTCATCACACTTTAATTAACATGAGGTTTAGAGTTCACAAAATGTCATTGCACGATGAGTTGAACACTAACATGTTTACTAAGAACAATATAAATATACACTGAGTCCGATGAATACGTTGAGTACACAACATGGGTTGTAAGGCCAACAGCGTCGGTAATTTACTGACAGCAAAAAATACTGTCTTAGCTAGAAGTAGAGATGCGAGTATGACCGAATCGGTCATTTATAACCATCACGTCATGGTCATAAGACCGTCGGCTGACCATCACTAAAATGACTGACCACCGGGTTAGTTGCGACATCTAACGGATAATTGTATGACACTCTAGTAGCCTTTATCTATTTCATCGACAATTATTTATATTTTGAATTATAACGTAACGTAACGAAAGGTATGTAAATAAAATAATATTAGATTCAATATATGAATAAGCTTAAAAAATACATGTTTTAATTATTAATTATTCTAAAATTATTGGTGTTGAATATGAATAAGTTGATTTTCTTATTGTACACTTAAGTCGTTTATTTTTTATACTATTGGGAATATAACCTCTTTAATACTTTGATTTTTTTATGTATTTCAGGATAATGACTCGTTCTAAAAACTTTAATTAAAATGCTCATTTTACTCTTGCAACTACTGATCCTGGTAAAAAATTAAAAACATATAAATGCAAATACTGTACAAAACAGTATGAATGGCATTTTGCACGAATGATAAAGCACCTGAGGACAGACTGTAAAGGTACTCCAAAAACTATCAAAAACAAACTTGAAAGAATTATTAATATGAAATCCAAAGTTAATATTCAAACAGAAAATTTCGAGAATACTGATGAAGAGAACATTTCGATAGAATACGAAGATGAAACGAGAAATAAATCTGGAGATGAAACTGATCAGAATGGTAATAAATTAATTCAACATTAATCACATAGACAAATAAAGAATTTTTATGATCAAATGACTCAAGATCAATTAGTTGAGTGTCATAAAAAAAATTGTCGTACTATATGTTCATCAGGAATGCCCTAGCATATGGTCTCAAATATATATTGGAAAGATTTTTTTAAGACTCTTCGTCCTGCTTTTTCGATGCCATCAAAAGACCAAATTTCTAACAAATACTTAAATGAAATATATGCAGAAATGAAAAGTGCAGTTGAGAATAACATAAAAAAAGGTCATCTGGTTAGAGTTCAATGTGATTCATGAACTAATGTTCGCGGGGAATCCATCTTAAATTTTGTTGTAACTACTCCAGAACCAGTTTACTATCGATCGATTGCAACTGGTAAAGCATTGCAAACAGCAACTAAATTAGCTTCAGAAATTTTAAGTGTCATAGACAGTATTGCACGGAGAAAAATGAATGTCGTAATTTTTACTTTAGATAGATAGTAAAAAAACTAAAGTAATATGCACTATTAGAGTGAGAGCCAGGGCCTGCCAGACATACGTTAAAGTATAAAAGCTGAAAATTTTTTTGCGTGTTCTCACTGGTGTAGGGAACAATGTTTGGGGGTTACAAACCTTGAGTAGTGGTGCCTTCGGTAGGTACCAGGTAATCTAGGGGCGCAGTACCTGAGCTCTCTCACGTTAAATTATAAAAGCTGAAATTTACACAGAGTGTTCAAATGACCATTCTAAGTTATTATCTAAAAAGCCAGACCTATCCGAAGGGTCTAACACTCCCCCAGACGCGGTAGAAGGTCAAATGCACTGAGAGAGCACTGCTCAGGTACATGAATGCATTTAAGAGAGTATTCGTGCAGTTTAAATTTTATAATTAATGAAAATTATATGTGAATATTACTTAAAAGTTATCATACAATAATTTTCAAATAACCAGACATATTCGAAGGGTTAATCACCCCCTTAGACTGAATAAAGGCTAGCTAGAACTATACATGAGAGAGCATCAGAAAACTGTTGAGTTAAGTGAATTTAATACGAAAAAAATTATTTATTAAAGTACATAGAAATTAAATTTAGCTTGTTTATTTATTAATATGAGTAAATAAATTAAATTTAGCTTAATATTAATTAGTAAATACATATATATATATTATTCATGCTTAATATTATAATATATTTAATCATCTTTATTTTCATCGTTGTCATCGTCATCTTCATAATTTCCATAATTCTCATCATCTTCCCAGTCATGTAATTGATTGCTTTCATTAGTTTCAATACTATCTCCTTCTGATATTTCTGTAAAAAAGGAACACGTTTATTTGATACTTAGCTGCTATTGAATTAAAATTAACTTTTGATTAAAAAAGTACCTGATGGAGTTTTCAGTGCATCACTGACGAAGTTCGGTAATTGATCGCCTTCGAACCATTTAAAGTCATATTGGTTGTCATCATTGATCATCCATCCATAATCTTCTGGGTTGTAAATGTGAGGGTTCTTCAAGTGAGCATTGGTCCAAATGCTTGCAATATATTTCGTTCTTAGAACGTGCTGAATGAGTTCACTCTTACAAGGTGGTAGATTACTCGCATCGAAATTTCTTAATTTTATTTGAAATGATTCATTTACATCTGCAGCTGTGTAGGTATTAATAAACAATTGGAGTCGCGCTGCATCTACATCATTTATACCTGGTACATTATATAAATCACAGATGAACTGTTGGACCGTGTTGAAAGCTATAGTTTTCTCCTCTTCATTATGAAAATCAACATTGGCAAAATGAGCAAAGAGTTGTTGATATTCTTCCTTTTTCTTCAACAATTTAAAAGGCTTGACTTTGCCTTTTTTGAAAAAAGCAGGATTATAATCACATCCTGTCATAGCGTGAAGTGCAGGCAAACTTTTGCATATTACATTTCCTTGATTATTATAAATTGTTGTGAGATCTATGTATCTCATTTTATTTCCAGTTCCTGAGAGCATCCATACCTGTGATTTTTCATTTTTGATATGATCCATATGACCAAGTATTATAGCAGCGATGTCAGTATCGCTAGCTCTAATAACGATGTTCGCCTCATACTCGATGTTGCACAAATGATATACAATTTTTGTGTCTGCTTCTTCATGATCTTGACATGTAAGATCTTCAAGTATGTTGCATATCACTTTATCATCATTATTAGTAACGAACGAATGACACTGTTTGAAATTAACATTAATTACTTTATCGCCAATTAATGGAGCAACTTCATCACTTGCCCAATGTAATATAAAAAAATCAATAAGAGCTTCCTTAAATTTAGAGTTTTTTAATTCTTTTGTGAAATCAGAGGGTCGAACTTGATCAGGTCCAGTGATGGTAAAATCCAGTTTTGAAAATTCTTGACGGAGACTTCTTTCGTAGTCTTTGATTGATGGCGTGAAATATTGATCGAATATTATATCAATTCGCGATGCATTAAAATTACAAAACTTTTGTAACATTTTTTTGGAGATATTCCCGAACGTCTTTGGAACTTCTGTCATTGTATGCAGTAAGAAGAAGCCATCAATTATCACTACATCTATGTGAGGAGGTGGTTGGTGTTCAATTCCTTTTTCCAAATGTTTCATTAGTGCAGATTTTTCGGTTTTACAAATAGTACCATCTAGATGGCACATCGACATAGGCACTGGTGTTATTGGATAGGATAGAATTTTGGATATATCAATATTAAAATCTATTGATATTCCAAGCATACGTCCAAATAAATCTCGCTGGATCTTTATTTCTTGAATTTTACCTCCTATTTGAACTTTTTTATTTTTTTCATAATCACAACTAAAATTTTTAAATGGAATTTTTTTAATACTCTTTTCAAATCTATTAATATTGGTTTGACATTCAGTTATAAAAGTATGTCTCCCTTGATCGCCTATCTTCTCTAAATTCAAAAGAAAATTTTCTACTTCATTAGACGCTGCTTTACCAGATGAAATGTTGATTAATTGATCTGTAGGTATTGTTTGGCTGAAAGGATTGATGAATTTATCAAAAGTTGTAATAAACGTTTGCAATTGTGTTATACTATTTTTAATATTGTTATTATCTAAATCTGCTGAAACATCCTGTTGTTTTTGTAAACCTAATTCTTCGTAAACATGACTTATTATTGTTGCTCTCACATCATGGCTTCGAGCCCATCGTTGACGAGCAGAGATCGAATTTGTGAAATGTATAACTCCTGTAAGCCTTCTAGCAGCATCTGCATTGATTGTTTGCTCCAAAACTAAATCAATGGGTTGTTGTGAAAATGTTTTATCGGTTCTCTTGATTCCAAAGAATCCTTTTCTAAATTCGTCAGATAAGCCAGGATGAGTTTCGTTAACTTTCAATAAATTATCCAAGTATTTGACAGTCCACCGAGCATAATTTGGCTGGTTACATGTAAAAAATAAATTTGTGATTTTTGGTAGAACATATTTGAACAGCTCAAAATCTCCAATGCGGATGCTTCTTGATAATGTTAAATAATAATTAACTAAATTGATATAGATTAAATAAAATTGAGAAGTTTTTCCATGCTCTCCATTGAGAGTTTGTTCCTTGAATCGTGAATAATCTTCATATATTGTTTTAATTTCATCATTTTCGATTTTGAATGATGACTTTTTACAACTTTGTAATCTTTTTACTTCATCTATCATCTCATCAGTAAATGTTATATTTTTCATTTGCAAAAACGATTGAAAGTGCAGTACCTCTAACCCTAGTGCCATAAGAGGATGCAATCTTTTGCATCTGTTAAAATGTTTTCCTTCCAGAAATCCCTTCAAAGATCCATTTGCTATCAAGTTACTTTCAACCATAACATTAGTTAGTCCACAGTCAGTTATTACTTTTCCGACAGCTTTAAAATATGCCATCATAATATGGAAAGGTCCTAAATGTATGAATAGTTTATCAAACATAGGTTTTTCTGTTGATTGAATTTGCAAAGCAACTTTTGCAATTGCGAGATCGTATGTCACTTGGATATAAGGTTGTTTTAATTCTTCTGCAATTTCCAAACTTCTTTTCATTGTCTCTAAAACGACTGATGTATTTGTTGGTGATGAATTAATTGGAGTTAAATAAGAAATTATTTGTTTTGGACTATTACTGTCATCAATCCGACTATTAAATCCAACCCACATGGGCACATCAGGTATTTGTAAAGCATGACTTAACATCCAAGTCATATCTATGTTTGTATATAATTTAAGATTTCTGGGTGAAGAATTTTGTGTGTTATTACCAGTTGACTCTAAAGTATCTGTCATTTTTGGTTTCTTAGGATAAGAAACAATTTCTGATGTTATCGCTTCAAAAGTTCTTCTTTTCCTACGTTTTTGTAAGGGATCATCGTTTACACATGGAGAATCTGAAGATTCGACTATATCAGAAGTAATGTTCTGGTAAATGATTCCTACCGTGTCGTGAAGTGTATCTTTGCCACCTCTGGTTTCGACAAACCGATCAAAATTATCATAAGCTACTCCAGTACATAGCTCTGAAGATTTTTTTATAGTCTCTGGTAAGAGAGTCGACTTTTCTACTGAAGTATATGTCACCTCTGTTTCCAATTCTTCAACTCCTTGATAACTAATACAATGTCCATATCGATTGACAATGTCAATGACTTTCCTGCTGCTTGTCAAACTTTTTAAAGTTAAACCTAAAAGAATATGCTTCGAAGTTTTAATTTTACCATTATAAATTCCATAAACAACATCTTCGCTGAATGACTTAGCAATACGTAAACGTTTTGTACTATTTTTTCGACTACTGCAACCGTTAAGCAAGACATGATAAAAGTCTAACAATGTTTCTGGTAACGTGATTTCTCCTTTTATAAGATCCTGAGTTGAAATTTTTGCTGGTAATTTTTGAGGTTTAGTTGCTAATATTTTTTTCCTTAGAAGCAACGCAGCTCTCTGTAAAATATCTTCATCTTGCAAATGTTCATATGATTTATCATCGATCACTGAAAGATACTTTGGGGCTATTAATTTTTTATTGTGTGTAGTTATAAATTTAATCTCATTACGAAAATGTTGAATTATTTTGTCTTGAAGATGCTGAGGTGTAAAGGTAGAATCTATTTTTTCTGAATTTTCTTTTGGATCAGTTTCTAACAATTCAATGTAATGTCTATGTAAGGAAGTTAAAAAAAAACATCGACCTTTCTCAATAACATTTTCTTGTATGTATTGACGGATTTCTTCAAATGCTCTTTGATGACAATTTCGACGCTCATGCCAAATAGTTTCCACTGTTTCTTTCGTTGATAGTTTAATTTTATTGTTGAAATCTACTCTACATACAGTGTGATAGTATATTTTTGGAGCAAAATAATTAATTAATCTCTTGTATAAATCTTTGTATTCCTCTCGATCTTTAACGAAATCTATTATTGAGGATTTTAATGATTCTGTTTCAGATTCATGAAGGGGTTGGACTTTAGATCGATGTTTTTTTCTTTTAAGGTTGCAAAACACGCAAATTTTACAACTAATTTCAATATTTGCATCGCTTTCGGTAGGAATCTCTTCTAAGGTTGAATCAAGATCACTTACATTCTCAAATACCTCGTGGGTCATTGAAGTTGATGCCTCTTGTTCTACAGATTGTAAAGTTTTGTCTGATGATCTTGGTGTAGTAGAGCTGGTAGATTCATCCGTCGATGTTGATGGTGTTGGAATCATGTCTGGATCTTCATAATATTTTTTCATCAGTGCTGTAAATGTCTTGTAGCACTCTCTATGGTAACCACCTTCCATCTCTCCACTTGGTAAAACCACATTTTTATATTTAAGTTTATATTTTTGTCGTGACTTTAATATACTTTTACACTTTTTCAATGTTTGTTCAAGAAATAAAATCACATTTCCACTACTCTTATGACAAAATACACAATCTACATTTTCTTCCATGATTATAAACTTATTTCACTGCAATTTTGCTTCTAAAATTTTCTTTTGAAACACTACCTTCAACTTTCGGAGCCAAAAGTATACTGGCATCTGTTGAACCCAGTGCCCCAAAAAGACATTTAGAATTTTGACCTTGTACTACGTTTGGAGGGATTTTAGACCCTTCGAAATTGTCCAGCTGTTCACAGTGTACTGTGAAATAGGCATTTGCTCCATACCTGTATATTTCGTCATCTCTAAAACCCACTAATACTATTTTATACGCATTCACGTACACGAAGACATTCTTTCGCTTGTACTCCACCTTTTACAGTGTCAAGGAATATATGAGACCTTCCAAATAGACCAAAGTGTTTGAATATTCTTGCAAAATAATTCTCAAGAAAAATATATAAAATAATATATTAAAATATTATAGTCAAATTTCGTTCAATATTATGAAATTATTCTAAATTTTTTTAGTTATGTCATGATTATTGAATAATACATATCTATTTATGTATATTTTATATTATTTTGAAACTACTAAAAAATTTAAAAATACTGATGAATATTTTTTTCCATTTATCCATATTATATGCAAAAGTATCGATGCATTCGACTTTATACCACTAAATAAAATTAAGCTAAATTTAATTTATTTACTCATATTAATAAATAAACAAGCTAAATTTAATTTCTATGTACTTTAATAAATAATTTTTTTCGTATTAAATTCACTTAACTCAACAGTTTTCTGATGCTCTCTCATGTATAGTTCTAGCTAGCCTTTATTCAGTCTAAGGGGGTGATTAACCCTTCGAATATGTCTGGTTATTTGAAAATTATTGTATGATAACTTTTAAGTAATATTCACATATAATTTTCATTAATTATAAAATTTAAACTGCACGAATACTCTCTTAAATGCATTCATGTACCTGAGCAGTGCTCTCTCAGTGCATTTGACCTTCTACCGCGTCTGGGGGAGTGTTAGACCCTTCGGATAGGTCTGGCTTTTTAGATAATAACTTAGAATGGTCATTTGAACACTCTGTGTAAATTTCAGCTTTTATAATTTAACGTGAGAGAGCTCAGGTACTGCGCCCCTAGATTACCTGGTACCTACCGAAGGCACCACTACTCAAGGTTTGTAACCCCCAAACATTGTTCCCTACACCAGTGAGAACACGCAAAAAAATTTTCAGCTTTTATACTTTAACGTATGTCTGGCAGGCCCTGGCTCTTAGTCTATATATTTCTAGTATCAGTACGCATATGTAAGAATTATCTAATGAACGCCTAAAGTAATATTTACAATTAAAATATAGTCAACACAGTAAAGTAATGTGTACTTTGAATTGACAAAATTTTTCTATAAATAAAGTAAATTATACTTCTAGCTAAGAAAAAGTATAAAAATTTTTACTTTATAATTAAAGTTAAAATACAGTGTTATTTTTTATCTTACAATTCATGCAAATCATCTTATTGATGAGTAAACTGGACCTTCTAGTAAGGTAAAACATTTTATTTCAGATAATAAAATTGAACGATGCCTTACGCTAAAGTAAAACTGTAGAATTCTAAGAATATTTGCCCGACAAAATACTTCGAACAACCATGCTCGCATTGTAAAGTAAACATCACTAGCGATAGAGTATTTATACTCATTAATACAGTTCTTCTTATAAGAAATGAAGGTTATTATATGAAATTAACGGTTTCTTTGTTTTTCAATTCAGTACATTTTGGAATTTCGTAGACAACACATCATATAACGTCGTTCAGTGCTGAAACTAGTGAAATTTTTGTGTAATTAAGTGATATTATCATTAATATTGTGTATAATGGATAATTTTAATCAGTCATTAAATCAGGTAATGTTATTTTTTATATTATGTGAATAAAATATTGTTGAAAAATCGTGTTTTGAGAACGTTTGTATGTGACAATTAGTATTTTGATGTGGCTGTGACTACGGCTGGCTCATTGCAACCGATTTTAAACGCTGGTAAGTTTCTATCTATGTATTTTATATTCCTTCTCATTTACAGTAGAGTCTTTGTACTTTTAACGCCTCGAAACAACTCGATACATATATTTTTAACAAACAAAATTCTAAATCAGATGCAGATTAACTTAGTAATAATAAAAGATAATAATTTTCATATCTTTCAACTAAATCAGTCAAAAGTAGATGGAGTTGAAAAAACCGTAGACTCTACTCTATATGCTCCCTTTTGAAATCTGTCGCTTAGCCTTTTATGTTACTTTTTTGTTGTTTTATTTTGTGCATAGCTTTTCTATCATCTCCATTAAACAATGAGTACTGTTATGACGGAGTTACTCAGACATCTAACATTACACAGGTTAACAATGATAGTAACATTGTAACACAACCACAAGAACCTGTTAATAACTCTCTAATTCAATTACAACCCTCAAATATAATATCACAAAGAGAAGAAATAGTTGATAATTCTGTAGTGGAATCACAATCCACATTAAATTCTGTTAATTCAAATGATGCAGATAATTCATTCACTGGTACTAATATTTTTAACCACCCAGAAATTAAGAATCGTTTGAATTTAATAAAACCAGATTTAAAATATTTAATTATCAAAGATCCTCGCAGTATAGAGGTGTTTTCTGAATATATTAATGAAAAAAAAATCAATCGATCCAAGTTAAGTCAAATTTTAATCGAATCGATCGTTTCAGCCTTAACTCCCAATGCAAGGTATCTTTTCATCTCCATGTACATTTTTTCATTCATCGTTAGTTTTAAGAAAAATTAGTTTTAATTTCATTATTTTTATTTTCATCAGTATAAGTACAGAAACGTTCATTAGTTGGTCTATGGATATTGTGAAACTCATACCGAATGATCTTCCTAGCACATGGTACAGAACCTATATGAAAGCTGAAGAAAATCAAAAGAAAGTGTGCGCTGGTGGAATTTTATACAACTACTACACTAACAAACGCAAGACATATCGGAATATTGGATTATTGGAGGGAAATCGTAAAAAAAAAGGTAACTACTATTTTTTAATTTATTATATCATCAGAATAATTTTGTTATTTAAGAAATGCAATTTTTATAAAATCAATATTTTTGTTTTTTAAAACAAATATTTCATCTGAAAAAATTTTTTATACATTTCTGCAAAAGCTGTTAACTAACTCATGAAATAACTTGATTTTATATATTTCCTCTCTATTTGAATAGCAAAGACGGTTCATCAACACTTTGACATTGGCAATTACCCAGATTTAATATGGATATTTCGTACAGGTCATTAATTGTTTATGTTTTTTTATTTAGGCACCATTGGTCTTCTAGCTTTTTTCACATTGCCGTTTTTATTGAATAGCACAAAGCTAACTGGATCAAGAGAGAAAGGTCAACAAACACATTGTTCTAAGTTAGAGGTTCAACAATCTTTATTCATCCACGTTGAGGTACTCATTATTTATCAATACTGGATTATTTTTTAGAAGAATGACACCTTATTTCATACATACAATTGCCATTTATTTTAATTTTTTCCAGTCACTAGAAGATTAGCAGAAAGCTTTAGAAGATCGACAATCCGGAATTCAAAAGAGAAAAACAACCAATCAACCCTTTTTGATTTTTGTTGGAAGATTGGATGGGCCTATCAAGTCATCTCTTCGAATCAACGACTTCATGTATGAGTTTTGCATCCCAGAGAAGGCGATAGATACCTGCTTTAAATCATATTTTGCTTTGAGTGCAGAATATCAATGTAAGTGTCGAAATGTTTGGACTTTTATTGAGCAAAAAGTTTATGAAATGAGAGTTACTAAACAAATTTATACTGACGTTAATAAGCTAATTAGCGATATTCAGATGATAGAATAAATTTAAATCTTATTTTTTTTTGTAAAAATCAATGTGTAATTTTCATCGTCAATATGAAATGTTTTAAATGCAATGCACTCTTGACGGACATTAGTCATTTACTTTTTCATTTGAAAGATGCTCGTTTACTGGGATCCAATGATCGGTATAGTTGCGTTGAAGACAATTGTTATAGGTTTTATAATAGTTTAAATTCATTTCGAAAGCATTTAAGCCATCATCATTCAGCTAGTCATACTGAAGCACAACCAGAAGTTATTTCAAATATAAAGGCATCAAACATTGAAGACGACAATAGCTATAATGTAGATATAGCAAACAATTACGATGAAGAACTAATATTAGAAAATTTTGTTCCTGTTGATGATAATATCGTGACAAATATAAGTACTAATCAATCTATGGAAGCTCATTTAGTATCTTTTATAATAGCTCTTTATAATGAATCTTCGCTCTCACGTAAAACAGTTCACTTCATTTTGACCAAAGTTTTTGATTTGTTCGAAAATAATATATTTTCTTCTTTGAAACAGCAAATAATAACAGGTATAAATTCAATCTTAGTATCGGAGAGTAATATTATAGACACCAATCATATCATTCATAACGTTATTGAAAATTATGGCGATTGTTTAAATGAATTTAGAAGCGAATACAAACGTTTCAAGTTTTTAGAAAAATATCAGTTTTATTTTCCTCCGGAATCTTATGTCATGGGTGAGGCCAAAATTGCTAAAAAAAAGAACGGTACGATCAGTGACTGTGTTACAGATGTACTTGGTATACATATTCCTTTGAGTAAAACTTTAACATCAATGCTACAAATACCGGGTTTGCTGATTCAAATAAAAGAATATATTGAAAAACTTGTGGGTTTTTCCCAGAAAAAAATAATGATACAAGTAAGTTAGAAAACGTGATTCAAGGTATTATATGGAAATCTAAATTAGCAGAGTTTGGTGACAAGTTCTATCTACCTTTATTTATATATTTTGATGAGTATGAGATAGGTAATCCACTCGGTGCTCATGCGGGAGTGAATAAACATGGAGCTGTTTACGCTTCAATTGCCTGTTTACCACCTAAATATGCCTCATCTACTAAATTTATACTTTTAGCAATATTATTTCATTCTGACGATAGAAAAAATTTAGGGAATGAATCAACATTTAGCGTTTTAATAAATGAATTGAATTCTTTACGTGAAGATGGTATAGATGTTAAAACTGAAGATGGGGAAATCAAGGTTTTCTTTTAATGTATTTCTGTCCTTGGAGACAATCTAGGATTAAACACAATATTAGGTTTTACTGAAAGTTTTTCAAGTACTTATTATTGCAGAATTTGTAAAGCATCGAAACAACAATGTGAAATCTTGCTTGAAGAAAATTTACAAATCATTAGAACACGTGGAAATTACGCATCCGAATTAATTATCAATGATTACATGAAAACTGGTATAAAAGAAGAAAGTGTATTCAATCGGCTCATTGGGTATGATACATGCTTAAATAATAGCGTTGACCTCCTGCACGACTTGTATGAAGGTGTGTGTGTTTATGTTTTAACGAATATTCTTGAATATTTCATTTTCAAAGAAAAAGTCTTTTCAGCAAGCGAGACATTATGCTTTACTCGTATATTTGGTTTGTTAATAGGCGACTTAGTAGATTTAAACGATGGAGTTTGGTCTTTGTACATCAAACTACGAAAAATTGTTCATTTCTTAACGTCACCTGTTATCAAGCATGAGACGCTTCCGGAGCTGCAAATTCTCATTGCTGAACATCATAATCTTTATTGTCGATCATTTAATACAACTCTTCAACCTAAATTCCACTTTCTTACTCATTATATTTTAAGAATTTTGTTACTGGGACCGCCTATCCGATTTTCTTCTTTGCGTTATGAATCGAGACATAGGGATGGTAAAATTGCAGCTAATCAATCAGGCAATCGTACTAATGTTATACTTACTTTAGGTATTAAAAATCAGTTGAAACTATGTTCGTTGATAAATACATGTAATTTATTTGAAGATATTCAAATTGGAGCTTCTAAACATGTACAACAAAATATTTATGAAACTTACTTCAAGGATAATTGTTCTTATAATTCTATTTCTAATATTTCCTGGGTAAACATTTCAGGAACGCTGTATGCAGAAAATTCTGTTATTTTAATTGAAAAAACTGAGCTTCCAATTTTTGGAGTCATACATAGCGTTTATAAAATTAATAATCTAATATTTTTTTTAGTCTACAAATTGTTTACTCCTAATTTTAATAATTTCTATTTTGCGTATGAAGTTCACAAAAGTCTTGGACTACATCTTATCACTCATAATGATCTTCCTGTAAAAGATAAATTTTTATGGGTACTGAAACACCAACAAATGTTTGTAATAGCTCGACACACAATATAATATGCTTAATTTTTGTAATAAATACAATTTATCTAAAAAACAAGTTTTTTTTATTTCACAAAATTTTTGTACTATTATGATTATTATCACTGTTATATAATTAAAACAATAAATATTTATTATTAATATAAGTGGAATGTCTTGAATTGATCATATGAAATTGACCACATTTAATTTAATTGTCACCTAATCATGACATTAATATTTACTTACTGTGATGTAGGATTTACTGTAAAAACGATCAACCTTATCCTTACAGTAAGGTTCATATCTCCCTAATATTCTTTAGACGTACTTTACGGATTCTGATATTACTTCAATATTGTAATGTTAAATTTATCTAATCGGTAGTAACAAAAGATTATAATTGATAGAAAAAAATTCCATACTGTAAGGTTACTAAAAAATTTCGAGTTTACTAAAAAAGTAAAGTAAATTTCATTTCATTGTGTAGTCGTCCCTATATTTACTACAATTATTAATTAAATTTACTAGAAATAAAGTTGCATGCACATTATTTTTTCTCCGTGTGGTGCGTTCAAAGTTGCCGCAGTTTGCACAGATAATGCTAGTTCAATGAAAGCTGCTTGGAACCTAGTTGATGCCATGTATGAAGAAAAGATTCAATTTTATAGCTGTGTAGCTCATATTCTAAATAATTTGATTAAAGAAATTATTAGGTTACCTACATTTCAGACACATAATAATAACGCAGTTTCTGTTGTTAAAGAAATAAGAAAATCAAATGTTTTGTTAGCTATCTTGACTAGTATTCAAAAAAATAGTACAGATAATAAAAAAACTACTTTAAAAGTTCCAGGACCAACACGTTGCGGTTCTTATGTTTTAACTTATAAAAGTTTAGTGAAAATGAACAACATCTTGAAAGTTTAGCAACTGATATTGTAGTGGAAGAATGTTTATCATTAGAATCAAAAAACACTTTGCTAAGTGATGAATTTTGGGTTATATTAAACAGAATTTCAACGTTATTAAAACCAATAATGAAGTGGATAACTATTTTAGAAGGTGATGGTGGAACTATTAAATTAGCCTATCAAGCTTTTTATGATATTGAAGAATTTTTCAAAAAGGAACTTGAAAACAGTTCAGTTTCCATTCTAACATCCGAAGAAACAAAATCAGTATTTGAGATTCTAGAGAAAAAAAAAATTCAGCTTTAATGCCAATTCATTACGCTGCTGACATTCTCCGTCCTACTCAAAAAGGTAAAACATTGATGGAAGAAGAAGAAGCTAGTGGAACAAGTCTTATTACAGATTTAGTAGAAAATTCTAACATAGACTGTGAGATTTTGTTCAAAGAACTCACTGATTATCAACTAAATGAGGGTTTGTGGGCAGAAAAGCATGTCGAAAAATCGATGTTATCTGTGTCTGCTCTTAATTGGTGGAAAGCAATATGTCGTAAAACTCAATTAAGTAAAATTGCTGATAAGATTTTATCGTTACCAGCTACCTCTGCAGCAACGGAACGTAGCTTTAGTACTCAAGATTTGGATTCATGATAAAAAACGGAATAGACTGACTAATCTTCGTGCTAGTAAAATTACATATATAGCATATAGCGAAAGATTATTTAATAATAAAAACAAAATATGTACCTGAACTAGAGGATTCAGAAGATTCTGACAGTAGTTAGGAATCTGACTCTGAAAATTACATAGAAACTGATGAGATATGATTTTATAATTTGATATTATGTTTTATTTCATTAGCTCTATATTTTTATAATGTTCATAATTCTAAGTAGTACGTTTATCCGAAAAAGTCTCCAAGACTGTGATGATCATTAATCTTAGTGATATTCTTATTTAAAAAAATGTGATTTATATGTTATTTAAAAAGTTTAATATTTAACATTTGTATAAAGAATATCCCCAGCTGGGTTCGAACCCTGTCTACAAAGCTAATACATTTATACATAGTAGGATATTTATATTTATTGATACATAATTCTTCATACAAATGCGATTTGAACATGCCAAAATTGGTTTCAAATATTTTAAAAATTATTCTAATTGATAACAGGAGATTAAATGACGACGTCAAGAAGATTTTTGTTATATAGCTACACAAGTAGTAGCATTCTTATAAAAATTAAAAAATAATACCCAGTGAACACTGTTCTGTAAATTTTATGTCATCGTGACAGAACTAAAAGTCACGTGTTATATAAAATGTGAGTCACGTGTGACTCACATGTAACTTACAATTCCCCACTCATAAGCGTAACAATATGACGTAACATTGTTATGTTCTTGTTACATTTCAGGAAAATATAACTTTGATGTGACTTGTGAATAAAAATATTGTAACATTCTTAGTAAACACTGTTATATCGTTGTAATATGCATGCAATGTTACTGATATGACATACTTATATTGTAGTAATGTAACATGGAAGTACCATAGATGTGACTATTTCCGACTCAACAATTGACAATGTGATACCACGGTGATATTAACGTGACATACTTTTTATATTGTACCAAAAAAATTGTTTGATGATTGATAATGCTAATATAATTAAATTAAAATTATTTTATTACATTTCTTTAATTTTTAAGTTGAATCTAATTTTTTATCGTAAATAAATTATTCTCCTACGAGGGGATTCGAACCTACGACCGCTCGCATCAATGATTTGTCATAATTCGTTTTTGTGTATTCCTACCAGTATAACAGAATTTAAAAATAAAAACGTGAACGTTATGTATTACAAATATTCAATCATGTAATGTAATATATAACTAACTTAAGTGATATACATGCAATATCATCAAGTTATGTAAAAAAATATTGTATCCATGTAACATAATTAACGCATCGCAGTCTATATAACAGATATGTAACGTAAGTTACATTACACTTATGTTACTCCGTTATATAGATGTTATGTTACCCTGAGATAACAGCTGCAATGTTATTTTGTGACCTTCATGGAACATTGCAATGACAATTCATACATGTCACTATTTTTTATGTCACGTGTCAAAGTCATGTTATTTTTATGTCTATATTATGATATTGTTACATCATGTATGTACAAATAGGTTTTAATGTTATTTAAATAGCAATTTTGATGCGTCACAAAAACATAACGGAGGAATCATGATTGTAACATTTTATTAAAATAACATGAATACGTCACAAAAGTATAAAAAAACAGCCACTGTCGTGACGTTTTGTTCAAAGTAACATTGTTAGGTCACGAGGACATAACGAAAGAGTCACTATTATGACATTTTATTACAGTCATAATGCCATGTAACTGTTACGTAACATAGAAGTAACAATTAAGTACATAACATAAAACCCAAATTCTATATAATTTTTATGTCACCCATAAGTCACAAAAGTCACCGAACTTGTTACTTCCTGGTTATATCACATTTACATTCTGTATTCACTGGGTAACAATTGATTCAAAAAATTAGCAGTGAGTTTTTGACTCGCAAGCAAGCCGGATCTCAAGCCTGCGCACTCAAGCGTGTAGCTTATGAATTATGAATATAAAAATTAAGTCTGTATATTTACTAGCTTTGTGGTTAAGACACAAGACTTTCATTTTGGCGATCAGGGTTCGATCCCAGATACAGACATGTTTTTTTTTTTTTTAATTGCATATAAATGCAATTTGTTCATAATAAAATTTATCAATTTTTTAGTATAATTCATTCTGCTCAATGGGTTATTCGATAGAAGTTGTCACTCAATAAATGACAGTTCGAGTCATTACGTGTAACATATTAGTTTTTTTACGAATATTACGAATTACGTTACAAATATTTCACTAATTATTTAATATTTGTCATGAATGTATATTTATAACTAATTGAAAATATTTTTTTGCCGCGTTTAATTTTATTTGGAGGCAGTATAAAACATAGTTTTATGGGTTGTTATTCTCATTTACTAGTAATCTGATTGCTATTTGTTTTTTTCTTTTTTAGAAACATTTACGTAATTTTTGTTACATTTTTTTATTAATGTATACAAGCTATGTGAATTTGTTGTTTTTATAAAATTACATAAAATTGATTTCAAGCAGTTCTTGCGTGTCAAGGCAAATTTTATGGACTAGACGTTTTAAGAAGACTCTTAAAATAAGTAAAGAAAAATTAGAATCTTCAAAAATTTCTAAATTTATAACTAGTATATAACATAAAAAATACGCATTTTTTTATTTCGATAAATTGTTTATAACAATTAAATTTGGTCTAAACAATTAAAAACGGAATTTATGCAAGATATTACAGTTCTTCCAACGGGAAATTTTTTCTTTTGTTAAGAAAGAGAGACTAATATCATAACATGAATAAAAACGAATTCTTATTTACAACAAGTAAAATTATTATAAACAATCCGAAATCAAATGTAAGCTATTTCTTTGAGTTCTTCCAAAGGGAATATTTATGTTTACTGGAAAAGAGTCACAAATCGGGTAACGTAAGAACCCTGCTTAAACAATCCTATTGGAAGAAGAAAGTTCAATAGGAAAATTGCATCGGAAATTTCCTATTGAATCCTATTAAAGGTTGTTTTTCCTATAGAAATCTCCTGAATCCTATTCAGGTGTCCCATTGAGGTACGCTGAACCCTATTCGATTCTTCAATAGGAAAATTGTTGTAAAATTTTCTATCAAATTAAGGATAAACCTATTGAATGTTTCAATAGGATCTTACTACTACGAAACAAATCAGTTTAAACAAAAGGTAATTTTAATTCGCTCTAAATGTTTTTTATTTATACGGATTTGTTATTTAAATATACACCTGAAATGAAATTAATTAGAAATGTTGCCCGAAAAAATCCTACAGACGATGAGATTCGATCCTGGCATCCTCGGGTCCACAATCCAGTACGCTGCCAACTGAGCTATTCTAAAATATGAAGTTATGACTTTCATCTAATCTATTTGAGTTAAACATTTGGAATAATTTGAACATTTATCAAGTTTGCTTCCAAGCAAGGATTTTAAAGCATAGAAAGAATAATTGTCAGTTGTAAAAATAGGAGAGGCAAAATGCAACTCAAAAATTATATCTTTATCGCAATGTTCTATGATAAAATTTTATATTATTTAAACGAAGGGCATCAGAATAACTTCTATAAGAAATTAATAAATTTAAAAGGAATATACGACTTAGAAAATTTTTTTTTGTTTTAATATTCCACAATAGGTTTCGATATCGTTTGATAGGTGTAATTTCGTCAAGTCTCAATAAAAAAAGAATAAACTAAACAGGAAAATACGCCTTGAATAACATTTTCTTGTTTTCATATTTTTCGAAAAAAATGTATGTTTTTTGATAGGATAACTTCTCTATTTTACTGTAGAAAAGAAAAGGATTTATTAGAATAATACGACATGAAAATAATTTCTTTACTATTTGATATTCTAATACGATTTTATATCTCTCATTAGTCTTGCGTTAATAAGACTTCTGTCATTTAAATAAGCCCAATTTCTTTATATATCTATGGGATATAAATGAATTGAGTAGCGAAATACGAAAAAGTGCTTTTTAGTAACAATATTCCTCAACAGGATTTAATACTGTTTTGCATGAATGTTTTTTCGGAGTTTTATGTTAAAATCAATAGATTACAGATAAAAAAAGACTTAGAAAATATGCTCTCATCGCGATACTCCCTATTGAACTACGCTTTCCAAATAATACAATGCTTACCAAGAAAGACAGGAATATTAACTATTGGCAGTTGAAGGAGGCATACCTTTCAAATAACGCAGAATCCTATTGAGGTTCAAAAAATGATTTTCTCACTGGAATGATAGATAACTCAATTTTTTTTTTCATTGTAAATTATTTACATCAAGGCTAGGCTTTACTTAAAATTTTTTCCCTATAAGCGATATCGGAAAGCACCTGAAAAATGATATAACGAAATACATGCTAATTACTGCGTTTTATTAAGTAAAATGATTTTATTTATAATATAAAAGGTGGCAAGGAGGTCAGCCGACAACTTTTCCCAGCGAAAAATTTGTAAAAAATGAATAATTAATTATTTTCTCGTGACGGCCATGAACCATGAAAAATCTAGTAATAATTCAATGAAAATTTTCTTTCTAATTAAATGTTATTAAAATATAAATTAATACAAAAAAAACGTTTACCAGCGGCACTCTACATAAAATAGGCTTTATTTTGATACTAAAATCAAGAGATATAATTGCAAATTGGCTGATAAATTAGTTATTTCCCGACTCCTTGGGATTTTCTAGGGGAAAACCGAAGTAAAGCCTAGCCTTACTCTTAAGTACATCATACTTAAAAATCTTGTTTTTTTGCAGACATTCGTTAAAGTTCAAGAACTACCTTAAATAAAACAATAGATAGTTTTATTCTAGCGATAGATTGTACTTTCATGCATGAATATATATTATAATGATATTATAAGACTTCTTGTTCAGAACTAGTTTTTCTTTCATTCAGAAAATTCAAAACAGTAGCTCTTTGAAAATCAATAAAATCACCTGTAGAATTATTTTCAAAAATGTTTTCTGAAGGAGAAATTAAACGAAGAAAATCTAAAGGTAACCTTAATTCACGACCTAACATTACCAATGCCAGAGAAAATTCTGTAATCTCATGTCTAGAAGAACGATAGGCTAACAAAAATGGAGAAATCCAACGATCCCAATCTTTTGAATTTTTATTAATAAATTTTGATAAATATTGAAGAATAGTCCTATGCAACCTTTCAACTAAACCATTAGATTGAGGATGAAGAGGTGTAGTTCTAGTCTTTTTGATTCCAAAAAGATTCATAACCTCTTTGAAGATTTCTGATTCAAATTCTCTACCTTGATCAGAATGAATTTCTAAAGGAACACCATATCTACAAAATATTTGAGAAACTAGAGCTTCAGCAATAGTAGAAGCTTGATGATTAGGAAGAGAAATTGCTTCAAGCCATCTAGTAGAATAATCAGTAACAACTAAAAGAAATTTCTTTCCAGAAGAAGTTTTAGTAAGAGGACCAAGAATATCGATTGCAACTCTTTCAAAAGGAGAACCAACATCATGAATTTGAAGAGAACTACATGATCTCTTATGAGGACCTTTTTCAACAAAACAAACTTCACACTTCTAACACCAAATATCAACATCCTGTTTAAGAGTAGACCAGAAGAATCTTTGACGAATTTTAGAAATTGTCTTATTAATACCAAAATCTCCACCAGAAGGAGAATTATGAGCTTCAGAAATTATTTCATTAACTTTAGCTCGAGGAACAACAACCTGAAAAACAATATAAGAAAGATTAGGAGCTTCCCAACATTTAACTAAAATGCCATTTTTCGATTCTAAAGAATTCCAGTAAAGTAAATAAAGTTTGAAAGTTGAATCTAAATGAGAAACATCACTAAATTCAGGAATTTTATTTTTTTTTTTTTAATTTAATTATTACATTCAAAATACTATCATCATTCTGAAATTTAATCCAATCTGAATTATTATTAATTTCACAAATAGTACGGAAAATATTTTCATTAAAGAAACATTCTTCATTAGCTCCTATTTTCAGACATTTCTTACAGTCACATGGACGCCGAGATAAAGCATCAGCATTTCCATGACTTTGACCTGGTCTATGCCTCAAAATCATATTGTAACAAAATTTCTAACCAACGAGCAACGTGATCTTTGGGGTTCTTCAAAGAACGTAACCAATTAAGAGAAGCATGATCTGTTCCGATCGAAAATTGTTTACCGAGAAGAAAATGACGAAAATGTTCAGCCGAAATAACAACAGCTAACAATTCTTTTCTAGTAACACAATAATTCCGTTCACGACTGTTTAAAGTCTTACTAAAATATGCAATAACTTCTTCTTGATAAATAATTTCACCATTTTTCTCAATAGGAATTTTTTGTGTTAACACAGCTTCTATTCCAACATTAGAAACATCAGTATCAAGAATAAATGGATAATTAGGATCAGGATAACCTAAAATAGGTGTAGTAGTTAAAATTTGTTTTAATTTTTGAAAAGTTTGAAAAGCAATATCATCCTAAATAAAATCTCTTTTCTCTTCACTAACTAAATAAAGAGGTTTTGCTGAAGTAGCAAAATCTTTGATAAATTTCCTATAATATGAGCAAAGTCCAAGAAAACTTCTAAGTTAAGTTTTATTTTTCGGAATAGGCCAATTAATAATGGCAGAAATCTTTTCAGGACAACTTTTTAATCCTTCACCAGAAACGATATGACCTGAAAAGACAACCTCTTTTTGAAAAAATATACATTTTTTAGCATTGATTCTAAGTCCCAATTGTAAAAGTCTTTTGAAAACATTTTGAAGATGAATAAAATGTTCATCAAGACTCTTACTGAAAATAATAATATCATCTAAATATACTAAACAAATTTTGCCGAAGAGACCTTGTAAAGCTATGTTTATAAGTTATACAAAGGTGGCAGGAGCATTACATAAACTAAAAGGAAGAACTTTGAATTGCCAAAGTTCACTTCCAATACAAAAAGCTGTCTTCTCACGATCTTCAGAAGCAACTTCAACTTGCCAATAACCACTTTCTAAATCAATGGTCGAAAACCATTGAGCACCAAGAACTACATTCAAAATATCTTCTTGATGAGGAATCGGAGTGGAATCTTTAACTGTAACATCATTTAATTTGCGATAATCAACACAAAATCTAATTTCACCAGCTTCTTTAGGAACGAGTGCAACAGGAAAAGCCCATGGACCATGACACGGTTCAATTGCATCCTGTTGTTTCATTTCTTCCATAACAGTATCAACTTTTTCCTTATAATGTAAAGGAATATGACGTGGACCCTGTCTAATAGGAAGAGCATTTCCAACATTAATCTTATGTTGTAAAATTTTACACTTCCCAATACCAAAAGAATTTTTTAAACAAATATTTATATTTTTTAAGAGTAATGTTTTGAAACGCAAAACATTTTTCTCATTTAATAATTCCGAAGATCTTTGGAAAAAATCTGAAACAAATTCAGGAAGATCGTTTAAATCGAGAAAAACCTTATCAATTAAAACAACTTTATTATTAGAAAGAAATTTTTTATGAAGAATTTCCTTAAACTCACCAAACAAACCTGACTTAACCAAGAAATCTATTCCCAAAATACATTCTTCGTGAATTAGAGCAAAGACAACCTCTAAACTCATTCTGATATTTGAAATTTTAATTTCTACAGTCTCCAGAAAATCAAAATTAAATTTATCACCAGAAACTGTAAAAATAGAAAGAGAAGAATTATTTTCTCTAAATGAGTTCTTATTAAAGAGAGAAGAATTAACAACAGTAATATCAGCAGCAGTATCGACTAACATGTCCCATTTTTTACCATTAATTTCACCTTTAAGTATCGATAAAGGTTTAAATGAAGAATCGCAATCTTGAAGAATCGTCGAAGAGTTAACTAAATGATGACTTAATTCTGACGAAATTTTTTTTTTAAGAATTTTCATTTGAAGAATTATTGTTATTCTGAAAATTATTTGTCAAACTAGCTTGAAGAACTTTATGATTATTTCTTGAATGACCTTTCTGTCCACAAACCCAACACTGAAAACCTTGAGAAGAATTTTCATTATCAAATGTCCTTAAATTCTTTTTAGAAAAATTAGAATTATTATTTTGGAAATTGCTTTCATTATTTTTAAAATTATTATTATTGAATTTTCTATTAAAATTTGAAGTTTTATCATTTTTATAATAATTATTTTTATCAACATGATCATTTGTATTTATTTCTTTATTTCCAAAACATAACGTATCAATCGACTCTAATTCAACTGCCCGTTGAGTTGCCGATTGAAGAAATTTTAACCTTTCTGACTGTAAAAAATATTCTAACTTCGGATTATGCAATCCCGCAATAAATTGCAATCCGGATATTTGCTCTCTTTGCTCGCCAGAAACTCCAGGATACGCATATTTGACTAATTTATCCAAATCATTGGAAAAATCAGTCAAACTTTCCTTTTTATTTTGTTTCATAGCTAACAAACGATTACAGTAAGCTCTGGAAATTTGAGCTTCACCAAAATAATTTTCTAACGATTTTGACAAAATGAAAAAATTTCTCTAATCTTCTAAACTCAAATTTTCTAAAATTTCCTGAGCTTTGTCCTTCAAACAAGAGACTAAAATTGAAGCTTTAACTTCATTCGACCGATTATGTGAACGACTGATGATCTCAAATTGACGTGAGTAACTCTCCCACGTCTGAGAGCCATTATATTTTGCCGGTTTGAAATTTAAGGAATTCCTGACCGAAGAAGACGAGACCGATTCAATCAAATTTGTAAGAATGTTTGGATTAATAACTCCTGAAGAATTATTAGGAATTGATTCACTATAAATTAAATTATTATTATTACTATTAATATTTTTTTTTTTTTTTTTAAAAAGGGGTAGAGACTACCCCCTCATGGAGTCAGGTGTTTGAAAGTCTCGCCTTCCTCTGCGCTGAGCCACGGGGCCATTGTGCTGGGTCTGTTTTCACAGTAAAGGCGGTCGTCAAAGTCTTAGAGACTGCAGGTTCTCCCAGGTTCCCAAGTTGCCTTGGTTCCCTTGTTAGCCCCGAACAGTCCCCGTTCATTCCATGGTGTTTGAATTTTGAATCGAATTGGATCGTTATCTTTTGCCTCTGGAGATTCTGCCAGCCCCGTCGCCCCCCGGTTTCTTCACCATCAGCTAGGCAATATCTGTAGCCCCGGTATCAACCTTAGAGGTCAGCCCAGTTCCACAGAATCGTCCCTGCCTCCGGAGATTGCACCGGTTGCCTCAAAGGTCCTGGTTTCTTCAGCATCGGCTGAGATAACGAGAGAGAGAGAGAGAGTGAGGAATTTTTGGGGTCCACCTGGCAGAGCCTCTTGCTCAGGTAAGGCTATATACAATGGGGTGTCGCCTGGTTCCCCAAAGGCATCGTAGCGGCAATAGTACTTTGTACTATTCAGTCATCAGCACGATAGCTTACACTTTTGACTGCTCCCTGGAGAGGCCTCCCGCTCACCGTGGTCAGAAAAAAGACTACAAAGATAAGGTCTTGTCTCGGCCGGGAATCGAACCCGCTACCTATAACGCGCCAGGCTGACGCGTTACCACTAGACCACGGGTCGGTATTTAAATTATTAAAAAACAATTTTGCGTTGATTCAATTAATATTGACCATTTTTAAATTAATATTAAATCAATAAATTTCTTGGTTTTATGCTAAAAAAAGGATTTACTCTCTAAGTTAATAAAAATCTATTTTGTTTAACTAAATCACTTCTTGTGAAGTTTATTTGTGTTCTCGCGATTGTTTTCGCGATTTTTAGGGGTCTCAGAGCTAGCCAGCTTTTCCCAGGTTTCTCATTTTGTGGCCAAAAAACGAGTAGCGTCCACAGGTACACTTAAAAAAAAAAAAATTTTTTTTTTTTGGTAAATTGGCACTTACACGGTCAGGGATTAAGGCAACTTGTCTGGATCGCGGTAGCGTTGCAAGTTCTGAATATTTCATATAAAATAATATTTAATCCGTTCCAACCTTTCCCCATCCTATCATCCTTCCTCTTCCGATAGAACAAGTCTCATCAGCTCCACGTGGTTTCCATCGGACAATAATACCTCCTTTGATTGTAATATTCAAATTCATTTGAGTAGATTACATTGCTATTTACATTGAGTAAATCATAATTTATATACTCGGTTATATAAAGGAGGTGATATTGACTGAGGATGAGGCACCTGAGATTAATATTAAAAAAAAACATCGCTAAATTTGATATAATTGTTTAAAACAACTTTTTTTTAATGGTGAATGAAGTCTTTTTATGCTATCGTACATGTAATAATTGTAATGTCAGAGGGTATTTCAATTATTTTCTATAATTATTTAAAATATACATATGTTTTTGAAGGAGATGAAAAATAAAACTTAATTATTGAGGTTAACGATCATGACTTAAGTTATGGTTCAATTTCGTTAAAATAAAGAAGATTTGAAGAGTTTTTGAGGAAATCATCTCTTAGACATTTTATTGCTTTGGAAAACCCACGTGGCGAAAAAGCAATAAAATTTTCAAAAAGAGTGCGTGACGAAAGAAGAGCGTGAGCAAGAAGAGCAAAAACAAAATTAGCTTTCCAAAAAAGGAAAGGACCATGTGAAGGGACTTGTGCGCGCCTGAAGCAAGGGACTTCTAATAATGTCATCCTCGACTAAATAAATACGTGAGATTTGATGTATCAGTCAGTTGTCGGAAAAGCAAGATCGAGATCAGATCATCGTGAAACATCGCTCGAAAATTGTAAGGCTTATTTTGTCTTGTATCAATTATTTTGTTGAAGTTAGTAAATTTTTATGTGAAGCCAATGTAATTTTTAAAATTGTTAACAACGAATATTTAAATAAATTCGCGAGTTAAAACGAGAATATTACGCTTACTGAAGCATCAACGGAGGACCAATTAATTTTAATACATTTTTACCTAAGCGAAGGAAATCATCTGTTGGTAACGTTTTAATTGAATTCTTTTAATAATTTTCATTTAATAAACTTTGTTATTGTTTTATAGAAATCACACATTTTTACTCTCTCTATCGAAGATCCCCTCATCCCTGTCTATTTGTCGAAAGGCTGGGACTAAAAAAAAAGGAATTTAAAGTCTCTAAGATTAAGCATATGTATCTCATATTGACACCTTTAAAGAGCAAAATTACATAACATAATTAATTACAATAGACATAAGTTTACAATATTCAGTTATTTGCAGTTACTTTTTTTTTCTACTTAATTAGTACGGAATCAATCTGCAGAATTAAGTTCACTTCGCAATTATTGCATAATAATAATTAGAATATTCTTTCTTATAAAGATATTGCCTTGTTTTATGTACATCGAGATTTTAATTATTATTATTATAATTGAGTATCAGTGGGTGAACAACTGAAGATTCCAAAAAGTCTTGTTCTGCCACAGGTGTAGCAGGACAGGACTTTAATAATCGATATATGTAAAAAACCATATACATTTTATGTATGGTGTATTTTCCGATTATGTTCATCTAAGTTGCATTAAAAATATTGAATATTTTCAAAGAAATTATTATAAATACCTATTCTTACTATTCCTGAATTTTGAATATGAATAATTATTTTAGTGGCTAAATTCATGCTCATGTAGACTTATACACGAAAAATACAATAGAGCAATTCTAGAGTCATGAGTGTTTTCTTACTATACATGATTCAAATTCTACAGGTATAACAAATTTATCAATCATTGGTAACCATTCAATATTGATTGTTAATGCATGAAGCATGTTCAACTATACTAAATATTTTAAAAGATATTAAATCATTTTCATTACTATAAATTAGATCCGATTTTAATAGATAACAGTGTAATTTTTGAGTTATTCTTTTTGTTCAATAAAGATACTGTTAAACATGGAAAACAGTTTTATACTTATCAATTATCTTCTGATTTTTTTTAATGTTGCAACAAATATGCATGAAACTCTTTCATTAATTCTTGAAAAAATCAATTTGAATTGAATATTAAAAAACATTATTAGAAGTAATATAATTCATTTATGGGTTAACGATAAAAGAATTCAATTTTTTCTAAGTTACCAATAATTATATGGATTATGAAAGATATTTTTTTTACACATAAATATATTGATTTATACTTCAATTCTTTTCAATGAACGGCGATATCCAAACTTTGTGAATAAAACATATCATTTATCAAATAATTCCTTGAACAAATAATGTAAATTTAATTTAAAGTTTTCATTACTTTTGCTACTTTATTAAAAAACATGTTTCAGATTATACATTCCTTAATAACGAAAAATAGATTGATTTCTGAAAAATTATTTTTTGTCTTTTTTTAAAAAAATTAAGTTCGAAAGATAACAATGCATCAATGCAAATATTACTATTGATCAACCTTTTCGTTTAAAGATATATTATATGCGCAGAGCTTATTGTAGAAAATGCTCAAAGATGAGCACTTTATTCATTACGTTTAATGATAATTTATGAAGTTAGAGATATTCAATTTTTATTATTTCTTTTGAGATGATAGTGTTTTTTTTTTCTCAAAAACAAAATAAGTTTTAATTCCGTATAAGATAGTACTGAAGCAATACATTTAAAAAAAAGAAAATGATTATCTAAAGATTAACTAGAAAAATAATTATCAAAAAAAATTTTAAGCGAGATTTAAAAACAATTTCATTATGTATGAATTAAAATTAAATGCAATAGTACAAAAAAAAGAGAAAAAAATTCTTCGTAGTTGGGATCGAACCCTGGTCGACAAAACGAAAGTCTGGCACTCTGACCACAGAACTACCATGTTAACACTATGGTAATAGATGTTTATACAATATAAGCTGCAGACTTGGGTACAGAGAATAGAGATGGAGCTTGCCGGCAAAGTGCCGGAATTTGCCGCTGATGATATAAAATGATCGTTAATATTGATTATTTAAAAAAAAATGCTTCTACTTATGTAGCTTGATAAAAGAGGGATTCTTGACCTCAGTTAAACACTATTCCACTCCTCCGCTGTTGAGTGCAACATAAGAAAAAAAATAAAAAAATAGTTAAATATCCCATATTATTAATTTCAATATTTAAAGTTTGCAATAACATGCAATTCAAACAAAAACGAAAGAAAAAAAAAATTTTGCCACGGCTGGGATCGAACTCCGCTCTGCAAAATAAAAGTCTAATGCGTTGACCACTGAGCCATCATGTTGACATAATTGACAATAATGCCTATAAATCCTAAGTTACATGCTTGAGTGCGGATAGTGGGGATTAAGCTTGCCGTCGAAACGCCGGAACTGTTTGCAGATTGTTTTGTTTGCTTTTAAATATTCATGAATATTTAAAAAAAATGCTATCTCTCATGTAGCGTTATAAAAGAAAGTTGTTTTAGATGTTTCATTTTTTTTTCTTCTTCTGAAATAAGTTGGGAAAATAATAACAACAAATTTTAATTGATATTAATATTGAAAACTAATTTTTGCATGTTCAAATTGCATTTGTATGCAATTTTATGAGAAAAAAGAATTTCCCCAGCTGGGTTCGAACCCTGTCTACAAAGCTAATACATATATACATAGTAGGATATTTATATTTATTGATACATAATTCTAATGTAAGATAATTCCGGAAATCGGTAGCATACACCCTTGCTCTAAATACTTTTGTTGATGGTTGGTCGACGACTGCTGCCCTTTGTAATAACTGCTGCCTTTTATTCATACTAGAGTCATCTGCGTGCCAGAGTACGAACTGAAAAATAGTATGCTACAGACACCTTGTGGTCAGAGTACCAACTAAAAATTCCTGCACTGAGAAAAAAATTTCGTTAAATAGAAGAAGTTTTTATTCAATCAATAAAAGAAACTTGGAGTATTCTCCAGATAATATTTTATTCAATCTAATAGTAGTGTTATTAAAGACACATTTTTTAATTTGTTTCAATACTATGACAAGTTTGAAAACATATTTTCAAGGTTACGTCAAGTTTGAAAACAAAAGACATTTTATTTATTTGAGTAAAAAAAAGGATTTCAATCAAATATTCATAATTTCGAAGAAATATTGTATTGCAACTATTCAAAATTTCGATGTTAATGATCGAATGAAATATTTTTTGCATGAAGTAAATTTTTTTCTCAGTGTGATGACATGAAAAAGCCACTTCTGGGCTTCTAGGTAAGACAGTATTCTTCGGTATTCTTTGGACTCACGATGATGACTGCTTCTCAGCGACTGATTTGCAATCGACCCCCTTTGGGAAAGCTTGCTTAGCTCGAAAGTCGACGTCGTGAACGGGCCCTTATTGGTCCGACATTATGTGACCGGATTCGAACAAAATCCAGTAACTAATTACCGAACACACCACATAGAAATTTTTATGAAAAAAAATGTGTGCTAAAATGTGCACGGTTTTGATCGGGTTTATTATTAACAATAATTCTTGTGACTAAATGTAGAGGATGATGGATTATTTCCGTACACTACTCTATAAAAAATTTCAATTTTTACTATATTCAGTGATCAATTAAAACACTTTCAATTTTGTGATGTCAGTCGTATTTAAAAGATTTTTGAAAAATGATGATTTGTGATAAACCATCTGGTAGTGTTAAATGTTATGTTTTTTTTTATAAACCATTTTTTATATGCGTTTCGAAAACAACTAATGTCTATGTCATTCTTGAAAATCGTTTTGTTAATTTTTTCAATGTTATTTATTGGTGTCTTAAAAAAATAACAAATTTTTTTAGTTATTATACTAAAAGTTCGACATGAGTCATATAGCAATAGGTTGTCAATAAGTGTTCCTTACTTGTAGAGTTCGTTTTTTCTAGTATTGCAACAATGATTAAACGGATAAGCGTTTGTTCAGTCAACAGACTGACAGGTTTCCTAACCTCTCTGGTTAGGAGAGCCTCTTGAGTTGAGATCTCCGTGACTCGGCACTACACAAAATTCTGTAGGTAGTGCCGTAGAAAATTTCTGAGTACCCCGTTTCTCTCCTTCAAATTTCTCCTCTACTAATTAACATAAGAGTTACTATCTAGTAACATGAGGAGCCAATCAGCTGAGGAGACGTCATCATCTAGAGAAATCCAGAGCCAATCACAACGATCTAAGTGACCAATGAAATTTTGGGGACGATGGTCCAACCTTTCGTCTTGGACTTTCAGCAAGTTGCCTCTGTTATCTACGTCAAAAATGGTGTACTACGTATTTTTTCTTTTTGCAGAAAAACGGTTTGACGGGGTGAAAATTACCTTGAAAGTTCATACCTTAAAATGATGATTTGCAGTTTTTACATATTTCTAATGAAAATTTTCCAAAAAAACTTTAACCATTAGCAAGATCACAAAAAATCATAAAAAACCTCTATCCACATATTAATAAGACTTGTGGATATACATTTTTAATTTTCCAGTGGAAAGTTATTATTATGGATCCAATTCTGTGAATTGTGAGTTTTAACGAATCTCCACGTTTCAAGGTCCCCAGAGTCGAATACTAGAGTTTTTGTGTGGACGTCTGTGCGTATGTGCGTACGTGATTTCGGAGTTATTATTCAGTACAGCTATTTTTTGTACAGAATCAAAGAATTAGAGAAGAGAAAGAGAGAGACCTGAATTTTGCGATTCACAAACTATACCATTTTTGAGATAAAATTCACGATAGTTAAAAAAAATGTGAATATTAAATGATTAGAATACTTTCATGCAAATATGATAACAATAGTAAATCGAAGAAAGAAAATTTTTTTAAAATGGAAGTAACAATAAAATAATTTCAAACTCGTGTCAGAATGGAGAAAACAGCATTGAAAACTCTATAATAGTCGATAATAATTGTAAATAGTATGAAATTGTGTCAAACAATAAAAATAGGGATCCATGCTATATATTTGAGGTAAGTACGCCCGGTAACGTCAGTTCGTAGTGAGTGAGATACCTACAGGCTAAGGTGTCACTAATATGGAAGGGATAGTGTGCTCCCTGAAATATTAGTTTTCACCAACAACCATCAATAAGTTAAAAATCTTGAAGCTAATTGGTTTTGACTTTTTATGTTTTGGGAAAGTCAACGCCTTCTTTAAAATGAATATATATCATTTTAAATACGCAAAAGTCAGTTGCGAAGTCGTACTTGAACCAAACAAACGTAAATAATAGTCGTAGTTCGTCAACGGAAATTTAAAAACATTAAAGTTATGGTTCATGCCTTTATTCAATTGATTATTGTGTTCCTCATCTCAAATTGTACATTCTGTGTATTTAACTGCTGTCAATTCAAGGTATTATAATATCATTTAAAAACATTATTTTGTTCTATTCAAATTGCTTTCAATATAAGACTTTTTAAAAGTCACTTCAAAGGGCAATCACGGAGAAATCCTTGCTTGTGATTTTTATTACAATTAATTTGATGAATTAATTATACATTAAGACATAACAAGAACTTAAGTCACGATTATGAATTGCGGGTAGTTGAGTATTGGCGAAGAGGTAAAAAAAAGAAATTAAGTATCAATAGTGTTAAGCAAAAATTCAAAAAAATACAAATCTACTCGACAATCTAAACGCTCGGCACATCAATTGAACAAAAGTTAAACATATAAACAAAAAAAACTCAAATTTGCAAATATATGTTGAAAAATTTTAAAGCTGCTGTCGATGCTGGGATGATAGTCTATGATTCCGATTAAAAATAACAGGCACTATTACCTAAAAGAAATTCACAATTTGATGATCTCCATTCCCAAGTATCTTCAACGTGGATACCGTCATTCGTAGAAGCTTATAGTATTATTTCCCGTAAAATTAATAAATTATCCGGATATATGTATATGAGTAGTCTGTATTGTTTATTAACCCTTGGGAACCATCGTGTAGAGAGATTCTCTCACACTTTTTTTAAAACTTTTTTTTCTTCTTAAATTCAAATGGTATGACTACCTAAAAATTTTCTTACCTTTCTAAAATTTAATGCTCTAAATAATACGAAAAAGAGCCATTTTTTTTAACTTGAAAAATAAAGAAAAAAAATTATTCATTTATCAACTGCGAGAGTTTCTCTCATTGCGTGGGTGAAGTCAGGCACATCCAAAATTGCTATTCATATGACTTTGTTTAATTTTGGCTGTCTCCGTAATTTCTAGCCGTCATTTTTAATATATATAAATATACAAAGGTTCAGTATTCGAAAGCTTGTGTTCAAGTGTACCAGTGTTATTTATCAATTAATAACTAAAAATATAATAATTTATAAATAATTATTGTGAGTTTTATCCTAATTCATAAGTGCTATTATTTATTCAATGTACAAAGAAAGTAAGTACATTCGACATATTATGTATTAATGTTTTTCTGTTATAAACACATATGTAACCTGAAAATATGTTTCAACTTTAGTGTGATTGTTTATAAAAATTTATAAATTATACATAATGAAATCGTTTAATTATCTCAAATATTTCATTCTGAGAAATCCTAATAACTTAAATAAAAAACTTTTAACAAATTATAATAATTTGTCACTTACCACTTCTTTACTATTTGTAAACATCCACTCAAAAATTTTTATTTTGTTTTCACGTATTAGTGGATACAATTGATACATTATATAACCATTTTTCATTGCATATTACTAGGTTACACGACATGAACTAACCAACTGATTCAGGAGACGAAAATGACACTGATGTTTCAGATTTTGACGAGATGTCTGACGCTAAATCAGAATTTAGTTACCATGACTCCAACGCTGAGCAACCAGAAGGTGATTCAGATGATGGAGATGACAATAACAATAGTCCACTGAAGAAGGAAGTTAAAAATGAACAATTTTTGCTGAGAAAATATTTAACTACAAAATGATTCCATGATCCACCTAATTAGAAAGTTCGTATAAAACGACAGAATATTGTTATCCGTCTACCGGGAGTTAAGCGTTGTTAATAATACTAATTTTTTTTTGGAAGTCATACGTTTATCAAAAAAATCGAAAACAGACATTCAACCTACTTCAGTTGATGAAATACAAGCTATGATTGGTTTATTATATCTGATAGGAGTACACAAAGCATCAAGACTGAACTTGAAAGAACTATGGGCAACTGACCGTTCCGCTTCGGATTGTTTTCGTGCGGTGATGTCAAATACACGATTTTATTATTTATTGTCTACTCTGAAATTTGACGACGTTAATGATCGTGATGATCGTAAAAAATTCGATAATTTGGCGCCTATCCGAGAATTTGCTAAAAATTTCATTGAGCGATGTCAAGAAAATTATACGCCTGGTGCTTTTTTAACTATTACTGAAATGCTGCAGGCTTTTCGAGGTCGATGTAAGTTTCGGCAATATATTGCAAATAAACCGGCAAGATATGGTATCAAAATTTACTCTATTACCGATTCAAAAACATTTTATGCGTATAATATGGAAATTTACCGTGGAAAACAACCATCAGAACCATTTCAAAAGTCTAATTCTGCATTTGATGTTGTTAAATGACTGACTACTTCAATATTGAAAACTGGTCGAAATGTAACCTGTGATAATTACTTTACATCTCTACCTCCGGCAAATTACTTATTAGAAAATAACACAACTCTTGTCGGAACTATCAGGTGTAATAAACGAGAGATTCCGCGAGAAATGACTGAGATTAAAAAGAGATCTATTTATAGCAGCAAATTTGTCTTCACTGATAAAAGTACATTTGTATCATATGTCCCTGAAAAATCCGAGAATGTTCTGATGTACTCTACTCTTCACAATTCTACTAAAATTGATGAAGAAACTGGGGAAAAACTTAAACCAGAAATAGAAACATTTTATAATAAAACAAAAACTGGTGTGAATGTTGTAGACCAACTGCAAGGAGAGTACGGTGTTGCTCGAGATATACGGCGCTAGCCTATGGTGATTTTTTATGGATTTTTCAACATTGCTTGCATTATTTCAAAAATTATTTACGCGGAAAATACTGGCAAAAAATAGCTCGGCGAGAATACTTGAAACAGCTCTACTTTCAGCTAGTCCACCCACACTTACTGAATTGTCTTCAACTACCTAATTTATCACTAGATCTAAGATCAATTATATTGAAAACTGGGAAAATTGAGCCTCCAAAGAATCCTCAAGTTACAGAAAGTGGATTGTGTTATCAATGTCCCCGAAGAGCGAATAGTTATACAACTAAAAGTTGTATTTCTTGTAATGCTCCAAAATGCAATAAGCATATGGTTCGTTATTGCTGTGATTGCAAAGTAAATCTCGCGTCGAGAGACGGCTTATAATTGAATGTGATATGTGATAATATAACAAATTAATCTTGTCTTTATGGCCAATAGTAGTAGTAAGTTAATGGTAAAACTGTCTTGTTGATTAAACATTCATAAAATGTTTTATATTATTTTATCATTGAACTAAATTTTTGTACTCAACATGTTCATTAGATTGGTCACAAGTATAATATTGTTATGAATGATAGTTGTTTTGTGACGTTAATTTAAAGAAAACAATTTTTTTTGTTAAATATTAATAAGGAAAATAATTTTCAATTAAAATAAGTTAATTTTAGTCATGTACAAGTATTAATTACGTGCAATGGTTGTAAACTAATCATCACAAATATGTTCATAATATGTAGTTTTAATTTTTCACGTTTAACTTCAATGAATTATTCGTATGAAAAAATTATTTCGTATTTATTGCGTAGTCGTCCGAAATAAGATATTTTTTTTTGTTTAATAATATTAATATTTAATAATCATATTAAAAAAAAATTATATTTGTTATTTTATTTTACTTGATATATAACCTAAAATTATTTCAGTTGATTTGAAATTTCGCTCTTGATGCTTGCGCAGAAGGCGTGAGATTTTCTCTCATCACGATAGTAATGACTGTGGAACGGGAGACGTATGCTCCCAAGGGTTAAGCTTTTATCACTAAATATCTCGTAAAATATCCACGAAGTCAAGCTGTAGCGGTAGCCACACTCACACAGGTGAGTTATTCAAGCATAGACTGTGTGTGTGACTATCCATAAGGCACTATGGCGTCGCCGCCGGCACTGCTTCGCGCTGTGATTCTCAAACTGCTCTTTGCTGGACTACAAGCACTGCGTTGTGTTGTTTTGACACTTCACGTTTGTTCGTGTGACTATGGTTGAGCTGACTGAACAATTTTCTTTATGTTATTACTGAGTTGACTGACAAAATAGGTGAACCGTCCGAAAAAACTTCGATAGATTTGCCTGCGGAATTTGCCTAGAGCTATCTGATGCCACGAGTGCTTAAGCGCGTGCTTGTTGGCGTCAATAGGGCCGTAGAGTCGTCTGCTTGGCCACGAAAAAAAATCTCCTCTACTATTGATCCAGTGAGATGACCGAAGCGCCGGTGGACAAGTCCGGCAGTTGAGAATTGTAAATATTGTAAGACCAACTGACTTGGGCCCTTCAAGCCAGAACAGATTTATTATTAATATCAGAGAGAAGACTGAAAGTAGAAGTGCCGTTTAAGGCTGGGTTGAAGTCAGAAAATTTATCGAAGTTGATTTTACGCCCTCGCGTTGTGCGGTGGAAGGCAGAAGCTCGATATCAATCGGAATTGAGTAGGTAACAGGAAAATCATTTAGAAAATGATAATTTTCAGGGCTGCCGTTGAAACAAGGAGCCTTATGCAGTTGATGATGCATGAATGTAAACAACAAAAATGAATATATATACTGGCTCTGTAAACAGAGCACTAGATTTTAAATTTGCCGAGCCGGGTTCAAACTCAGTTAGAAGATTTTTTTTCTTTTTTTTTATGTTAACATTGCATATAATTGCAATTTTAGGATGCCAAAAATACTTTTAAATATCAGTTTTAATTTTTTTAATGATTATACTTCCAATTAATGACGTAAGAGTAATAAAAAATTAAAATGGAGTAGAAAATCTTGTTTCCACATAAATATATTAGTTGTAGGATTCTTTCTAACAATTTATAATATTAAACAACGAAAAACAATTAAAACGATCCGCGGCGAGCTCCAGCGCTTCGCCGGCAAGCTTTATCCCCACTCTCCGTACCCAAGCCAGCAAATTATGACTAATAAATGTCAATGAATTGAATAGTAATATGTTAGCTCTGTGGTCAGAGCGCTAGATTTTTATTTTGCCGAACGGGGTTAAATCCTAGTCGCGGTCAATTTTTTTTTCTTTTTTTTTTTAGTAAAACTGCATATGATTGCGATTTGAAAATATTAAAATGAATAACTAATTCCCTAGTAGCCACGATCTGACGTCAGAATTTCCGACAGACTTACATACGTTTGTTTCCTTTCTGCCGCTGATCTTACGTTGATCTTACGTTAGGAAACCAAAAGACGGCTACATACGTAAGTCTGACGACAGTCTGCTTCCTAATGGCTACTAGGGTTATATTCACAATTTTCTACTCTCTTTTCTTTTCATTATCATCAAAAATTAGGACAGCATAGATGGAGAGGGATTTAATCAATATTCTGTTTCTAAAAAAATCGCTTTTTCAGTATAGTTTAATCGATTCAGCGCTAAAAACGGTTGTGATTGAACTAAACTTGAAAGGCAATTTTTTCAAGAAAAGAATATTAATTAAATTTCCCTCCATCTATGCTATGCTAATTTTCGATGATAATTAAAAGAAAAGAGAATAAAAAATTGTAAATAGAATTTATTATTCATTTTAATATTTTCAGATCGCAATAATATGCGGTTTTACTGAAACAAAAAAGAAAAAAAAAATTGGCCGTGATTGGGATTGAATGCCGGTAGGCAAAATAAAAATCTAGCGCTCTGACCACACAGCTAACATACTGCTATTCAATTCATTTACATTTATTAATCATAAGTTGCAGGCTTGGATACAGAGAGTGGGGATAAAGCTTGCCGGCGAAGTACCGGAACTCGCCGCGGATTATTTAAACATTTATTTTTTCATTAATGAGTAGTGAAAAAAAAGTGACTACCAATGTAGCTGTACAAAAAAAGAACTTATGGTTCTGTTAAAATATTTTTTCACTCAGCGTCCAATAATTAAATGAATAATTGAAAAAAAAACTCAAATCGTGATTGAAAATAAGGCTTGAGTTGTTGAAATTATAATTACATGCAAATGTAACAAATGAAGAAAAAAAAATTGACCATGACCGGGATTGAACCCTGTCCGACAAAATGAAAGTCTAGTGCTCTAACCACAGAGCCAGAAAATGATTTAAAACTTGATTGTTTTTTAATTTTAAACTACATGCTTAGATAAGCCGGCTCGGAATTAAGCTTGCTTGATAATATTTATAACTGATAACAATAATAATCATTTATAAATATGTGTATTCGAAGTTATTTCCAGGTATTATACTACTTAATGTTTAATAAGTATCATTATTTTCATTCATATAGACTTCAATAGCCGTCAAAGTGCAAGGCAGCATCAATTCACGATACGGATTGATCATTTTCTGAAGATAGATGACTGAGGTTGACTGGGAGCATGGTGATGCTTTCTATCGAAAAAATTCCAAACTAATTTCTCGAGAGAATCATCTAGATAACAATAGGTGCTTCCCGTTTAGGAACACAACGAGACACAGTGTAACACAGTGTCTAATACGGTGTTCCATTTAGATACACAAGCAATGGCCTAATAAGTGTAGAGAAAAACACTGTGTTCACACATTGTAACACAGTGCCTCGTTGTGTTCTTAAATAGAAAGCACCTAATACTTCTAATTTCTTCTGAATTACTGAATTTTATAGTAAAAATTTGTTCGTCTGACATTCAGAAAGGTGGCAAGGACTGACGCATACACGAATTTGAAACGGAAAACTGATAAAAACGAAGTAATTAATTATTTTCTATCTGAATGACGTGGCAGTCATCTTGGAATTGAAGGGCGGCAAATCTATTCATAATTTGTCCATTTTTCATTTTTATTCTTTTTAATGAGAAATTGCATTAAATAAAGGAAAATTGTTGTTTACGTCAGTCCGGCATTAATTTTTCTGTGATTTGTCATCTAATTTTATAGAAATAATTGCGAATCGGTGAAAAAATTACAAATTTCCTGATTCCATGTATTTGGGTGGAGGGAATAAGACAGTTATCTGGCTTCAGCCCAGCCTTGAACGGAAATTTCTATTGACGTGGCGCCCCCGTTTCCGAAAATCTGTTTCCAGCGAACTAATGAGCGAAAAATCTGTATAACAGACTAGTTTCCATAATCTGCATTATAACGCCAATTTCCATAGCCTGCTTTACCACACGAATATTTCCATTACCTGTTTTACCACATCCATTCTCATTTCCAGTATTACAAAAAAAGTTGTGAATAAATTTTTTATCATTTCAAACGATAAACATAGCTTGAAAAAAGTACATTCACTTTTCATAAGTAATTAAAAAAAATAACGGGCATACCGTTTTGCCGGCCCGGGTTTGAGGCTCCGTAGAAAAGTTTTTTTTTATTTCTTTTTTTTCTAATTACTTTTATTTCATGACATTATCGTCCAGTCAACGGGGCAAAAATTGCTCCGTTTGCTCAAACTTTTTCCGAGAGAAGGTAATTTTTTTTTCTTTGCGTCAGAAGGTGTGTAATGAAAAGAAGAAAAAACTTACCGTAAAGGAAATCGCCGCTTCTTTTTTTTTTCTAGGTTTTTTTTGCGATTTTCTGTCCCCGTGTATCTAAGCGAGACAGTGCTATCGGCTGCGCTGTGCGTTAAAAAGAGACATAATAATAATAATTTTTATTTCCCCTTTTCCATAAGTTAATTGATCTTTTTTTAATAGAAAACTATATACTAATTAATTTCAAGGAAGTTTATGAAAAAAGAACCTTGTTGTTTCATGAATATTGGTTTTTTTATTATTTTTGGGTTCGAGTCCCGCTACGGTACTGACTGCGCTATCCTTCTCGCACTCGTTGGTAATACGGACCAGCGAGCGGAGCATGCGCGTTTATTCGATTTCTCTCTTGCCAGCCATGTGCGCGAGAGAGAAATAAAATGGGGATGAAGCGTATGGTGTTGCCGGTTACACTTTAACTATTTATAAATAAATAAATTGTGAAAGTAATTTAAAAAATAAATATATTAACTTCCTTGTAAAAATAATAACTAAATACATATATGTATACATATATATATATATATATATATATAGATACATATATATATATATATATGTACATATTTTTATATGTAAGATTCATAATAACATAACCATATTAATAATCAATTATGATCAAAATATTTTTGTATCTAAATGAAAAAAAAATTTCTCTTTCAAATATTAAAAAGAAAAATAGCATCAATAATGAGCAATTTTTGCCCCGTTGACTGGACTATTATAATTAACTAAAAAAATTACATTCACATTCTTTACATTTTTTTTAGAAATCATTTCACTTTTAAAATTACGCAAACACGGGTGGTTTTTTTCTTTTAAAAGCAAGTTATGAGTATCAACTTTACTCTTTACTGGCAATCAATATGCAATTGTAAGCAATGAGAGTGTGTTAAGAATTAATCAATCCAAATAACGAGCTGATAGAAACTTCGGCAGCCATCTTGGCACTGGGTCGATAACCAATCGACGAAATAATCAATAATTCTCATTCTAGTCACTCATTTGACTACTTTTCAATGGCCATTTTGACTACTGAAGTTCCTGTTGCCATTCTTTTTTCGTTCTCATTCATGTGTACACGCCATTTCGATTATTCTCACAAAAATTTCCTTTTTCTGAGCCAATCTTGTTCATTTTTGAAGTGACAGAAATATTCAGTTCTTATTCTTTAGTGCATTCAACTATAACTTAGTAGACATTTAACGCTTATTTCATCTGAAATAAACCTCATTGATTTTGCATTGCTAACGCCTAACATTACATTGCTGCTTGACTTGAGAAGCGTGTTGAGCTGGTGTGGGAGGTCAATAATACTGAACACACCAAGTCAAGCTAAATAAATCGACATTCATACAACTTTCAGTGACATTCACCATGACATTTGTAATTCAGTGTACCTGTTGATAGTGTTAAATAAACTTGTTATATTTTTTTGTTGATAAAATCTGTCTAACCAATTTGCTCTGACCCAGCACAATCATCCCTATCCTTGAAGGTTAGGTTCATTTACAATTCTGAGAATTCAAAACAGAGTGATTTGCCAAAGACACCGGTAATTGGCAGGCCCTAGTTGACGTACCCACGCATGTAACTTGAATATTATTAATATTTGTTTATTGGCAGATTTAATTGTGACTCAGTGGTTATACTATGATTTTATCGTATTATCAACCCGGGCTCAAAGCTCATTAGAATTTTTTTTTCTTTGAATTGTAATTATTATCAGAAACCATACATAATCAAACATAATTGATTTTGACATTTTGTAAAAATAAATTACTTTTTCAAAACACACAAATAAATGACCATTTATTTTATGTCATAAAAATTATAGGTTATTATTAGTGACAATTACAAAGCAATTTCAAGCAACAAGAGTTGTTTGCAAAAAGCACTAGTCTATTTATTATTATTTCCTAAAATCATAATTCACTAAAAATGATTAAAATGTACCTATTTTAAATGTAAAGAAAAATCCCATAAAAATACGGCGATCCAGGAGATTTGTTTTATTTTTTTTCATTTCTAGATACAAAAAAAAGTATACTTTGTTGGCAATTGCAAAGAAATTGCAGGCAACGAGAGTTATTTGCGAAAAGTATTGGCAATTTACAAGCCCCAGCTGTAATTAAATTAAATCGTAGCTTGGTGGTCTTACCAACAGGTAACAGTTTTGCTGGCCTGAGGTTAAGGCTCAACGAAGAATATTTCTTTCTTAATTATTATTTCATTTTTCCTTGAAATTCCAATTGAATAAAAAAAAAATTACATATTTTTAGATTTTTATAAAAAAATTCATCTTTAAAGAAAACACGGACTTACTGAAGGCGGCTCATCGATTTCTTATTATTAATCCTGTAGCAAACTTTTTCCCTAGATTTTAAAAGGAATACTCTCTACGTGCCTTCAGCCCGTCGAGTCTAGGGTTCGTATATGATTTGTGGAGGGGGATAACGAGTTTATCAATTAATTTAAGCATTTTTATTTAATAGTTTAAAGATTTATTTATAGATACCAATAATATCATTATAAAAGAAAAGACAAGTAATGAGATAGATAAATAACGAAACTAACTGTTGTACGTCAGGCCTTAAAAGATGGCGGAGTCGGTGATCGGTTGACTCGACTTAAATTTCACCTTGTTCAAATAAAAATAAACAGACGAGAACACCTGAAGTGAGAGTCGGTAACGGTGGTCTAGTGTCTTCGGCGGGATTTCTATGGGTTTTAGGTCTCCTTTTCTTGCTCCGGAGGTGCACACCCTCTCTACTCTAGTTTACACCACGGCGGGGTTATGGCCCTTAATGGACGCGTGCAATGATAAGAGTGTGAACCGGACGCGTGACTCTAAGGGGGGTGAAGGGACATTATGACCTTCCTTTCCAACACCCCAAAGGATCGGCCTGTGGTGTTGGGTAAGACAACTAAATGGCAACTGACCGGATGACAACCTCGGCAACGGGGTGATGACCACTGTCTTCTTGGCACGGCACGATCACTGGGTATCAACCTCGGCGGCGGGATGGGACCACTGCCTTCTCAATAGCACCGGTCAGCCTGGTGCTTCGCCGGGCTGCTGGGCTACGACCTCAGTTTCTCGACGGCAATGCACGGAGTTTTCGTGCCAGGTGACGTCCACGACGACAGAGCTAAGGATGACCTCGGGCTTTACGTGGGTAACGCCTCGGCGATAATGGGGTTATGACTTCCTGGTGGGTAACAACCTCACGAGAGCCGGGGAATGCTTCAGCGGAAAGGGGATTACAACCTCGTTGTGGGCGATGGCTGCACAAATGCTGGGGGATACCTCAGCGGTTTCAGGGTATGACCTCTAGGTGGGTGTATTCCTCACCTATTGTGCTCCGGTCGATGCCTTATATCCTGGGCAATCATCACTTTGCAGCCGTTCCCACCATGCGGCGGTGATGGTGCTGCCGGTGTTGCCCAGGAGAATCACTGGGCATACGGTCAGTATATATATTTTTTCCTTTAGTAACGGTCGATATGGGGTTTCTCTTTTATTCCCACTTCGGGTAATCTTTACAATCCAATGAAAGACAACTGATTAATCAATGCTCAAAAACCGTTCACATTATCTACTATTTTATATTTGACGGATTCACAATACGTATCTAAAAGGCTTTATAATATAAATTTGATTTCTCATTTTTCATTGAATGGTGTTTTATATAAAACGTGCATGTTTATTTTAACAAATAAATCACAAAAATCACCCGATTTTGGTAGAATTCTTTCTTTTATATGTACACGGAAAAAACTTTCACTGCAATATCGCTAGAATTCTAGTAAACTTGAAATTCTTTCTGTTATGAATTCTCAAAAATGAGATGAACCTAAACGTTCAAGGATAGGGATGATTGTGCTGGGTCAGAGCAAATTGGGTAGACAGATTTTATCAACAAAAAAATATAACAAGTTTATTTAACACTATCAACAGGTACACTGAATTACAAATGTCATGGTGAATGTCACTGAAAGTTGTATGAATATCGATTTATTTAGCTTGACTTGGTGTGTTTAGTATTATTGACCTCCCACACTAGCTCAACACGCTTCACAAGTCAAGTTGAATGGTGATTGTGCACGTGGCATTAGCCGAACTAGCAATGCAAATGAGTTTAATGTATTTCAGGTAAAATATGTATGAATGTCTTGAAATAACACTTGATTTAGTTACTGAATGAAGTCTAGAATATTTCTGTAGGTTCAAAATTCCACAATGACTAAAGATTGACTCATAATTAATTGAAATTTGAGAGAATGAATCGAAAAGCGTGTACACGTGAATGAGAACAGAAAAGAATGGCGACAAGAACTTTGGTAGTCAAAACGGCCATTGAGATTTGGTCAAATAAGCGACTAGAATGAAAATTATTGATTATTTGGTCGATTGGTTATCGACCTGGTGCGAAGATGGCCACCGAAGTTCCTATCAGCTATCAGTTTGAATTAAGAATTGATGAATTCTCAACACTTTTAATTATATGGATGACCAGAGGCTCAATTAAATTTCACTAGAAATGCCTGGTCAACAGACGCTTGATGTTGCTAGCGAATTCTTGTAAAATTAACTTGATCAGAAAACAATTTTTACCGATGTCATAGCTCACTTTACTAAATTACTCATGCATAGAATTAATATCAAGCAATGTTTATCGTTTAATAAAGCATAATTTGCTACGCTGTAAAAAAAAATATATAAAACATAAAATATAATTTTTAAAAACGCATTATTTCTTACTCGTGTTAATAAACAATTCATAAATATATCCTTCACAATATATTCTACATACTTTATCATTTATAAATGATATACTCTCTGAAACTGTATCAGTGAATAGTCACTGATTTTCAGTAGTTTTCAGTATTTTTTACTGATTCAATTTAAAAGAGTTAATTTAATCGTTCCATCAGTTAAATCATATCAAAAAAATCTATACGAGAGAATAATTCACCGAACGAATTTGATATTCATTTGTTTCTACACGCAACCCTGGTAGAAATCGAACCTGGAAATCCCGATTATTGGTTAGGCACCGATCGGGTTTAAAAAGAGAAGATCAGGCTAGGTTTGCCGGTCAGGGCCCTGATTTCGCCTGGCAAAGTATACTCAATTATCCCTATCCAGGTTTAGCTCAACTGGCGCCTCGCTAGAAATTAATAACGCGATCCTGGCTGGATTTTCTCGATCAGAGCCCAAAAGAAATATTTCTTCCAGTCTCTAGCCAGGCCCCGGTTCGGCTCAACCCGGATAGAAATGATTAAATAAATATTTGAGTTACATTTCAGACATAAATAATTTTTTTAATTACAATATTATTTCTTATTTACATAACAGTTTCTTTTTTCTGACTCAACGCTTTTTATTACATTGCCTAAACATATGTCATATTAAAGAAAATTTGTAATTTATGATGAAATATTAAAAATCAATTATTCACATGTAAAATTAATAATTTGAAAAATTAGAAATATGAATCAATTAATGTGTATATAATTGTAACTGTAAACTATTCGACCACTTCAATTAATAATTTCAGGGAAATCGAACCCAATTTACAGTAGAATACCTAAACGAGTAATGTTTAGTCTCAAGGTTGAATAGTGGACGCTTCCAGGTGGTTGTAATGACGTATATCTCACAAGATTGGTTTTCTCTGTTTAATAATATCACAACACTAAGTACTATGATTCACAATTATCTATTTTGAATTGTCTTTACTTCGCTGAGTGAACGTCTGGTTGAACTTGAATGACTGAGAGGTACACCGTACTCTCTAGTAGTAATCAATGTGCACGTGGTGGTTAACCTGCGTGCAATGCAATGAATGTGACACCTTTTAATCACAAAATTGGTTGTACGTCCACTTCTGAAGATGCCAGATTGTTCTTGACAGGTTCACAATGATGTTTATCACTCACTTTAACCTGAATGACGGATGATCAACAGTAACTCTGATTCTAATAAGTCATTAGAGAACGAGAAAGGCGTAGGTTCGAATCTGTCTTAGGTTAGTTTTTATTCTCAAACTGGGCTCTGTTCGGATTTTTAATCTGGTGCCAGCCAAAAAAATTGTGACACTCCTCCTCGGAGTCCAGCCGGGTTTCCAACTTGGGTCCCGATCAGACTTCGAGCAAACCCATCTGGGCCCCAGCCATAACCCGAGTAACTTGATTAAACTACTTGATCCTTGAATAGATTTGATCTTCGTTGTATTGAGATTAAGACAAGGTTAAAAGAATAACTCTATTATATCGAATATTTTTCATTATTGTTCCTGTTTTATATTTCCTGATGTTGTCAAGATATAAGAATTCAGTTTATTTCTATAAAAAAAAAGGCTCTGAGCACACTTTGTCTGTGCTTACACGACGAACTTCCCATTATTAATTATTTATGACGAATTCATATTGTTATAAACAATTTATAATTGTTAGAAGTCATAGTTTATCATTAATAATATTATTTTGTCAAAAGCATCCAAATCCATGTGCTGTCTTGCGCTTAAAAGTATTTTTAATAAAAGTACAAATATTAATGTCGAATTCTGCTCGGTAGCAGGGCCCTCATCACCATTATCCTCGACAGCAGTGCCCTCAACATCATTAGCAGGAGTATCTACCGATCTTGAATGGATTAATCTGGATAGCGCTTTCGAAAACCGCTTAAGTACTCATATTATACGTAATCCTGAATTTAAATATTTAAATTTGAAAAATTTTCTTGAAGATTTTAAAAAACTAACTAACGATAAAATTATAGAATATTTATCATTTGAAAAAGATTTGCTCGTTAATTTTAAATTAGCTTGTACATTTACAAATATAACAAAAGATTTGATTGTATATGATATAAAACATTTCGGTACAAAAAGCATACAAGTACTGATTTCAACGGACTTTACAGATCTTTTTTCAAATGTAACGATCCCGTGTTTGCTGAAAGATACAAAAGAGTTACAAGAGCGTATCTCAGAATCGTCAATGGTTAGAATCGATAGCTTACAAATAAATATTGATAGGTATACGCCTTCGAAATGATCAGGAAACACAATAAACAGCACATATTGTGATCTTCCTAAAAAAAAATAGAAAACAAGAAAGAAAAATTATCCTGTTTTCCACAGGCTACATCGTCAAATATCATAAAAGAATTAGGTGTAGCATTATCTGTTTTTACACTTTGTCCATTATCGATGAAGAGAAAAAAACCAACACCATCAATTGGCTCGAGTAGTTTCGATAAATATTTTTAAATCTAAATCCATTCGGTTGAGTGATTAGAGCCAGCAATGCATTTGTTTTTCGGCAATTAGATGGTCCACAAATAACTGAGCGCATAGTATTTGGTAATAATTCACCATGACGTCTATTCTTTGTATTTTTTTCCATTGGCATAATTTTATTAAAATTTTCCACAGATGATTCCAAATCTTGTGGTTTAAACTCCATCTCGATAATGACTAAGCATCAAGATTTGAATATCGGTACTTTTATAGCTTTCATTCAGTTAAATAATGACTACTGAGAGAAAATCATCTGAAAAAGGAGCAGGACTTTTGAATAAAGTTATCAACAGTTTACCTCTAGAATTACATATTCCCGGATATCAATTTTTTGGGCCGAATACAAAACTACTGCAAAGATTGGCTCAAGGTGATCAAGGAATCAATCCATTCGATACTGCTTGTCGAGCGCATGATATAGCATATTCTCGGTATAGAGAAAATTTATCCGAGAGAAATTTTGCAGATAAAATACTCGTTGAAAAAGCGTGTACTCGCTAGAGACGCTGGCTTGAGAGGAAAAATAGCAGCGTTGGGGTGTTGTGAATGATATAAAACTCAAAACAAAATTTGGTATGGGTCTAAAGAAAGAGAAAGTTAACCCACGAATGAAGAGAGGCGGAGGACAAATAAAGAAAAAGAAAACTCCACAATGTGAACCTCGTCTCCCTTTAACGAGAAAATCTGATGGTATTTTGCCCCTGCTTCTATTGTTAGCTGGGTTAAGTGCTGCAGGTGCCCTAGGAGGAGGTGCTGCTGGGATCGCTAAGGCCGTCGATAGCTAGGCTATTCTATGTTTTATTAGGTTGCTTGAAACTAGCCTGCTCATTCTACATTCGCCGTCTGTGCACTCCTTTACGAGTGCTAGAGTACCACCTTTGTCACTCTTATAAGGTACACAAGACATCAGTGCTGCCTTTCTGCGTTGTAGAATTGAGACAATCGATTAAAACTAAAGAGTGAAGATTCTTTATAATTTAAGTAAATGCTTCAAAACTTCATTATAAAAATTCACATTGATCGTCTGGCCTGGAGGAACAAATTCTCAATGATTTACTCCATTACTATCAAAAAAAAAACAATGAGCATCGCTTTGATTTTGGATTTGGACATCCGGGGTTTCTTAGAGCGTGGTTCACCCTCTCCCAGCCACTAAAAACTTTGCCTTTTCGCTTCAGGATCATATCGAAAAAACCAGTTTTCATCTCCGGTCGCAATACTGCGCATCCAATCTCTTCCTTCTGAGTTAATCGGTGAAATCAAATCTTGCGAGATCGAAAAACAAAGATGTTTTTGTTCGGCAGTGAGCACTTTTGGAACCATTTTAGCACACACTTTGCGCATCCCTAAATCTTCATGCAACATGAGTCGAATTGTTTCTCGGTTGATGCTTTGTTCCTTCTCTAACATTCGAAGGCTAACACGCCGATCTTTGTTTAGTTTCGCGTGCAAACAGGCAACATTTTCATCGGTGCGAGACGTGGAAGGAGCACCTTTCTGCGTATTGTCATCGAGCCACTCTTTTCCCTACTTAAACCGCTTGGCCCACTCGTAAACACGTGTTTACGAATAACAATCATCCATGTACACTGCCTGAAGTTTTTGTAAAATTTTTCGCCGGTTTTGTCCCGAGTTTCAACAAAAATCTGATTACACATCTTTGTTTGAAATTCACATCAGACATTTTCGCGACACGAGTATGAAAAGTAGCTTTGTTTCCAATTCTATAAAAAAGCAAACACCGCACCGATTGAGCTGAAATTTCGTATACTACTATAGAAATGTGTTAGCCTACGATTGCGACTGGAGCAAACGCGCCAGTGTTACCCGGGGAGACTGCAGAGCGAAATTCCCAGAACTTAATTGTCAGTCCTCGTATAATATGTAGTACCACGCACATCTTGCCAATTGAGGTCGGACTCGTGGTGGCATGTTCAGGTCCCAAGATCGTTACATGTATCCCGGTGCGTTTTTTACCGCGCTAGTATACGCGTTCCGCGAAATGCCGTCGCAAAAAGTAGAGTCACTATATTTTTTCCACAGTTACGCCTATCGAGTTAGGGACTCACTAACATATTTTGGACAAGGAAGCATGAACATGTAAGTGACCGCGGAGAACTGTACTTACCTCACAACCTTTGTTTTTGGCATCCATCATCTTCTAGTATGGCTTTAAAAAGACGTTTTATTGGTTCCTTTTTTATTTCTTCAATATTACACAATAAATTTTTGTCTTGTGTTAGATATCATGTGATATGCTGGTAATTTCGGTTTTCAAAGTGATTCGCAATCAACTGATCACTTTTTATTTTAGTCGGAAGTACTCACAGTCGTTATATAATGCGATTTTCGAAAACTTTTTTATGATCGAACTTGCTCTAAAAATTGTATTTAACTCTTTTTTTCATAAGAAGAAAAGTATTCATTTGATGTCTGCAAATAAGCCAACGTGAGTAATTTATTTATTCTTATTATTTTGATAGTTTTGTTTTGCTCAATATTTATGTAGTTCTATTAGTTGTTAAATGTAAATTTGGCATTAGAAGGATCTTTTATTAGATCAATCATATCTTAGTTTCCTTCATCATCACCAACTGAAGCAAGGTCTCCACTCCTATAAACGTGAGTAAAGTTCTTTTACTATACTTAAACTGAGAGACCGCTATCCAGTTACGGGGACGTAACACAACCAAAGCCCTTAAATTGCAAAGTTAATAAAAATTGTGTGATTAGCGTGTTACTTGATCAGAGTAATACTTATTATATTATTATTTGTATCACGTAATGAATTACCGTTACCGAAGATATTCTATTAATCAATAATTGATTTCGATCACGTGATGATTGAAATACCATGACATGTAAATTGACTGAATACTGTTACTTCACATAATATCTTGAAATTTATATTTTCATTGTTGCATTTTATTTGTTTACCTGTATGTTTTTCTGCATCCCGAAAACTAACTTTGCGAATAATAACTGCTCGACTGCGACCTTTGGCATTTATAGCATACACAGCAACATGAACTCCTGAATCAATATGTCCACTCAAATTAGAAAGAATAAAACTAGGCTCTTCATTTGATGATATAGTGTATAATAGTTTCTTTATAAGGGAATGAGGATCTTCTCTAAAGACTTCCAAGATAAATCTTTGTGGCAAACCGCCATCGTAACTCGCAATACATTTTATTCTGATGTTTGTAAACGTTTGATTCAATAATGTGCAGTTTTGGACTGGGAGTGGCTTTCCTGTAACATTAAAATTTATAATAAAGATTATAGACAATATGCCAAGTCTGCTAGCTGTTGAATATAAAAAGATAACCATTATTCTAAATATCTTAAGCTTTATTTAGAATCATTCAGATCAAGTTTCTGATGAATAAATTCATATTTATCTTCATATTATGATGCTCGCTCAATCAATATCAGAATGGGAATTTTGACTCTACACCAGATTCACTTGCCGTTAGAATAACCTAAAGAAGTTCAATTAGGTTTTGTGATATACATCATGAGTATAAGTTATAAATATTGAATAGTCTACGCTCATTTAGAAATGCAAAAGTTGCACGAATAACAAAAAAGTGCAACACTTCTATCCGGCATCAACTCTGAGGATGATTGTCCAACTTTTAATTCGCTTGTTCACTGAAAATAAAAAATTGGTACTTTATCATTCTTCACATAGATTTACATATTTAAGCCGTCACTAAATCGAAGGCAGAGATCTCAATAATTTTTTTTTGTTTTCTGATCGAAGATCTCGAATGTTCTGGTCTTAAATATATACATATGTATTAGCAGATTCCCGTGACTTCATCTGCGTAATGTGTATGATTACGATACATAATAATGAACTGAGCTGGAAAAATTTTACATAGCACGGTCGTAGTTGGAATAATGAGCCAGTCTCAGATGTCGATTGTAGTGTCATAGTAAAGAGAGAACTGTCATGTATTCGCAAGTACTTGACATCGACGAAGAAAATTTAGATTTCAACGTATAATTTTATTTCTGCGTCTTTAAAACCTTTTTCATAGTGAAGGTCTTTGTTATAGCGCTGATAACGAATTCAGTACTCTTAAACAAAAAGAATAGTTTTATATAAATTTTACTAAGAGATTACTCCAGACACACAGACAGACAGACACCAGAATTTTATATAGTAGTATAGATACATCTATACTAATATATAAAATTCTGGTGTCTGTCTGTCTCCGATTGCAATCCGATTGCAACAAAACTTTGCAGACACGTAGAGGGCATTATAAGCTAATTCTTCTTCATGTAAACTGTTTATAACAATTGAATTTGTTATAAACAATATAAAACGGGATCTACTTAACATATTCAAGTTTTTCCAACGTGTATTATTTTTTTTAACGAAATAAAGTCATAAATCATGTTAAATAGGTAGGAACTCATTTCTTTTGTTAAAAAACGAACGAATATGTCATAAACAATGGAAAATGGGGTTCATTCAACATACTTGAGTCTTTCGGACGAGTAATTTTTTCTATTACTCGAATAATGTCACTCGCGGGGGAATATGTACGAAAAACTTTTTTTATGTTAAAGAATACCGAATTTCTTATGAGCGACATGGAGAAAAACCAACCTTACGAGTCATGATGTTAAGGAGCAGAAGTGCAAACTTACGTTAAAATTCGTGTTCTTTCAGTTGATGTGTCGATTTTATGCCCCTACAGTCAGTGTCCAGGAGTGGCTTATTTTTCAAATTACAAACGTACTATGTAAAAACTGTTTAGACCAGTCCATCATTATATAGAGTATTAAGCACATTACGCGGACAAAGTCACGGGAATCTGTTAGTATACATATATCCGATTACAACCAAATTTTGCAGACATGTTGAAGGGGTCATTGGGAAGGTTTTAAATTACTTTCTGTTTATGTAGATTGTTCATAACAATTGAATTTGTTAGAAATAATAAAAACGGGATCTATGGAACGTATAGAATTTCTGCCAATAGGAAATGTGATCTTTTACTGAAAAATGGTTACTCATATATAACATTAATAGAAACGAACTCTCTTTGTTTATACCATTTAGATTTATATAATTAATGGTAATAAGGTTTTTATGCATGAGATTGGAGCTCTTCAAGCAGATTATTTTTTTTTTACTGTAACAAAGTTATTTATTACGTAAAATGAGTGAAAACGAACTCTTTTCATTTCTAACAACTAAATTTGCCAAAATCAACTGAAAATGGGTTCTATGTAATGTATTTGAGTTCTACCGACGTGAAATATTTTCTTTCTGAAAAAATGTTACTGACTAAGTAGCATGAACGTAAACGAACTCGATTTGTTTATAATAATTTAATTTAGTATAAATGATTGAAAACAGGAACTATGCAATGCATCTAAGTTATTCCAACAGGAAATTTATAATAAAAACTAGAAGATTCTCGCTACTCTGTCTGCGTAATGTGCATAATACTTTATATAATGATAAACTGATTTGAACAGTTTTTTCATAGTATGTTTGAAGTTCGGGTAATAAGCCACGTCTAGATACCGATTGTAGTGTCATAAAATTGACACATCAACGAAAAAGATTTGAATTTCAACGTGTAATTATATTTCTGCTTTTATACAGCTTTGTCGATAGCACAGGTTTTTTTTATGACAAATCGACAATATTTAAACAAAAAAAGACAGGTCCCATACATTTTACTTGCTTCTGAACATTATTTTAGTAAAAGAACAATGACGCGTTGGAAAAACTCAAATATGTTGAATAGATCCCGTTTTCCATTGTTTATAACAAATTCAATTGTTATTAATGAAAAGTTATAGATTCTGTTATGATTTAAATGTTAGAATTTGTCACGACAAGATTGTATTGGAAGAAAAAAAAATTAATAAAAGAGAGAGGGTCGTGCGAGGCTAAGAAGAAGTTGCTGCTTAGAAGAATGACACACGACTGAGAGGGGCTTGACCAAGAAGGAAAAGAAAGAGCGTGGGCATCTAGGGGGGGGGGGGGGGTAGGAGAAATGCATCGGTAGCAAAAAAGGAGGGTTACAGGAGCACACCAAAATAGGGCGAAGAAGAAGTGAAGAAGTCTGTATGAAAGGCGTGCCAAAACCGGCCAAGAGTGTAGTCTGATATCAACAACCAACCCTTGCTCGTCGAAGCCCCGCTCCGGCTCTCTCGATTTCTCTTACTTATTGTTACTATGTGTTCTGAATTTATAAACTCTTAATTCAAAACTGACAGCTGATAGGAACTTCAGCGGCCATCTTGGCACCAGGTCGATAACCAATCGACCAAATAATCAATAATTCAATGTCCAGTCACTCAATTGACTAGTTTTAGCGGCTATTTTGACTACTGAAGTTCCTGTCGCCATTCTTTTCCTGTTCTCATTCACGTGTACACGCCATTCTAATACCTTTCACTTAAATCAACAAAGTTGGAGTCAATCATTAGTTCAAGTGTCATTCTTGAAATTTATCTGTCATCATATTTGTCAAAATTAATGAATAACTATCGGGTGGCAGCAGAAAAATCCAACGTGAGTAATCATTTATTATTCTACCCATTTGCTTGTTCTTTAGACCTATCTGTTGCCTGGTGTGATAATGTGTCTTGAGTAGCGAAAAATCAATATCCTGACATATCTCGTAAATTACTCGTATCATATCTTGTCTATCTAAAATCACCACTAAATAACAGCGAATTCTTCGCTCCCAAGCAAGTTGAAGACGTTCTTTCTCTTAACTTAAACTATGAGACTGCTAGCCAGTTACGGGCCGTAACAGTTTCCAGACATTTTACATAGTTTGTAACTTTATTCTAGTAAAAAAAAAAAAAATTCCACGTTGGACGAACTCAAATATATCGCATAGATTCCTTTCTCCATCGTTAATATCAAATTTAATTGTTATGAACAAAAGGAATAGGTTACTTTATATTCTACATGGTTTGTATCTTTTTTTCAGTAAAAGAAAATACTACACGTTCGAAAAACTTAAATATGAGGAATAGATCCCGTTTTTTATTGTTCATAACGAATTCAAATGTTATTAATAAAAAGAAATAGGTTTCTAGGCATTTTCCATGGTTCGTGACTTTATTCTAATTGAAGGAAAAAAAAATTGAAATATGCTGAAAAGATTTCGTTTTCTATTGTTTATGACGAATTTAATTGTTATAAACAAAAAGAGTAAGTTTCTATGTTGTCTATATGGATTGTAACTTTATTTTACCAAAAGAAGAAATTATCTTTTGGAAAAACTTAAATATGTTAAGTAAATTCCGTTTGCGATTGTTTATAACAAATGTAATTGAATTTCTCATGAAATTCACAAAGAATGAATAGCTTTAGTCATACAAATAGACGATTCGAAAAAAGCATCTTAAGTTTTCAGTTTGGAAAACGGTGCATAAGAAATCTTATGGATATCTTTTAGAGACATTTAGATGCTTTTTAGATACTTTTTCAGATATCGAGCTCTGGGTGAAGATATCTTTTAGACATCTTTTCGGTGGGTGGGTAAGTAATTATGAATTAATTTCAGGAATGGATATATTTTTATATTTAATTGGAATTAATTGAAGCAATTTTTATGACCTTGTGAGTTTATGTATAAATTTAACATTGTAGATAAGTATTAATGTTAAAATTGTATTCCAATTATATTTTTAATTACGTCAATTCTTCTAATACAGCAATGTTTACTTTTTTATTCAGTTCCATCGTAATGAATATATACTCCATGTTAATTGTATAAAATAAAAACTAAACAATGTAATCTTTGATTGCTCATGATGGGAATAAGTTAACATCTGTTTTTTCCCAATTGAATTACAATCCTACAAATATAGATTTGGTTTGACAATCATGGATTGATTTTTTATACGAATATATCCAACTAGAAATTATAACCATGGACCTGATAAGGAAAACTTTTTTTCAAAGAAGGTCCGGTCGAGGTCCACCTTTTGTGGTTATGATCAGGACTGTAACGCTAACCTATATGGAGGACCTTTTGAGGAAACAAAAATTAGGACCCTATGAGGAAATCCAAAGAAAAATCTCGCATTTAATTTGAGATAAACCCTATAATAACCTGACTAGAAAATTTATCAAAAAAAGTAGACCAATTCATAAATAAACAAGATATTATACAGAAGAACATACAAGTATAGATTTTTAGTATCGCAACTTAACTATTGTACTCAATAATGTGAGGTTTACTATTGATAATATTATTATTATTATAAACTTTTAATCATATTATGATCAATATATCTGTTTCTAGATCTACTTCCTGGATGCGTGTTTTCGGACACTGCCCTGACCATCCCAATCTTTCACATTGCTTAAGATGGATTTGACTGCTGCTCTAAATGTGGCATCAAATAATATATCACCATTATCTTCTTAAAAGATTCCCGACATGACTTCTGCAAATTGAGAAAAATTTTTAATAGCTTTAATTTATTTAGATACATTTCAATACAAATTAGAAGTAGTATTTAACATCATTCGTGTAAACTGAATATTTTTATTCCAAAAAAGAAGACAATATTTATGTAAAATTATTTACTGTCGAGATATCAAATAATAAATTACATAAAAAAATATTCCTAAATTAATTAAATAATTAGTTGTAACTACTTGACATAATATTTTATTGATATCAGTAAGCTATTTTTTGAGAAGTGATACCAACCTTTCAAATAGGTATAAAATTGATAATCTTTAAAAACTCTCTTGCCTGCAACCGCTTTTGTTGTAGTAAATTGTCGAGCGAAGTCTCTTGTCATAAAAATTCTTAGAATATGCCCAATACTTTGTGTGAGTCTACTTCTTCGATTTGCTACCATCGCAAACCGGCTCATCTGTATAAAAAACATTCTGCTGACATTATAAATTAAAATTTTTATTTATTACTTGCATATTGATATCTTTTATTGAATTTTAAAAAATGCATTAAATTTATCATGAACAAAAAGTATAGAAGAGTTCAGTATATAATTTTTATCTTAAGATTTACCTGCTTAACTCAAAATTGTGCATCATTAGTTAACCGATTATTAAACTCCAGAAATCCATCAAGATTAGAACGAGGTTGTGGAAATTCTCCATTCTGAACTGTTTCCTTATCTAAAAAATCATGATGAATGATGGCATCCTTTACCTCCTGTACCGCTAAAGTCAAATCAACTATTTGTGCCCGCATTTTTTTTTCGGTTCGATTGAACTTTTCAAAAAATTCTTCGAGCATGCCTATCAAATAATCTGAAAAATACGTCAATTTGAGTTTCAGCTAAAAATATAATGAACTTCTAGAAAAAATGTTTAAATAAATATTTCTCACATTCAAACGCATTTCCAATTTCCGGTTTTTTAATTTTGCGTACTTGTTCTGCTTTTTCATTCTTCGGTATAGCACCGTTATTTGATGGAGTTTTTGAAGACATAGCTCCTGCTGCAGATTTTAAAATACTTGTTTCTTCTTTATTTAAACTTGAGTTATTATTATCAAATATTTCTGGTTTGTTTTTATATTGTTTTCTCTCAGTACCAGTTTTGTATCCATTTTTATTTTTATTATCAGTTGAATAAACTGATAAATCTACTGAAATAAAAAAAAATTATTAATGAAATGTGTATCAAGAAAAAAATATTTGTTTATAATAAAAATTTTCTAATTGAAATTACTTTTTTGTTTACGAATTGTTTATTTACTTTCTTCATCTTCAATATTGGTTTCGAAATCGATAATTACATCATTAAGATTTCCTAGAATGTTTTTTTTAGTTGATGCACTTCTCAGCTTCAAATACTTTCCGTCTTGTCGAGCTTTTTTTTCAGCCTTGGTTTCATTGTCAGTAGAAAAAACATATGGTTTCTTCATTAAAAGAGTTGCTTTTATATTAGCCTCTTCATATGCATGTATAGATGAAACGACGAAAGCAAAAATGATATTTCGAATAAAACATTAATTAATAATATTATAAGTGCAAACAAAATTTCTAACAGTACACTCAAAAAAAGGAAAAAACGTTTATTCCTACTGTAACTCATGACATATTAATTTCACAACATAAAACCTACGTGCTCTTTCTCGCACCTACAACAGACAATAGCCAATCCTTGATGTTGGCACAATATCAATCACTTCTTCAGTTTTTATACTTTTTGTAAACACTACTCACCGATATTTATATTCCATTGTTCATATATAATTTTTTTTAATATGATATTTGAGGTTTAATCTCTTTTTAATAATGAAAATCACTAACTGCGGATAAACGCCTTAACAAGTTCACACGTGGATCTACAAATCCGTTAGAAATAAAGGAATAACGATCAATGACACTTACGCACCAATTGATGGAGGGTGCAAACAAATCTATACGTAATTGATTGCGGCACAAGCGACAATCGAAACAAAGCATATTTCGCGTATATTCTTTATATTAAAATGAGTAACTCTTAAGATAAATAAAAAAGCGTTAATTTTAAAAGAACGATTTTCCATATTTACAATAACTATTTAAATTTCGTTTACTTAAATGATTAATAATAATTTTTATTATTTATCACATTTTTTTATATTTTATTATCAACGATCATCACACTAAATTAACAAATAATTTCAAAAAATTCTCTTTATTATTATTTTCTTTAAGAAAAAAGGAAATTAATACCAATCCATTCCATCATAATATTTTAAACCATTAACAACTGACTTATTTTTATATATTTCGGGGCAGAATGTTAATGTTTTTTTTTGTTTCATACAAAAAACATCTTGATTCAGTACTAACATTTGTACATATAAACATAACAAATGTAAGAGAATATCAATATTATTCGGTGCATAAATATTAATTTTGATTGATTATATGAAAAGCATATTTAAAATATCATGACATTTTGTCCATTCTTTTTAGCTATTGAATAATATTAATTTCGTTCGAAGGTACAAGGTGCACCAAGAGATTACTCATAATTAACTGAAATCTACAAAATAGAGAATGTTACATTAGATGCTATTAAAAAAAACTTATGACATTGCTATATTTCAGATTAGAGACATATAAGTTCTAAAAGATCCATCTAAAAGTTCTGACAGTTCTATCTATTTCATTTGATACCACAGTCTTATACAGAAACTGAATGTATTTATGATAAACTTCCCTAATTCACATAAATTCCTAATGTACTAAAAATATATGAACTATGATTACTGAGCGAATTTGTAGTTATCATTCGTTGAGGTTACTTAGTTAATTGATAATGTTTATCAAATATGATTAATTTTAACATGAATGCTGAACACAATATGAAATTTGAAAAATTAATTAGACCTCACTGTACATTACAAAATTAAATGACCATTACAAATATTTGAAATATTGATTTACGTTAATTGAGGAAATGATCTTTAAATTGCAAAACAAAAATATTATCGATGCAGGTTTACAAATATATGTAACCAGATTTTGCTTTAATGAAATTTTATAAATCGATTGTAACTGTTATAATGGATTTATCTTAATAAAACATAAAATAATCTTATAAACAGTGCCATTCAGAATAATTTGTTATGTGTCAAGTAACGTTATTGTACGTACGTTTTCTTTAACCCTTTCGAGTAGGTGGATTTATTAACTAGTATAAACTCATCAACTAGTATAGTACTTTCTTCATACAGCAGTATGAGTAGTGAATGAACCATTTCCTTAATTAGACAATGATTTTACAAAACTTCACCATTATTTATATTGATTTAATTCCTCAATTTCAATTAATAAAATTTTAAAATTGAAAAAGAAATTGTTTCATTTTTATCTGTGTCTACAATATTTTTTAAAAAGAATGATCGATTTTTTTATTCAAACATTTTCAATTAGAGTATATATAATTATTGTGAATTTATTTCAGTAATTCATCATTAGACAATATAAGTTATTTCTTGAAATATAGATAAATAGATAAATTTATTTGTTATTAATATTGTAAAATATAAGATCAAGACAACTTATATTTAAAATAAAAGTTTATTAAAAATGACAGATTCAAATACAGAATCTAATATATGACGCCTAATCTGTGCTAGTCTCAGTCACAAACTGGAGATAAACAAACTCTCCCCTCGTTGCTATAAACAATCTAATCGTCAAGCAATCGTCGTTAACTAATAAACTGTCGTTTGTCAATCCATCAATAGATGGACACACACGCATATTTTACAATATTTTACTTAATAAGCAATTGTTAATGTTTGCTGTATATGTTTTTAAAAAGTTTTTACCATTTAGAGTGATTAAAAATCGACTAATGTTGAATTTACTTAATACATTATGTAACTTTTCTTAACTTTCATGATTTTCTTAAGTCAATTTTTTTTTAATGCAAAAGAGGCATGACATAAAGCTTTTTATTGATTCCGGTAGTTATTGAAAATAACATCGTCTTTTGTTTAATGTCTTTAAATTGACATGTTTTTTCATGCAAGTTTCGTTTCGAAACATTTCCATTGTTTGAGAATTACATGGATGAATAAAAAGTGGTTCGCTCTTATTAAGAACTTCTCCTGAAATTCTTATATTATTTTCAGATTCACGAGCGTAAATAAACATATTATTGATTTGTAATATACTTTTGTGTTTATTTTTCAGCAAAACAATATTATTTGGGTATTTACTGGTGATAATAGAGTTATTAAAAATAATTCGTTTTACAATGACATGATCATCAGAATCTCTGGGACGCAGCTTTCTTAATATTTCTATAGTTTTAGGTTTTTCCAGTTTTTCTATGATATTCAACATTTCATTCCAACAACGACAAAATTGTGATAAAGGTTTATTGCCATTATGAAGCAGCTTATTTATTTTTCCAAGTATATTTTCAAATGGATAAGCACTGACTTCAGACATTAGACAATTCATGTAGCTCAATCATCAGCAAGATGAATAAGATCGTGCACATTACCAATGAGACACTCTTCTCCATAAAACAATGGTGCCCACACAACAAATTTCTTTAAGAAAAATCTAGCATGATTACATCTACTTGTAGCAAGTTCAGCTTACTAAAATGATCGACAACCAATATGCAATGCAAGAACATGAAATAAGTAAAACTTTCTTTACGGAAAAAGTTCTTAATAATTATAGGTCCTGCATACAGGAAAATAAACTGATACTCAGTAGCTTTGAACTTTTAAAAATCTTCTAATAATCTAGTTGTCCTCTGGAAATTATGAGGCATTTGATGTTGAAGTGATAACAGTAAATTTGATAATTGTGTTTTTGCATTATGGCTTAATTTTACAAGTTAAATATTGCCTTCTAACCAATACTCTAATAATTTCTCCATTACACCAAGAAAAACTAGAATAAAACTGATTAATTAAATCAATTGGAGGATTAATGTTGGTCAATCGACTCCCTCCATGATGGTGATTGGCATTACTTTGAGTACGAAAAGATGCATCAGTTCTTGGATTATCATTGGATACTGGATGACCATCTTGCATAGAGTATGGATAAGTGGTTCGATTATTTCTCCGAACACCTCCTATTTTACACCGTTCACAACTATAAAATCCTGTATGACCAATAATGCATTTCATAAAAGCACGTGCTAGCCTGTCAGCTACAAAGGCTTACAAAGTTGATTTTCAATACGTATCCCATTCATTTGTAGATAGTTTACTTTTTCAATAAATTTTCTCAAATTTTCATTGATGTCAGTTGGTTTTTTATTTCCACAATAGATTGTAGCTGGAAATGGTTGATACACATCTGGATCATTAAATACTTTGCATAAAATTGACCAGAACGGTCAAGAGCTTGATTTCAAAAGTGGCCATCTATCAACATTGACTAGGCACCCAATACAATTGGAAATATGTAAAGCTGGATTGATTGTTACTTGAGCATGGTGTTGAATTCCAAAATATACAAATCCACTATCACTATAAGTATCAAATCTTTCTATTTCGTAGGACACTAAAGACGTATTTAATAAAGTTTTAGCACATTTTGGTAACTTAGGATATTTTATTTTTAAAATTTTCAATAAAACTTCTAGACGAGCATGAGGTATGGGTGGATTATATAATGCCTATTTTCAATTCTCGTTTATGTCATTAAATTCTTCATTTCCATCATTAGCTTCCTTCTCCGTTTCATCATGTGTTGACTGATCAATCGTTTTTTTCTGATTCTAGACTCGTGTTAGGTTCTAAATGTGTTTGAGCTCTTGCATCTGTTCTCTCTTTAAGATCACTGTGATGGACCATTTGAAGTGTTAGAGATGCTTTGAAATGGAAATGTTAAAGTACTAATTGAAAATGAACCGAAAGTAGTTCACTCTGATAGATTGGAAAAATTGAAAAAAACAATGTCCAAAGCTAAACAATAATTGAAAAGGTAAAAAAAAAACGAATAACCAAGGAAGAATATCTAGATTATCAAAATGAATTTTTTTAGTTTATTTTATTTTTACAGTAACGATACAAAAATTCTAAGTTTTATGATTGTAAATTGTAGTTGCATTATTGTGAAATGCATTTCCATGTTACAATTGTGGATAACGCGTACATGGATTCTGTCCATTTCATATCAACGGAAGCCTGCCAGATAGTGCACGATCATAGCACGCTTCGAATCGCTAATGCAGTGATAGATGGGTTACTTTTAAATACAATTACAGTTAGAAGTATTACCTTAGTGGGCTCATCCGCTCAGAATGAAGCTCGTTCAAGTGTACAGTTTTCAAACCTATATGGTACACGAAGTTCTGTAGTAGTTATAAGCACTGTTCATATCAGTTCACGATCAGCGTTAGCTCGAGTGAAGATAGATTTGAATCGAATTTATTTACCGTCTGAATTTAAACGTAATTTGAATTCGGGAACATGTGTGGATCCTGAGGGAGGACATACTTTCTGGGATCAATCACCGCCTAGATATTGTTCTATGACTACTTATTCTATTTTATATAGAGGGTTAGCTCAAAAATTAGAAACTAAAAAGGAAACGATTCATACAGTTCAGTCGGAAGATACTACATTCTTATTATCTGTAATTGGAGCTGAAGACTCATGTGGTCTCAAATTATTAAAGACTGAGCATCCAAAACTCTTCATAGTTATTGGAACCTCACTCGGTCAGGTAGAAGCAACCAAAGCAGTCAATACAACGACTGACAATATGAATATATTTCTTTATATTAATACTAAATTCATATATGTTGAAAGACAAATTAGACGTCAGCTCCAAACTTTATATCATGATGTTATGATGCATAGGTGTAAGTTGGAGAAGAAGATTCTACAAACGAGCCTAGTAATTGCATCAACCCAGCCTGACAAATTTGCGTATAGATTCATTAAAGGACCTGAATTCATGGCAATTTTGACAGGAGAGATTATTTAAATTCTACAATGTATTCCAGTTGAAGTAAAGATTCAGTATACAGAACCTTGTTATAACAGAATACCAGTATTGAAAAATAATCAAAGTTTTTTCCTATTACCGAAAACTCATATAATTTGTAATCATGCCGCTCAAAATCCTTGAATTCGCTATTTCTACAATTTTATAGAATGGGACAGACATGGTATAAATTCATGCCAAAACCTATCGGAACAGCACTACCAATGACTCTAAAACCAGACTCGAAGATCACATGGGAATACAAAAATCCCGTTTTTTGCGAGTCATTTTGCGAGTAGCTGAATTTATACATTTGAAGATTTGGAAACAATGAGAAACAGAATAATGTTCAGCATGGAGCAAGCGGCAGTTTCAGAGACGGTTGCAGGAAGGGTAACAAAGAGATCCATATCCAATAAGCCGTCGATTTATAAAATGCTGGATGAAGAATCATTGAATAAATTACCTAAAAATGCCTGGGTACAGACCTGGGAAAGATTCATTAAATTTGAAACTATCAGTGCAGGATTCATTGGCGTTTTCATGGTCCTGAAAATATGCAAATTAATAGTAGAGACCATTTTGCACGGTTACACAGTCTATACCGTGTACGAATGGTCACTGAAGCTAAAAGGAGCCATTTGGGACTTATTCACCTATTGATTTATTCATTTGGCAGAAGACAAACCAAAAAAAAATTCTTCGCCAAATATGAAGATGTCAGATACAGACGTTAAAAATCGAGAAGATGATACCGAAACCTAAGCCAGTTCGCCACTATATCCAAACATAAATTTTGTACATCTGTACTACCATTGACATAATTGTCTAAAATATAAACACCATGTAAATAAAACATTAAGTAGTGTATACTACCTATTGTTTAGTAAATTCACATATCCAATTTCAGTGGATTCTTTCATTTTTTCTTCAATTTTTTTGTACAAACATAAGCAAGGAACTGACATAACAACTAGGGTATCTGTAAAATTAATAAATTTCACCAAAGTTGGCTTACACCAATTTAACCAATTTTCAGAAGGATGGCAATAGAGATACCTGCAAACCACCAGAAGGACTTCACAATATATTGTAAAATAGTTATAAGAGGTCTATCATTGTAAACCAACCGATGAAAAATAACTTGAAATAACTAACCATGTATAAATTGAGTATTACTAATCTTATTGTAAATTTTTTGATTCCATAAAACGTCCTACTCGATCGAATTTTGTCACTCGTACTTCCGTCTAATGCGGGGGGTGTTATGACTGAGTGTATTGCAATTATTTTATATAATTATTTAACACATTAAGTGCCAAAATCTGTCATAAATGTCAAGTACATAAATTTTCAAAAAAGGTCAAAAATGAAATTTAATGATTGAGGTTGTTATGTCCGAAGATATTTATTAATTAATTTAAGGAATTAATTCAATGGATTGGTAGCGGCCAAGAGGCTGAACGAGGGATCTTAGACTAACAGGGCTTTTCTCTTCTAGCATATATAATACTAGAAGAATTTGTTATGAGGAATTGTCGCAAATGAAGTTCTACCTTACGAGAACCTACACCTCAGTTGATGAAATGAATGTGATGAACTGAATTATTATAATACTTACCGCACTACAGTGTTGGCGTAAAATATAGAAACGATTTGATTAGCTACTTCAGCTGATGATTGGAGAGTTGACTTATGATATTGGTTTGACAGGAAGCGAGCTTGGACAAAGGTAGATAAGGGTGCTTCCTCAAAAAGACTTTGACGCCCTAACTACTCTTTTGTTCACTTCACCTTATTTAAACACAAATTACCAGTCGATACAAATTATAATGATTAAACAGAAATAAAACTCAAGAAGAGATTTATTACTATATTTCGTTTTGAGTCTTTTTGGAAGGCGTCTCAGTACGCCCATGAACCGAGAGGATTCCATATCAGATTTTAAACGGATCCTGGAGGTTTGAGTTAACAACTACTTCGTCAGGATACCTGTGAAAAATCTTAATAGAATTCTCGAACTTACTAACGCGTCGTGGTCAGCGAGCGCGGGGCAATCGAACCTGCGTGTCACCGACTAGTTTGCTGATCAACCAAAGAGTGATGATTTTCGATGGTTTTTATAGCAATTAATTGGCCTGTGGATTGAGGACATGATGGGGAAATGTAGAACAGTAATGAAAAACTACCCAGTTTCCAAATCAGTGTCACAATAAGTTTTTAGGACATTGAAAATGAGGAAACTGTAGAGTTTTGAAATCGCTCTTATGTGGAACAGAGTGTTAAATCAAGGAGGATTCATATATCGCTGCTACATAAATATTGTTAAAATAAATAATCCAATGAATTGGGATACGAAAATTTCGGACATAACAAGATTAACGATTATTACTTGAGTTTTCTTAAAATTTTGTTCAAATAGAAAGAATTTCGGAGAATTGCTGAGGAAATCGTCTTTTAGAAATTTTATTGCTTTGGAAAATCCATGTGGCGAAGAAGCGATAAAAATTCAGAAAAAGAGCGCATGACGAAAGAAGAGCATTAGCTTTTCGAAAAAGGAGAAGACCATGTGAAGGGACTTGTGCGCGTCTAAAGCAACGGACATCTTACAATGTAATCTGGTAATTGTCATTCATTAAACGTTGTTATTGTTTTATATAAATCATGCATTTTAACTGTCGCTATCAGAGATACCCTCACCTTAATCGATTGGCTGAAAGGCTAGGACTAAAAAGAGAAATTTACAGTCTCTAAGGTTAAGCATATGTATCTCATGTAGACACTTTTAAAGAGCAAAACACATAACAATTATATAAAAGAATTGAAATATACTCAGACATCAAAAATTATTATTGATGTGATATTAACTATTTAAATTAATTATTCATTAAAAAATATAAAAGAAAGCATATTGCTACCTGCTAGCAACTACTGAAAATATCCATTCAGTGACACTTTAGTATTGACAATCAAAATATTAAGACGTGTTAAATTGTTATGATAAAAATTATTTGAGTAAGTAATTGTAATCAATATTCGATTAAAGAATACAATTATAATTTGATTTTAAATTTAATAAATTATTAATTGGCTTTTCAATTCATTTGTTATTTCAATAAATATCCCTATCAATTCTATACCATGATTCAATTTATTTTCAAACTTCAAAGATTCTTCAATTATTATTTTGAAGTCATAATGCAACAACCTCTTTCTTCATCCTAGCTATTTCACTAGGTGTAGGTCAAAAACGAGTAATCTTCAAGATGTCTTTTAAACTATTACATCACACTTAAAATTGAAAATAATTCTATAGTTATTTTTAATATTATTTATAAATAATATTTAAACGCTTAGAAATGAAATTTATCAATTATTTCAATTTTTTCAGAATCAATTTACTATTTACTTTCTCCAAGTTTTTTTCCGAGACAGTTCTCGGTACTTTTTTCAGGAGTTGCTCCGGAACTATTCCCGGGACTTTCTTCAGGACTTCTTTCCTTTCCGTCATCCATCCACTCATTAAATCTTTTTCTTTTCTTTTATTCATTCTTCCCCATAATCTTTTTCTTATTTTTCATGTACTCATTCATACACACTCCTCTCTCTTATTCATCATCTTATTTAATCCTCTCAATCATTCACTCACTCGATTTCTCTATTTTCTCTTATCTATCTACTCGCACAAGCTCTTTCTTTTCTCTTATTTATCCACTCACACAATTTTTACATTTGTCTTATACATCTACTTACTCATACACTCAGATTTCAAAAAACGAAAATAATAAATAAATTTTATTTCCAAGCGTTTAAACATTACTGTTAAATAGTATTCAAAATAACTATAGGATTATTTTTAATTTTAAGTATTATTCTACATATGCAATCTATTCGCCCTTAATATACAAGGATAATAGCTTGTACATGTGAAGTTGTCTCACTTTAATGTTTACCTATTCTAATAGTTTAGAAATCAATTAAAATCGTTGCCGAGTGATATAAGTCATTTTGCAATTTTATACATGGTAATTCATTTTCTATCGATAAAGTCTCTCCTCTCTGGCTAACTCATACTTATTATCTTCGTTATCTCATTGGTCGTTGATAAAATTTAATAACTCCTTCATTTTTGCGAATTCACAAATTTCGCGGAAGCAAATTTGTTCCAAATTCTCTCTAGTTTTTACATATTACCTTTGTAAAAATTTTATATTACCCCTTATACTTTGAGAAATTTTGAATCTGCCGTTGATGCTGGTATGATAATCCATGATTCTAATTTGAGGCAATCGGCGCTGTTAGTTAAAAAATTTGGGATTCGATGATTTTCGCTTTCTTGCATGTCCAACGTGGTTACTATTGTTTGAGAGAGATCATTGTATTTTTTCCCGTAATATGAATAAATTCCTATAATCAAAACCAAACACGAGAAGCATTTGTTGATAATGTAAAGTTGAAGATTCAAACACATAGTCTAGACAATATATAGAATGCTGATCAAAATAGCTTCACATTAAAAGTACATTCTAAGAGAGCTTTGGCTCCAAAAGGAGAGAAAGAAGGAGAGCGTATCGTTCTATCAGTTTTTTTGATAACTCATAGTTACATTATACAACCAACTATATCAGCTGATAGAGAACTTTTGACTCCCCTCTTTCTTGTGTTAAAAGAATCAACTGGAAAACTTGGTCCACAGCTAGAAGTATCACTTTTACGACCAAGTAATGTGCACGAATAAATATCGGCATCTGGAAAACTTACTTCAGGAAAAAAATTCAATTCGAATATTATATTATATTATATTATATTATATTATATCATATAATCTGAAAGTTTACATACTAGTTATTTCCTAGAACACTACAAAATCTGGTTGTCAGGTGTATTTTTTCGAATGTTGGAAAAAAAAATTCAATTTCAATTGATTCCTGGACTAGTCATTGTCCTGAAGCTGTCGCATCTGCCGAACCTTCAAGTAAAACAAATGAGATAATGATTATCTCTAAAGGGACCACTGGACAAATTCAACCTTTGGATGTTTATGGGTTTAGAATATGGAAAAATTTTATAAGACATTTTTCGGGCAGTGTCTTATTACGAGGAGATGATTAGAATTTACACTTGAAGAATAACATAATTGAATTGCAATCATTTATATATCATTAACTTCCATCTCCACGATATATTAATCTTTCTTGATATTCATGGATTAGAAATAGTTGTACCAGATAAATTCGAAAATCCAGTGGACATTGCGTTTGGAGATAAATGTAACTCTTTCTATGTCATTTCAGGACGTCGAAATATAACAATTATCCGTTGTGCATGAGGTGAAAAGTCGTTATGTCTTGAACACTTTTCCACAGATATATGTAATACGTACAATGAATAAATGACATTATCATCATTTTTATAGTAATCGAGGAAAAAGTAAATCATTTCCCAGCCCCCCATGTAAATTTTATTTTGAAAATTACGAAGACACGGATCTCGAAATTTTTTATGCTTTTTCGTTTAAAATTAATCTCATTGAAGAATAATAAACAATTTTTAAGTTATGAATTTTTTGTCATTTTTAATCAAAGAATGTATCCACATTCCTTATATCCACAAGTCTTATAAACATGTGGATAAAAGTATTTCTCATGATTTTCTATGGTTTTTCTAATGATTAGAGTCTTTTTGGAAAATTTTTATTGGAAAAATGTTAAAAGAGAAATATGTTTAGTCGTTCAACAGCTTCTGTATAGTAAGCGTTAATGTGCATCATGAGTGGAAAAAAAAACTTAAATTACTGATCCGAAGTACGAAAATTGAGCAATCGTGATATATTTGTAAGAAAGTGGCCATAATTTTTCAAATACTATGTACATTAAATAAATAAAAATAAAATAAATTGTTTATGATTTAAAATTGATTTTAATGTCTGCTCTTTGAAAAAATCATTTTCCTCAATTCCTTTCAATCCTTTTTCATGTAGAGAAGAAAATTATAATTTTTATCATAATGGAAAAAAATCATCTAACTTAGAAAAATTTAAATGAATTATATTATTTTTTTATTACAACTAAGGTGAACAAAATGTTTCATAAAAACTCATATATCAAGTTTTTTGTTTTTTTTTTTAATCTAGAAATAATGTTCTGTTAATGAACGTTATTCGTTCCGTATTTACATTTGACACTAGGGGTAAAGTTTACCCTGCATGTTGAGTACTTAATATTTGTTCTCCCGAAATTTAAAACTTACTACAGTCCTAGCATTACACTGCATGGAACAACTTTTACCCTGTTATTCAGTGTAAATTCTACTCAATTCTTCTCTCTGTTTCATTGAAGTGATTAATGAACGTCCAAAAAGTATTAAATCAGCAAAGTATGTTCATCGCATGCCTAAAGATATTCAGGACTTATTACATTGAAAAACATTGAAAATGACGATGTGGATTTTCTATCATCCTCGGCCAGTTTTGTATAGTATAATGGAAATCTATTCTTTGAACATTATTCATTATTAGTGACTAAGATAGCTTTTTTAAATACTGATAATATTTCTGATGGAATGATTAACACAGCAGATAATTTTTTAGAGAAATTTGTACGGGATTTTGAATTGCTATATGATCTACGCTTTCGTTTTTTTAACATTAATATACTTTTACATTCACCTAATGTAGTCGGAAATACTGGACTATTACGGATATGTTCTTGTAATGCTTATGAAAATGTTAATGGTCAATTTTTAAAGTTAATAAATGGTACAGGCCATATAGACACCCAAGTAAATGAAGCTCATAATCGATTACTGAAATGACAAAAATATGTAAAAAATTTTATCATTTAACAAAATTTTTTTGACAAAGCATAATATCTCAGATGGTCATGAACAATTGTTCGTTTATAATGTGCTTTTTTAGGATCGTAGTAGGCTTTGTTTTTACTATTTTCATAATGAAATTCTTTTATAAGAGTATTCGCTTGTTCAAGATAAAAAAGTTCATCAACTTTTATAAATTTATGGAATATTAAACCAAGATCTATTGACATACACCTTCTAGGAGATCATGTATAATGTCTACTAAAAGGTTTCTGTCACATGAAAATCTGGTAGTTGATTAAAAATGCGATTTTCAAATACACCTGTTTTCCTCAAATCGTTCATTGCAACATTACTATTGTAATTGTCCCTAGTTCGAATTAAACATTGATTCTCATTCACAACTGTTCCAATATCATGCTTATTCATTAACACACAGTAGATGTGTCATCATTATTAAGCATAACATTACTAACTGAGGGCGTTTCGTGACAACCTAATTCGTTTTTTACAGATAATAAAGAATCATTTCTAAGTGCAAGAAAGCTATGATTAAGTCTCATGTATTTTCTAAATGACTCAAAAGATGTTTAACTACGTGAGCGTAATGAAACATTCCATTAAAAAATGCGTAATAATTAGCCCTGGTTAAACAATCCCATAGAAACCGATAAAAAAACATCTATGAGAATGAATTCGAAAAATGCATCGAAATTGAACTCGTTTTATGAGAATTTATGAGGAAATTTCTCATAGATTCTTATACGTAAAGTAAATTTCTGATGCATCTTTCGGATTCAATCCCACAGATTCTATATTTTTTTTTTTATGAGAATTTATCGGAGAAATCTCTAGACGACGGTTCATGAGAATCTATGAGAATCTAACGGATAGATGATATTTAGTTCTATAGGAATCAATGAGAAATCTGTGGACAACGGTTTATAAGGATATACGAAAATCCAACGGATAGATATGTTGAGTTCTATAGGATTCAATGAGAAATTTGTGAATGACTGCATATAAGAATATATCGGAATCTAACGGACAGGTCATTAATATTTGCATCTTTGTCTATCGGAATTCATAAGAATTTATTTAGAATATTCTGATCGCTTCGTATAAGAATCTATAAGAAATATTTCTATCGTTTTCTATCGGAATTTATCTTCTTACCACAAAAAAAAAATCAGTTTAAACAAAAGAAAATTTTATTTCCATCTAGTTGCCCATTATTCATACAGATTTGTTGTTCAAATAAACACCTGAAAGAAAATTTATTAGTAACTTTGTCCGAAAAAACCCTGCTGATTGTGAGATTCGATCCTGGCATCCTCGGGTTCACAGTCCAGTGCACTGCCCACTGAGCTATTCTAAAACATGAAGATTCGAATTCGGCTAATCTATTCGAGTTGAACATTAGTAATAATTTAAAAATCAATCAAGTTTGCTCTCTGATTAGTATTTTCGAGCAGAAATATAATGATTGTCGTTTATAAGGACACTACAGTTAAAATGCAGCTTAGAAATTATATCTTTATTCCAATATCCCATGTTCTTCTATTATTATGAGAAACTATAGGACCGTTTCTCATAAGGTCCTATCAGAAGTTATAAAAAGTGACGCCGTTTGTAAGAAACGATTACATAAGTTACTATAAGAATAGATAGGTAAATAATATTTTACAATTCATACTCGCTTTTAATAAGAATTATTGAGAGACATCGTATGAGTCTTAACAAGAATGAATGGGAAAATAATATTTTCAATTCGATCATCTCCTTCAATGAGAATCTATGAAAGGCATCGAATGAGCCTCTATAAGAACGAATAGGTAAATAATATTTCTAATACGATCATCTCTTCCAATAAGAATCAGAGAAAGTCATCGTATAAGTCTCTATAAGAATGAATTGATTTGAAAATATTATTTACCTATTCGTTTTTATAGAGATTTATACCATGCCTCTCATAGTTTTTTATTAAAGAACATGATTGAAATAGGAATATTATTCACTTATTCGTTCTTGTAGAGACTTATACGATGCCTTTCTTTGATTCTTATTGAAAGAGATCATAATTTGAAAAATATTTTTTACCAATTCGTTCTTATAAATTCTCATAAGATGTTTATGGGATTCAATAGTATTCTTTCAGACCCTATTGAATTGTTTTACCAGGGGGTGGACATATTTCCTGTCGATAACATAAACACTGCTCCCTTTTTAGGTATTATTACATTCAGGACACTTAAACATTATAAAAAAAGTATTCTGAATGTCATGAAGAACAAAAATTTTGAATGATCATTAGTTCACGGCTTTTCAAGTAAATCTTATCTATATAAAATATACTAAAAAATTTCAAATGTTTTAAATTATGAATCCAAGCTAGTTTAGCACAAAATTTTTGGGGAAATAACATAATCCATTATCAACAATGCTATAATAATGGCAATTCAATGGTTTTCAACATCTCATGAATATTTAAAAGAGTAACTTTTTGCAACATAAAACGACAATAGTGAGGAAGAAGAAAAGGTAAGCAATCAATTTCTTTCAAGTTAGCTTACTCCTTGACGGAAACGATGTGCTATCTCACCAATTAATATATTAATGGATCGACTACAATGATCAGTTTCCACATAAATATCGTTGCCAGTTATTTGAAGACATCGTCACAATTAATTATTTCCTTTACAATATGCAGCTTCAAGAGCAAAATATGATTGAAAACAGAAGTTGATTGCTTCCAACGATGATTCGACTTCGTACAATGTTGATACATATGCAGCTTCTATTGATGTTATCAATTAAATCATTATCAATTAAAAAATAGAGTTTATAAAAAGTTTAATCGAATGTCTTTGAGATCCTTACGAGTTAATAATGTCGAAAGACATTTGTCGAGCGTCAAATGTGGCATTTAAAAACTTAATCACTCTTTCTGGAGGATCAACATGATTGTTCAGCCATTTCAGGAGCTTATAAAAAATAATCCCACAAAAGCAAAGAGTGCTCCGATACCGGCAGGGGGTAGAAGCAACCCCTTCAAAGTTAGTTTCAAAAATATCTCGAAAACTATTAGAGATAAAAGAAAAGTTATAGATCGTAATTGTAGAACTAAATATTTTACACAAACAAGTATGTGACACATATATCTCTATCTCTAATAGCTTAGTCGCAGAGAGAACTCGAATGAGAGAAACTCTAAAATCAGTCGTTTTCGAGCGACGGAGCACCGCTAATGCGAGCGAGACACAGTGATATATCTGTGCCGGTTACACTCATAGAGCAAAAGTGAGCGTTAAAAACATACACGCTAAGTTTCACCCATAAAAATGATTCATTTTCGAAATAATCATTTGTAAAGTACATGTATTTCGACTCAGCACAGAAAACTGAGTCGAATAAAATATGAATTATTTTGAAAAGAATACAAGGGTGATTTGGGCGTGAGAAATGAATTCATCATTGGAAAAAGCTAATACATATACATGTATATACGAAGGAAATATGTATACATTAAAATACCTCTTTTCAATAATAAATTGTTAATTAACCCTCCAGTGACTCTTATTTTATTTTTGAAATAATGGAAAAAAATTCATACTTAAATCGACTCATCTTTCAAGCGAAGTCGAAATAAACATATATCTAAATACCTTTTTTAATAATAAATTTATTCCTAACTCTAATAAATAATAATAAATTGTTATTCAACCTTTTAGTCACTCTTGTAGTACTTTCGAGAAAACGTAAAAAATACATATCTGAATCGACTCAGTTTTCTATGCTGAGTCGATATATATTGTGACGTTATTTTTTTGATAACGTCCCATTGTTAGCTCTAGTCATATTTTATTGCATATTTTGAGGCTGATAATGGCTAATATAGTATGTTCAGTAACAAAATGATGAAAATATTATGTTATTTAAGGTTCATTTGATCAGTTATACTGACTCCTATAGTCAGATGTTCATCAATTTTAATATCAAATTAATTATACTTATTGTTCCTACCCCAAAAATATTTAATCAAGAAATTATTCTATTATTTTTGTTTTAATTTATGAGTGTTTGTTATTATATAGTTTTATTTCCGTATATTTTTGTTGTTAATTTCATATTCAAAACTATAATGTAATGTCTGAGTGTATTTCAATTATTTTCTATAATTATTTAAAATATACATATGTTTTTAAAGGAGGTTAAAAATGAAACTCAATGATTGAGGTTAACGATTATTACTTAGGTTTTTTTTAAATCTTGTTGGAATAGAAAAGATTTCAGAGAATTTTTGAGGAAATCATCTTTTAGACATTTTATTGCTTTGGAAAACCCACGTGGCGAAAAAGCAATAAAAGCTCAAAAAAGAGTGCGTGACGAAAGAAGAGCATTAGCTTTTCAAAAAATGAAAGGACCATGTGAAGGGACTTGTGCGCGCCTGAAGCAAGGGACTTCTAATAATGTCATCCTCGACTAAATAAATACGTGAGATTTGATGCATCAGTCAGTTGTCGGAAAAGCAAGATCGAGATCAGATCATCGTGAAACATCGCTCGAAAATTGTAAGGCTTATTTTGTCTTGTATCAATTATTTTGTTGAAGTTAGTAAATTTTTATGTGAAGCCAATGTAATTTTTAAAATTGTTAACAACGAATATTTAAATAAATTCGCGAGTTAAAACGAGAATATTACGCTTACTGAAGCATCAACGGAGGACCAATTAATTTTAATACATTTTTACCTAAGCGAAGGAAATCATCTGTTGGTAACGTTTTAATTGATATTATAATTCTTTTAATAATTTTCATTTAATAAACTTTGTTATTATTTTATATAAATTACACATTTTTTTACTTTCTCTATCGAAGATCCCCTCATCCCTGTCTATTGGTCGAAAGGCTAGGACTAAAAAGAGAAATTTAAAGTCTCTAAGGTTAACCATATGTATCTCATATTGACACCTTTAAAGAGCAAAATTACATAACAATAATTTTATTGGCGTAGAATGGTTAGTTATAAGTTGGGTTTATTTTATTAATTCTAAACCAAGGCTGATTGATTGAGTAGATAATAAATTAGTGGAAAAATCTCAATAACCCAATGAGAAGCAGAGTTGTGATCAAAATGTCAATTTGTCAACAATATGGACTATTGAGAGGAGACTTGGGAGGCTGTAGTGGGGTAGAGGACCAGAAGTAACGTGTCGCCTGCAGTTTCTCCATGCTAAGAGACGTCTTAACCCTAACAAGGGGAGTGCCATGCTTCCCTGTCCGAAGAACGTGTGAGTACCTCGCCTCATTGAGCATAACTCCAGGGAAAATTACCACCTTCTAGCGACGGCGTTTTCCAGGACGCGTATACCAGCGCGTTGAAAAAGGCACGGGGATACACGTAACTAGCCCGAGGCCTGAACATGCCACTACGAGTCTGACCTCATTTTGCCAGTTGTATCTAGTGCTACATATTATATTTGGACTTTGCATCCCTAGGTATCGGGCTTAGAATTTAGCGTCCCGTAGTACCAACTTCATCCGCTTTGGTCGGCAGCCGTGTACCCGTCTCGCGTCCCACGGATCAATGTTCAACGTCTCCAAATTCAGAGAGTCCATAAAGGGCGCTCTAGGATGGGGCGCTACGAACTATACTCTGCCCCCGTACTGGTGGGACATTTCTTAAAAGACAGGAACATCATAATCAGCACGGGGGCCACCCGAACAAGGGGAGTGTCAAAGTTGGAAATTACAGATTCCCATCACATTTATATATATTGTAGGGCAGAGTCCACTTAATGAATCTAAAAAGCGGCAAGACGCCATTCGTTTTTATTATTCAGAAATTTCAACTCAAAGTTCTATATGTAACATGAGTAAAAGGAACCTTCTTACCGGTTGTAGCAATGGTTCCGTAGCGTAGTGATGACTGAAGAAATTTTTGCTTTTTTTTCCCTTCGTGTGTAAATGAAATGGTTGACGAATGATCAAATGATTTGAGGCAATTGAAGGTCGAAGCTAGTGTATACTTTCGACTCGGGCATATATACCTCCTATACATACCGATGATACCAAACATAAATTGGTAGGGACGTGTCATTCGGATAATAACGTCCAGAGCATCACGAGTATTAATGCGATTGGGATCAATCTTTAGAACGTGCGTTTAATGTATCATTAAATACGGAAGTAATGTTCGTACCAAACGTCTACTTCAAGGACTGTCTTTGAACCACGCGCTATATTTAGAATTTTATCCAATAGTATTTGTTCCGACTTGGTCAGTAATATTTCATCTATAGCCTAACATTTCCCTCCCCACTGAATAATTAGACAACTCGAGGTCTCTCCTGCCAACTCATCATCGCCAATTAGACTACTCTAATTAATTTCGAGGCGTTGATCTCCCTTTCGTAGGACCCAAAAGCTTCTAGATTGCAGAATTTCGAGTATATCAGTCTATAAGTTTCAGTATTCATCAGTATTCATCAGTAGACGCCAGTTGCCGTCGATACTTGTCAGTATTCGTACGTGTTAGTACTCGGACGACTCATTGGCATCATTGGATGATGCCAACCGATAGACAACTTAGTGTAACAGTCAACTTATAGAAACGAGCTTTATTCTACTAGAAAATTTATCTCAAGGCAAAATAGTTTTCTTCATTTTTTTTCAGATTTAATTACTTTTAAAAAATTTGTGATAAGACAATCTATTGCAATTTATTTTTGTTCATGGTGGAAATTTTAAAAAATTTTTATCCGCCACCAAACTACAAAAAAATAAGAAATTTATCTTGCCCTGGTAATCCGTTATGTCATACTACCCTTCAGTATGATAAAAATTTGTATAAAGTAATTGTACATTTTGGGATAACTTTATCGTTCTTAAAAATTACTTGAATGAACTTCAAAGTTTTTATTAATATTCGTATAAAAATATCTTTAAAAGTACTAAATCAATAAATAAAGCACTAATAACCTTTTTTGTTGAGAATTTTGCTCTCTATAAAATGCTGCTAATAGAATTTATACAAAAATTGTTTCTTATAAGTTATTTACGTTGAAGTGAAAAAGTCATTTTTTCCGTGTCATTTGCAAGTTTGAGCTATGAAACTGAAATTCCGAGAGAAATATTTTGACACACACTACTAAAACATAAGTTCATAGACACGGAAAAAAAAAAAAAAAAATACCCCTATGTACATATCTATATATCTGCTTGATAAAATTTTTACGTGATTTCAATGTTTTTTTTATTTTTTTTTTTTGATTTCAATAATTTCAAACAATTACGTGTTATTAAAAAAGTGTCACTTTAATTTGCATGTGTGCAAGTTATTGTTGACTTAAATCACGAAAAATAGAAATTATTTATCGCCAGATAATTACTATGGGAATTGTATTGACAATGTATTAAAACAAACAACTTATGGATTGTCGGTTCAAAATGAAGATAATTTAACGTAACAAATTCGAACTGAAGTACAGTAACAAAAAATAAGAAATATCAAATTGTGAATATTTTCTATAATTATGCACGTTCAGTTGTTTTCATAATGTTTTAAAACATTTTAATGAAAACTTTGACATGTTTTTCGCATGGTTTTTATTAGTAATATATAAATTCGTTGTAATTTATTTGTGATAATAAATTTACATCAGTAACTATGTAAATTTGACATATTCTCTCGGTAGAGTTTACTCTTTGCATTCTAATATAATAATTTTCAATTCGTTGCAGTGAATGGCTTAAACATTTCTAGAACCAAACAGTTACTTGGATTCCATTAAAATTACTCCGAGTCAGTTCCAATTTTCTGTTATTGAATTCACATATTGACATCTAATTTTCATAATATTTGGGATTGACGATGTTTTTTCATCTTGCTTCTTTGAATGTTTTGAGCACTTGTAACCTAATAATAACCACTGAATAAAAAAATGATCTCTTCCATATTTTTATCCAAAAATTTGATGGAACTGATTGTAACAGGTTGTTCGTTACATACACCGTAATACATAGGGGTATATCTAATCACAATGACTTTTAATGGAATTTATGATAAATAATATGAATTTCAATTATAAGACAGTAATGTATAACTAAAGTAGGTACATAAGGAGAGTTCACCTTCGGTAAAACAGATCGAGGTTTGTGCCTGTGCTAAGTTATTGCTACATTACCGACTGTTGGCTGCTCTGTTTTACCAGCAGAGCATTCGCGCACTGGCGGTCGGCATGTTTTTACCGATTGGGTTACCGCCAGTCGGTAATTTTTCAGATGGTCTCTTTTTTAGATTTTCTCGATTTTTCTAGTATTTGCCGACCGAAAGCGCCAATAATTTGCCGCCCTTTCCGATATTACGCATTTAAATAATGCCGCTTTCCTTTTCACATAATTATGTGACAGTAATGCGTCACAAACCGGTTTTTCTGTGCATCAAAAACAAATTAATGCATCTTATTTGATTAGACTGCGTAATTTCTTAACAATGTGTAGACTTGCAATGCATGTTCAAACCCGCAATGCATGTTGCATTAACATTCATTATTGCAAGTTTAAACATGCAAAAACTCCATCAACATGTTTCAACAAGGAAGCTTACATTCAATATATAACAATATGTGCAGGTTTTATCTCGTTTCGACATGTATAAAAAATGTCACATCATTCAACTTTTGCGTCTCAAATGTGAAGTAAAAGTGGGGAATTTAGATACATAAATCAACACTTAAATGTTGTTCTGTGAGAAAGTGCTCAACAATTAAGTAAAGAAAAAGCAGGCCTTAGGAGGTGTTTAAAGAGGCATAATTCAAAAAGTTATAAAATTGTAAGTTTCAATTTTTTATAATCAAAAGAATATTCCAATCTTTAATAATAAAATTTGAGATAAATTTTTCAAAAATTGAGTTATTATTACAGAAACAAATCATTCGAACAATGGATCTATCTCAAGTGAATCGATCTGCTACTTTGGAGGATTTCATCCTAGCAACAAAGATAAAGGAACTTGCTCTCGATACAGTCTACAAAGTGGGTAAATTGAGACTCGTGAAAACAAAAAAGTATGGATATGCTGTTCTCGCATGATAAGAGGAAAATGAAGGAGATGCAGTCCAGAATGTAAACGTTTTTTTGCCATCACGCATAAGCAAACTAACTTAAAAAGACAATTATGGGGATCATTTAAATGAATTAGCTACAACGGGTCAGCTATTTTTGAAATATTTCGGAGGTGAATATAATAAAATCGAATCTTCTACAGCTGATAATTAACATTATTCAATAAATGTAGAAAAACTAATTTCAATAAATGTATAAGGAGTAATTTCAATAATTGTAAAAAAAATGATTTCAATAAATGATGTAAAACTATATTTTTCAGCATTTTATAAATTTTTTTCCCTGTACTGCGTAATTTCCTAACATGTTTCATCATGTTAGCGCATGTGTAGAAAGTTAACGCATAATTTCAAGACAAAAGTACAAACTTGTTCATACAAGTTTGAACTTGTTCGCGCAAGTGGAGGGGATGTCCTCTATGAATTTCCGTACCGCATCATTAGAAGATCAGTTTTTCTGACGGTGCACAAAATAGAAGTTCTTGTGGATTTCGAAGGATTCTGTACGCACGATAAGCGGTATATAGCGACAGAAATAGCGCTACTTTCGCTAAGTGATTCAACATTTGATTTTTTACTTACATTTAAACCCACTTTGAATAGTTATGATGAAATTGTTCTATTTCCGAGTGAAGATTTTTGGGGGCGAAGCCATTCAATACCTTGGGATTCTGGTAATGCCGAGTATGAATACCTTGAAATCATGCTAAGGTAAACGACCCAGTTATGGAACGAATTTGCAATACCCTTTCATATTTTCATGTATAAAACTTAAATGAAACCGAAGAATCCTCAAAAAAATATATCGTATAATAGGCTTAACGATTTGCAATACAAATGTGTCCTTTAAAATTCAATTGTGAGTTTCTAATTTTTTAAATAAATAGATTTTCAAATGTACCTCGTGTCCCTGTTATGAAACACGTTTTTTTACCCAGCTCCTGTGTTCCAAATCGTTATGTCCGTATTATGGAACGGCTCTCGACGTAAACAATATATAAATTTCTTATGTAAACAAAGTAAGCTAAACTTGCTCTTTTTATATTACATGGCAATTAATAATTTTGTTTAGCTTTAAAAATAATAAATGAATAAATTCAATAGTAATGTTCCAAACACTTATATTCAATAGCAATACATATAAAGTGGTATATCCAAATAAATAAAGACTTCTAAATATTATTATTATTATTGTTATTATCATTATCATTAACAATAAGAAACCACGACACTATAAAAAAAGTTTTTAATGAATTTAAACAATATTAAACAGTTTATATTTGTTTAGATGTACTTGGATCTATATTATTTTTTTCAGAACTTTCAGCTTTCACTTCATTAAGTTTTCTTTTTTTAGGCACATTGTGAAATTTCCCTTCTAGAATTTTCATTTCTTCAGCTATTTTCGCTTCTATTTCTTTCTTCATTTGTTTTTTTTTGTCTAATAATATCTTTATTTCTTGAGACATTTTTTTCTTTTCTTCTTAAAGTAATTTTCTTTTAACTTTTTCTTCCTCTTCTTCATCTTTTTTTTTTCTTTTTTAAGCTGTATTTTGAGCCAATCTTCAGAAGTTGCTACCACTGGTAATTTTGCTTTTTCCTTCCCATTTTTGGTCAATTTCTCTTTCTTTTTTTTAGGTAAATATTTACTTGGAAGAGTAAAAATCTTGTCGAATGTTTCTTTTTCAACGTTTAAATTAAAAATACCGACGTTGGTGTCAGCTTGACAATTTTTATCCTGGCATGTACTATTATTATTATTATCATTTATCACTATTCCCTCTAGTTCATCGTCATCGTTTGGAGCATTGCATTGTGATATATTGCAGGCAGGATCTTTTTTTTTGTTATCTATTGGTAGAATTGCACTATCTTCTGTAGTGACAAATTTATTAATATTAGCTGCAACTAGTGATTGTGAATCCTCACTATGGCTATTGACATTAGAAAGCGCTTCATTTAAAGCTGGAGATAGTATTTTTATCAAGTTATTTGAAATATCACTACTTATTATTTCTGCATTATCCAATATTTGTAATATTGCTACATTCTCAGCTAAACTTGAATCGTCAGTATGAGAAATTTCAGGTACCTCAACTGCTGATACTGCTGATACTTGTTCATTCTCAACGTTATAAATAGAAAAATCTTCAAAACTAAAGCAAATATTAGATGCTGATGAACTCGGTTCAATAACGAATGAATGATCCATTTTTAAATTCGTATTAACACAATTATCCGATACTTTTTCATTGTTCAGAGCTAAAAGTTCATTTTCTATACATTGATGGTTATTTAACAATCTATCGGACTTGTTTGAGCATTCCATGGAATTATTTTCAGACAGTGAATTATGAGAATTATTTGTTGTAGTTACATCATTCTGTATTCCTATGAGCTTTTGATCTTCACATCCTAAATAAAAATAATCAGAAACGTAAAAATTTCGTTTCAATTTAACAAAAAAATCATAATATAAATGTATCATAATCATGTTTTCTGACAAGAATTAATATAATAATTGTATACAGATAAACTAAAAATGATATATATATATAAATTAATTTGTACATAACTAGTAAAAATTATTATTGAAAATAAAATGAAAAGATAAATCAGGTACCCGATGCTTTAGCTGTGATCTTCAACCAATACTCAAACAAGCCCGTTTGTATACGATCTCCTGTCCATGATCCAGATTCTGCACATTTTCGAAACTCTTCTAACTATCCAGGCGATATTTCCTTTTCGATGATAGTAATAAAACTTTCCACAGTATTCTCTGTTGACGTTTCAGCTCCAGTAATAACATTGGCAATTTTCTTCTTTTTATTTTTATTCAAGACATTATAATCTACAGCATCTGGATTAAAAGGCATGAGACCAGTTGCTTTAAATCCGTTTTTAATAGCATTTTTCGCTCCAGGAAAAGAATCAATCGCTAATTTCAAGACCTTAGCAAAGTCTTGTCTTGCTAAACGTGTTTTGTTATTTTGAACTTTCCATTGAGGAACGATGCGCTTCCATATCTCCTTAAAGGGATGAAAAAATGAGGTGTCCAAGGGTTGCATAATGTGAGTAGAATGAGGGTAAAGTGGATACAGTTCTATATTTTTTTCCAAGCAGAAGAGTACTAATGGTATTGTAATGTGTGAAGAATGTCCATCTAAATACAAAATTACTAAAAATTCTATTTGTTGTTTGACAAGCCATGTGTAAAATATATTAGTAATATATTCGTTAAAACTTTCTATTGTCATCCATCCATTATCTGACATTCCAACAGCCCAATCATTAGGACAGTTTTCAATTATATTTTTTGGCACTTTTTCCGTATAAGGATACATACACATCGGCGGAGCTAGCACACCTTCAGCACTATACATAAATAAAGCAGTTAAAGCTTCTTTTTCATCAGCATCTACAACTTTATATATTGATCTTGCACCTTTTGCAGCGACAACTTTGTTAGGCTTAGGACACAACTGAATACTAGTTTCATCACAATTATAGACTCTTGATGGATGGATGTTTATCAAGTTATTTTTAATTAAATGGTTTCTGATCGATTCAAACCACTCTCTCAAGTTATCTTCAATGACGTTAGCTCTGTCAAAGCTTAAATTTTGAGTTGACCTGGTCGACTATCGATGAAAGGAGTACTAACACCTGAATGTATTACATATTTCTGCACCCCATCTAAAATATCAGTTTTACCCACAGGATGGCCTCTTTCTGCTCTATAAAAAAGCCAATCTACAATAAGCTGTTCCACTTCCTTTGATAAAATAGACTCTGGTCCACTTTTCTTCACCATGCAATCATCACTCTTACTTTTTCTGTGCAATGTTGATACTGGAATCTTAAATGACTTTGAAACTTTTCTAAAAGAATCACCTTTTTTTATAGCCATTAGAGCTTCTTTAAGGACAGCCTCAGAATACAATTTCTTTTTTGTAGTTTTTATGGCAGTTGCCTTGCTTTTTTTTTTAATAATATTTTTAGTATTCTGATATATTTTTTTTTTCATCATTTGTGAAATCTTCTTATTATTCGAACGAAATTTATTATCTGAAATGAAAGGTACAACACTGGTGTAGGTAACTCGTAGGTTATTTTAATGAAAACATGATAAAAATATATAAATGCATATTTACTTGTCGCAGCGAAAGTAACAAATATATAAAGTCATTGAATAATATTTATTAACTATACGATTTTATTCAATAAAATCAATATTAAATTATTAAAGTGCAAATAACTGAACAATTTCACCACATTCCACAAATACGTACCGCTGTATTAATGGAAGTACGTGTCTTTGGAACGCAGTTGTGGACTGTTTTATTAACGCGGTCCGTTCAAAAAATTTGGTACCATTCGAGGAATAGCTTTATTTAATATATATTCCGGTAATTAAAAGCGAAAAACTCGTGTGCAATGTAATGTTCAGCTTTTAATCTTGTATATAGAAACAAATTATAATCATTACAATAAAATGGATACTTTTAATAAGAATAAAAATGCCACTAGTACAAACACAAAATTCTGTCTCGGCGGGAGTATATTTTTTGCTACTGTGAAAATGTATTGATATTTTCGATATTTTTTATGAATGCATATAAAATATTCAATTAATTTGTACATTTTTTTCATTGTTAATGTTTATAATTTTAACTTAATTTATTTTTATATAAAAATTTAAATGAAAATATGAAATATATTGCATTTAGTAACTAGTGTTCCATAACTCAGATAGTGTTCCACAACTAGGTACTTTACCTTACCTGGACTTTTACAAGATGCAACTTACATTTATGTGTTAGGGGCTAAAAAAGTAGAGTGGTTAAATACTTTTGTCAATATACCTTTTATTGATGTGGCTAAAATGCAATACATAAATTATCTGGAAAATAATGAATTAAATAAAAAAAAATTTTAATGAACACATAAAAATGTACGACGCATGGAAGAGCGGTTCAAGTGTCATTGAAATCCATCAGAAGAGAAATCATTACAACTGTTCTATCAACTGCAGAGTATACGGAAAATGTCACCAAGTGACATTGCTCATCTCGATGATAATTTTATACCACAATTTGCAAATTCTAAAATTTGCGAAATTTGGCCAAAATTACCAACACGGCTACCAGGAGTTCAAAGATTTATCAATGATTTACGATGTAAAGAACATTATACATCGTCGTCAGATGATGTACTGGGAAATCCATTTCCTTATAAGAAAAATTGTGTAAGGTGTCAAGCAAATAAATAAAATTTTTATGTAAAATACGTTTATTTCTTCTCATTCGATTACATTGATTAATCTAGGATTATGCTTTCTAATATAAATTATTCACGCAAGCAGCTTCTTCTAAAGGTCAGGCAGCTCTTGAGGACCTTCATTACATTGATTATCGTACTTGTCCACTCAATGGCTTATATTCTATGATGCGGTCGTGAATAATTAGACAGTAAGCTGATGTATCAACAGAAAATTGTTTTGTTGCTTCAAATTCGAGTCGAACATCAACAGGTCCGGATTTAAAAGATTCGTTTTGCTTTGAGCAATTAATTACGATTAAAGGTGATGAATCCAAAAATTGCTTCTTCGAGAGTAATGGCTTCTCTGCCGTAGTATGATACTTGAAAATCTTTGTATATGTCGTATAACAGTGCATACTGATTGTGAGTTATGTCGAGATTCATGTTGCCGTATGGATCAGACTGTAAATTGACAACTAATTTGACATCTCTTAAATCACAGTGATCAAATTTACTTCCATCCTTTCTAGCATCATTTTTACGTACAGTTTGGAATGCAAGTATAACATATCTAGGTTTTTCGAGTTGTGTTGATGTCTTTACAACCCACGCATGTTTTGTTGTTCTTGGAAGTAATGGATCTTCATACAATTCCCAAGATCTAAAACTCAGTGTCATTGCCGGATCTTTTGAGATGTAATTCAATAGATTTACTTTTCTTATATCCGAGAACGTGATGGAAGGAATTATCCATTCAATTTTTATAAGGGAAATTTTTTCATTTACATCAGCTGGAGCTTGTATCATGGCATTCAGATCTGTATTAGCACGCGTCAATACTAATTCATGTTTAGCATTGACGAGAATTCGCTGATAATCTTCAGCAAATCCCAATAACATCTTCAATCGGATAAGAATATCAAAATTTCCCTCATCGTCACATAATTGTTGTCTATCGTCCAACCAGCCAGCATTATACAAGTAATTTTTCTGTCCAGGCTGGAAAGATAAGTTGCCTTTGATGAGACTTGTGAGGCCAACATTTTTGTTGCGATCAATTTCTACGCCGTTGAGTTCATATCGAATTTCTTCAAATAAGTAGCATATTTCTGAGCTTTGATGAACCTGCGACAGCCTGGCCATTGAGCTTGGCAAATTTTTCCAGTTATATGTAGAAAACTTTTACTTGGAAGTAAACACAAATCTTGATGTTGAACCGAGATGCGTATTTCATCATTGTTGTTGAATGTTGCAGAAGCGTATGGCTGATGAGCATGCACTTCATAATGCGAAATGGACTCATCAAATATCACGCCTCTGTTGATTGCTAAGATTTCTTCTTCTGTAACCATGGTAGTAGACATGCAAAACAGCAGACTTTTACTTGATTTGTTTGCGTGGTTTTAGGCCTAAGCTTTTCAGAAACAATTCTGATAACTCTGTTGTTTAGATGTTTGTCGTTGACTGACAATATTTTGGCATGATAACTCAGTTCTATAGCTTCGTCCAATGACTGGTTTATAAACAATTCCCATTATTTCATGGATTTCACATGTAATCGTATTGTTATCGTTTCTCCTCGGAAATTAACTAATTTTCCGTCTTGATCAACAATTCTCAATTGTATGTGACGTATTGCCTGCACGACGATCAGTAAATAAATGACATTAAATGGTACTTTAGTGATTTCATATCCTGGAGGAACTGAACGAAAAAATGCATGAATTGTATGCACCAATTTATTATTCATGTAGGCTCCTGCTGTAATGTTACACTCAATATTTAGTGCATCAATTTTCAAAATGGACACTAGAAAATCGGATATTTGATTTGACTTTGGAGGGACAGATCGTGAATTGAACCCCAACAAACGACCAATCGAATCGTCTGGCACAAAATTTATGAGTGCGTTTTCACTGTAAATTTCACTATGTAACTTATTGTTGTTGGGTTTAATTGAAATTGATAATTCCGGATTAGCTCTCTTCAAATAATTTTCAATGTCATTAATTTCGTAACTACCCGTAGGTATTTCGATAATTTTCTCATTTTTTTTTACTGCATAATAAAATTTATTATTCCCTCGATCAATATTCGGGATAGAATTAAATGTTAATAATTCAACAAGCCCCAAAACATAATTTTTGGACTTGGTTGATGCAATCGGCGGGAAATAATAAGCCTCCAATATGGAGAACTGTCCAGACAGTGTTATTGTGAAAGAATCGTCCATAACTGAAGTATTTTTATCATTTTACAATTCTTTCATACTTTTCAGAAACTTCAAACATAAATGTCCACAATTTGTCGTTGAATAATCTTGATACTTAGTATGATTGTAAAGTATGCTACCAACATCGAGATATTTTTCAAGTTCTGGCGGGGATTCTAAATTTTCAAAACTATCAAAGTATATGACTTTATTTCCCCGTGTTTTATACGCCACCCAGTGAGTTTCAGGTCCATCTTTATCATCGAGATTAATTATAGCTGATTCATTTTTCCTAGGTTTCCTTGGTAGATCATTTCTCATGAAAACCCCACGAAAATATGAAATTTTCCTGATTTTTGCATACTTTAAAATATCGATGTTACTTAATGCTCAATGTGGTAGCTCTATGCTTTTTTTTGGCCGATTTCAAGTACAATCCATATCCTCGTTTCCGGCGTTTGAATCGTAGACCTCGTCCCAAAGCTATCGCTTCTATCTTCTGATTATGACGTTTTGCTTCACCCAATTAGCGTTGAGCAGCTTTAGCATTTTTGGCTGCTTTCGCAATACCTGAAGCTCCACCAGCTAGAGCACTGATTGCACTCAAACCGGCAAATATCGGTATAAGTGGTAAAACCCCACCAACTTTAGTGGGTACAGGTAATACTCGTAGAATTCTAACATTCTTTTTTCCATTAATCGTTTTTACTGCTTTTCGTGCTGCTATCAATGTTGATTCTATAGGATCGGCACCTGAGTTCATCATCAGTTTTGTCGAATCCACAATCTGTCTTAAAAGTTTTTTCTTCAAACCTTTTCCAACTTTTTTCTTTTCCACTCTTTTCTTCAAGCCCATTCCGAATTTTGATTCAATTTTCATAATATTTATAACCCCTAACGCAGCAGCTCTTTCACCAAAATTTGCGTCTTTAGCAAATACTTTTTGCCAAGCTTTTTCAGCAAGTACTCTATCAACAGCGTTTCTTGCTTCTACGTTTTCTCGATTTTCCGAGTATGCAATATCGTGCTCTTTACAAGCTGCGTCTGATGGATTGATGCCGGGATCTCCATGCGCTAATCTTTTTTGTAATTTTGTCCCAGGTCCGCAGTACTGATAACCCGGAATATGCAACTCAAATGGCAATTTATTGATAATTGAATTCACTAAGCCAGCTCCACGTCTGCACTCTATCATACCGTCAGCGATACTGAAAGCCCATCTATAAAAGTCGCGAACTTATACTCCAATTCCTTAGTTGTCGTCATGATGAGGTTCGAACAACAGAAAATGCAATTACCGGTGACAAATTTTAATCTTACTGTGCCACAAACTGTAAAAATTCAACGTCACGGTAATTCATTACCAAGTAGTGTTCGCGGAGTAATATGTGGTCCTTCGAATTGTGGGAAAACAAATGCACTTTTAGCCCTTATCATTCATCCGAATGGTTTACGATTTGAAAATATATATTTACATTCCAAATCTATACATCAACCAAAGTATAAATGTTTAAAAAAATTACTCAAACCTGTTAAAGGAATGGGTTATTTTCCTTTTAACGAACATGAAGAAGTTGTAAATCCTGATCAAGCAAAACCCCATTCAATTATGATTTTTGATGACGTGGCATGCGAGAAGCAAGATAATATGCGCGCATATTTTTGTATGGGGCGACATAGAAACGGTGGCAGTTTTTATCTCTGTCAAACTTATGCACGTATTTCTAAACATTTGGTACGAGATAATACAAATTTTCTCGTGCTTTTCCGTCAAGATGATATGAACCTAAAGCATATTTATGATGATCATGTAAACACAGACATGTCATTTACAGATTTTCGAAATCTCTGTTCAAAATGTTGGAATGATAAATATGGATTCATAGTTATCGACAAAGTCAGGGAAATAAATTGTGGACGTTATAAAAAGGGATTTGATTGCTTTATTAACATATAAATTGAGTAACAATATAAATGGAAAACATTTGTATGGCAAACACCTCAGGATGAAGTTCTTAAAAGTGCAGAAAAAAGTTGACATTCTGCATCAGATTGCAAAAGCTAGTGATGCAATACGACATAAACATAAAACCATGAAGCATGGACGAAAAACAACTCAACGTGCGATTGATGAGATGTTTAAACCCATCGTTACTCCCCTGAAACAATTAGTTGATAAAGCACCGATTAAGAACGAAAAATTTATTGTAACAGTTGAGAAGAAAGAACCATTGAAAGAGAGGCCGAAAGAAGAACCGTTAGGAGAAAGACTGAAAGAAGAAAGCATAAGTTATCATGATAATTATAATTTGACTGAGCATAATGATGATGAAATAACTGATGATGAATCTTTCTTATTGACTCAAAGTACACCGATAAAAGAATTACCTGCTGTATCATACTTGAAAAAATTCGGTTCTAAACGCCAAGTCAAAGAATTGGACACAAAATTTGGAGTAAGAAAATTGAAAAACAACCAATTAATGGTTGGTAATTCTTAAGCAAGATTTGATGATAAATTCATTTATATTGGCAATAAAAAATATGAACGTACCCTCGGGCTTTTATTATTATTATTTATGGATTTTCCCAATCCAACAATCGCAACAGAGAGCGATGAAAAAATTTATGGACAAATTTTAACAAACACATGTTCATATCATAAACATTATGATCCTGGTCGAAGTCTTAGAGAAGATAGATATTCAAAGAAGTATTGATATTATCAGCAAATATTTACCAAAAAGTGGTAAAGGTTTGCCTCGATACATGAAAAATCACAATCGACCATTGGAGTATGTTTATTGGGATGATCTAAATGAACTTGTTGATCGATTGCGTCTACTCGTTTCATCGCGTGCAGCTGAGAATTTTGGACATAACAATGAAGTAATATCCATAATCGAGGAATTACGTGAAGCTGGAATTATATATTAGTTCAATGCTGATCAAAGAATACTCATTGAATTATTATCTTTCGAGGCAAGGGGATGAGTGTCGACCACCCGGCATTGGATTCAAATTAACAATTGATAATCAATATGATATAAATAATAAAAGATCGTGCAATCCTGATGATCCAGCAGATCCAAATGATGCTGTATCATTGGAGGTTGTTGACAAAAAAATTAGAGTTTTGAGAAAATTCATCGAAATAGAATTACGTCTTTTAAAAGAATCGGTTTTAAATTTGAAGATATCAATTGGAAGAAATACAGAGCAAATCAAAACTCTTGATGTTCAAGTTGAACAGCATATAGAATCATCTCAAGAATATCGAAAAATTTTGAGAGAAGAATTGAATAAAACAATTGAACTTGATGAATCAGATCGATTGCGTGCATTAAAAAGAGCAAATCGTAAACAAGCTGAAGTTATAAAAGTGTTGGAAGAGAATATACAACAGTTCCTTGCTCAGAACTCGGCAACAACAACAACATGAAAGCCGATCTCGTCGATATGTCGGCATATTAGTCTTATAATAATGGGTATCAATATTTGCTGACAGCTATTGATAATTTTTCAAAGTATGATAGGGCTGTACCGATTAAAACGAAGAATGGTAAAGATGTCACTGCTGCAATGATGACAATTTTGAAAGAAAAAAGAGTACCTCAAAATTTAGACGTCAACCGGGGAAAGGAGTTTTTTAATAAAGATTTTAAAGAACTCATGGAGCAATATAATATTAAAATGTATTCAACATTCAGCAATTTAAAAGCATCAATTTGTGAACGATTTGATAGCACGTTAAAAAATAAAATATAGAAAGAATTTACTTTTCGTGGAAATTCAGAGTAGAGAATACTCACCCTGTGACATGTAAATTGATCGATTATCAAAATCAACCAATAGAAGGTAGATTTTATGAGGAAAAAATAACTCGAGCTCAATATCCTGATGTATATTTGGTTGAAAAAATATTACAAAAACGTGGCAATCAAGTCTATGTAAAGTGGTTAGGATTTGGCACGGAATACAATAGTTGGATTAATAAATCGTATTTGTAATGGCTTAACGCAAAAGTTGATGTCTGAACAGTTCGAAGATGTAGAACAAATGGTGAAGAGAATGTACCTTCATGCTAAAAAATTGCCATGCTATACAGATGATGAAGCTGCGAATGTCAAATGGACACCATTATCGGACAAAGAACGACAACGAATTGATGAAGAAAAGAAATTAATTGAACGTCTTGATAAAATAAATAATCGAATGCTGAAAAAAATATGGGAGAAATGGAGATTTGTAACATAATTTATAAGAAATTATAAATATTTATTCAAAAAATACGAAATTGTTTTAACATTTATTTAAATAAATTCATAAATTGTTTTTTCATTTTTCATACCCCCAAGGAAAAGTATCTGTCGAATTATCGATCAATTGACGTTTATCGTCATTCCAACTTAAGGCTAATTTTTGTTGTACAATGGTTTGAACATTATGTCTTTCGCTTCTTATTAAATATTGCTTTTTAACAATGTCAACATGATCATTTAAACATCGTTTGACATCATGAAACGTGATGGTTCCCAATGTTGACTTCTTTATTCCTTTAGCTCTTTTCTTTTCTTTCTTATCTTCTTCTTCTTTTTCTTGTTCTTCTTCTTCCTCTCCGTCTTCTCTTCCTCATTATCTAAGAAGTTAAACGAATATAGCTCGGCACGAAGCCCAAAAAATTCTGTCATGATTTCTCCATTGTTTTCATCAGACCAAGGACTTTTTTGTTCATTGAAGGAATTCCGTAGATGTTGTTAGGCGGATAGTCGGGTGTGTCAAATTTGTGAATATCACGTTTGATGATTTCATAGACATTAGGTACTGTAAAATAATATATGAGACTGTCGGTATCGGTATACAGAAGTTTAGAAGCATTATTTGTAAAATTTTTTCCAATATAATTATAATGAATATTATATAAAAATGTTTTCGATAAATCTAAAATTGCGAAACCTATGTAAATGGGCTCATTAAAATTAACTTTGAGTCGTCTCATTTCTATTATGACCATATCTCTATCAAAAATGGTTACACTATGGAAATACGGTTTTGAAATGAGAGCTCTAGCACCATATCGGCCATTCCATTCAGTAATTAGTTTGACATCTTTATACTTTCTTACGTTTTCTATAGTCTTACCAAAGACAGCATTGTTCATGAGTTTATAAAAATTTTTTTCGAAATCATTTTTCGCATTTTTACGACATTCTGTTTATTCATCTATATATGGTTTGTACTACTGAGACTGTTCAAATTCTAATACTCTATGGATTTTTGTACATTTTAACTAATTCTAAACACTGTTTGAGATTCTGATAATGGATTACATATCTGGTTTTCGGATGAAGAGTTGTTGCTAATTTAGATTGTTTGCGGTTCGGTGGAATGAAATGCTCTGGGCACAAGGGCAAATCTTTGTGAAGATCAGGAAGTTCTTTCGGATACTCCAAGTCAACTTCAACAATATATCCGATATCATCATCACTGCCGGAAAGATCTTCAACAGTGATTTGCTCTTGCACCTATGTAAAGGACGTCCCTGGTAATGCCATGCTCATTGCAGCACCATATAAATTATTTACATCGAAATACATAAGATATGATTCTACTTTGCTCTGATTATAAGCATCTCCCATGCATCGATTATTAGCGGCGGCATAACGATTTGAGCATTGCGATACACCACCTCGGGTACCTTTTTCAACGAATAAGACCATTTCCGGGTCTATCAAAAGCTCAAGCTGAACATTTGTAACTTTTAACATTGCGTCAAAAGCAAGCCCCGGAGCAGTGTAGTAATGAAGAGGATCTAAGTTACATGTTTTTTGACAACTATGTCGGAAATTTTCAAAAATGTCGGCCAGTAAAAGTACGTCTGTTTTGAGGTACTAATCAGAGTATCCACCGAGTGTTTTAATTGCAAATTTATTCCAAACTTCCAGAGCATGTTTATAATCCTTATTAGATACTTTTTTATCAATAAGTTTTGAATAAAATTGCTCTTTTGCCGGTAAATGATCATCGTCTAACCTTTCTATTGAATCGATATATTCATACAGGAATACGCCTTTTCTTGTAACCAACTTGAATTTTTCGGGATCTCGATAATAAGATTTTGTGATTTTTTATTATCATTGCTGAAATATGAAGCTAATTTTTCAATACTAGAGGCCATGAATCTAAATGAATCGAAAAATCTAAGGGTAACTTTCGTATTATGAACTAATTTTGTGAATAAAATGTACCGTTCTTTGTTGATGGGTAACAGAGTTATTGATCCTTGAAATGCTGTAGCTAGAGATCTAATGATAAAGTGAGAATCGTCACCGGACAAATTGTGAAAAATGACTGGAATTATGTGAGATTGTTGATAATCCAAATTGCACAAGTTATGGGCTGGGCCTCGATATTTGCCGGTGAAATGACAATGATCATAGCATTTATCACTGAGTGAATGAATTTTTCTTCCATATATGTAACAGATATTTGATTGATGGCGCTTCCTTTCTTCATTAATTAGTGGTGTCATTGGAAGAGGACGTTCTGAAAAGCAATCTACTTCAGTTGCAATGTTTTTCAACTCTTTCATAAACCATTGAATACATGTGGATAATCGATTTAATTTGAATCGTGATAAATTATTATTATATGAACAATGAAGGTAAAAACTACACTGTACGGGACATGCTTTTGTGCCTCATCATCTACTTGCGGTTCTAAAGTATACTGAAGATCAGCGTATACTGCAAATGCTACGGGGTTTTTAAAATTGAAATTTTTAAAACTGACAATTTGATCTTTTTTGTCGGAAAACACCATTCAAACCTTATTCATTTTAAAACAATCAAGTTTGTGATTTTCATATGACTTTTGAAATCTAAAGTGACACAGACATCGATCATACAGAAATAATTTATAGTTACTTGATTTTATCTGCCATCCAACAAGGCGCGAAAGATTTCTGATTAAAGCAAAGTGGAAAATAGGATGGAAATTTTTATCATCATCCATTTGAAGCCCAGCATCAACGACAAGAAGATGAATCGTTAGTATGTCTGATTCAAAATTATTGCTTAAATACACAGGAGTTATCACACTCATATCAGACTCAATACCGTACACGTTGATGGCTAAATTATTCATAGCTTCGAAATGTGAAATGTCTTTTAATGCAATAGGAAATTGTATATCATCATACTTTAATTCTTTGTTGATACACTTGTATGAAGTTGTTCTTTCGGGATGATATACTTCGAGAGGATGTATAGCTGCAGTAATGCACCACAAAAAACAGTATTTATCAGAGTTTTTAATGTTGAGAACCGCACGTTTAATTTGGATATCCAGAGGTAATTTGACATATGTTAACAAACCTCCTTTCAGCGGAATATACCGAGAAATTTTGATCGTTACATTAATGATTTCATTCAAACTCTATCCACTGGCTTTCTAATTAAAGTCTTCAAGTTTTCTAAACAATGGTTCAATTACGTTATCATCGAACCAATCATTGAACTCGGTACTCGGTAAAATCTCGACACTTTTTGTTTGGAAAGATTTCACTTCCACAATTGTCTGATCTTTTTTTACATTTTCAAATTTGCACAACAAGTTTGTGCTCACTTTCACGTTACCCTCTCGATGAAGAATTCTTTTAATTTTCTCAATCACTAAAACTTTTGCATCATTCAAAAATGTTCGGATGTCTCTATGTCTTAGATTTAATACACAAGCTGTTTTGATATGATTATTGAAAGCACTTTCCAAACCTTGCCATCGATGGAGTACTTAACACCCAAATCACCTCCTACCACTTGTCCACGTAATTGACAGAATTTTTCATGAAGTGCATGCAATAAAATAATGTTTGTTTGCAGCGATTGTTTTTCATGACGATTTGTCTGAGGATTTAATAACACTGAATTCAAATACGCAATAGTATCTGTGCATATATTGCACCACCGCTGAATCACATTATCACTTACAGCATCGAGTTTCGAAAGTTCCTCGTATGCTTCTTCAATTGTAGCAATTAGATTATAATATTCACGTATATCTATTTTGAGCAGTATATCACTTAGCGAATTTACTTTTCAAATGATAAGCCATTGCCAAAGCTCACTACTTTTAAACAGATCAAGTGCGCAGTTACTCAACTGCGTAGTTGATTTTTACTGCGTAGTAAATTACTGCGCAGTAGTAAACCTAACCTCAAAACTTTCTCTGAATGATGGAAGATCGTATCTTAGACCAATCAGATAATTTCAAAACAACGTCATCAAGAAAAGTATCACGTAGTTATGGAAAAGAGGGGATAAACTGCGTAGATTATTTTGCTACGTAATTTATTTACAGCGTAATTTATTTATTGCTCCGTAACAAGTTTAAACCTGCAAAAATAATGCAATCTCACAAAATATTACAGCATAATCAAATAACAACGCAGCAATATGCAACAGCCAATCAGAGAATTGCTAGAAGACGCAATTGAGTAGACAGGAGGAAATTTATATAAATTGCATGCAAAAACAAGATCATTACAAGTTTCTCTTTAGCCGTCGCTATTTGAAGTTCGAAAGAATGGAAGTTGTAATAGATATACAGGGCTTTAGGGGCCGGAACAGTAAGTTTATTCTGAAAGAAATTGCATCAGTCCCAATTCAAGATGATATTGAAGGTATTTAACGTTTTTTTTTGTTTTTTTTTTTAATTTGTTACACGACATTTAAATTGTACGTATTTAAATGTCGTGTTTGACCCACCATACAAGTGGGAATCTGTATCGCCTCATTATCAACGGATTAATTCGTATATAATTAAGTATATTCATGGAATTTCTTGGGATGCTGGAGAAGTTGCATACAATAAGTTGAAACAAGTTCTTCGTTACATGATAAAAGATAGACAAATTAGTTATGTGAAAGGATTAGGAAAAAAGTTATGGCTGCATAAGTTTATTGGATCATCAAAAACTATAATTGATTTGACAAATTTTTAATGCCCATCATTCAAAAATAATCAGTTAATCCCTTATTATGATTGTCGATATCATCGTAATTGTGCTCATCGTGATAAATACTTGTGTGCCATGGAGAATGCTGGATCATCAAAAGAGTGGTTTAAAGCAAATTGTTGTGATACGTCTAATATTACGTCGCAATAGTTACCCATGCGCGAACAAGATTAAATATGTTTGTGAGGTTAGAAAATTACGCGATAACTTTCTACACATGCGCTAACATGATGAAACATGTTAGGAAATTACGCAGTACAGGGAAAAAAATTTATAAAATGCTGAAAAATATAGTTTTACATCATTTATTGAAATCATTTTTTTTACAATTATTGAAATTACTCCTTATACATTTATTGAAATTAGTTTTTCTACATTCATTGAATAATGTTAATTATCAGCTGTAGAAGATTCGATTTTATTATATTCACCTCCGAAATATTTCAAAAATAGCTGACCCGTTGTAGCTAATTCATTTAAATGATCCCCATAATTGTCTTTTTAAGTTAGTTTGCTTATGCGTGATGGCAAAAAAACGTTTACATTCTGGACTGCATCTCCTTCATTTTCCTCTTATCATGCGAGAACAGCATATCCATACTTTTTTGTTTTCACGAGTCTCAATTTACCCACTTTGTAGACTGTATCGAGAGCAAGTTCCTTTATCTTTGTTGCTAGGATGAAATCCTCCAAAGTAGCAGATCGATTCACTTGAGATAGATCCATTGTTCGAATGATTTGTTTCTGTAATAATAACTCAATTTTTGAAAAATTTATCTCAAATTTTATTATTAAAGATTGGAATATTCTTTTGATTATAAAAAATTGAAACTTACAATTTTATAACTTTTTGAATTATGCCTCTTTAAACACCTCCTAAGGCCTGCTTTTTCTTTACTTAATTGTTGAGCACTTTCTCACAGAACAACATTTAAGTGTTGATTTATGTATCTAAATTCCCCACTTTTACTTCACATTTGAGACGCAAAAGTTGAATGATGTGACATTTTTTATACATGTCGAAACGAGATAAAACCTGCACATATTGTTATATATTGAATGTAAGCTTCCTTGTTGAAACATGTTGATGGAGTTTTTGCATGTTTAAACTTGCAATAATGAATGTTAATGCAACATGCATTGCGGGTTTGAACATGCATTGCAAGTCTACACATTGTTAAGAAATTACGCAGTCTAATCAAATAAGATGCATTAATTTGTTTTTGATGCACAGAAAAACCGGTTTGTGACGCATTACTGTCACATAATTGTGTAAAAAGGAAATCGGCATTATTTAAATTCGTAGTATCGGAAAGGGCGGCAAATTATTGGCGCTTTCGGTCGGTAAATACTAGAAAAATCGAGAAAATCTAAAAAAGAGACAATCTGAAAAATTACTGACTGGCGGTAACCCAATCGGTAAAAACATGCCGACCGCCAGTGCGCGAATGCTCTGCTGGTAAAACAGAGCAGCCAACAGTCGGTAATGTAGCAATAACTAAGCACAGACACAAATCTCGGTCTGTTTTACCGGAGGTGAACTCTACTAGTTTACGTACTAACTAAATTCGCTGTTTCAATCTTATAGAAACATATCCGAATTATGAGAAAAATGACAACTTTTTCCAATAAATACCTATTAAAAAGTTATGTGTTTGGTCAGAATTCTACAGAGCTCAATAGCTGAGTTAACTAAATCACTGTCTTAAATTATGAGAAAACACACAACAGATAGAATATAATTGACTGTACATTATCAGTTATACAACATCGAATGGAGTGGTCGTGAAATCACGTATGTTTTGACTAAAAATACAATGTTCTTCGATCTTTGCACGAAGTACGTAATCGAATACGGTTTCATACGTTCTTTCTGTATTTTCCATAATATCGCGGAGTTCACAATCATATGGATGTTTGGGTTGATAAACGATAATTTCTAACATAAATTCGTAGAGTCGAGTTATCCTGATGATAACTTCCCGAGTATTTTAATGAAATCGGGGTTAATGTTCGAAACACGCATTTCATGTATCATTAAATACGAGAGTAATGATTGTACTAAATGCATACTTTAGGGACTGTAGTTGGACCATGTGATGTATGTGACATTTCGTCTAAAAGCATTTGTTCTACGTTAAGTATACTTTGAAGACTGTCTCCGGAGTATACATATATACTACCAGATTCCCACGATTACACTTGCGTAATGTGCGTAATTACGTTTCATGGTAATAGACTATTCGGAGGACTCATTAACTAGTAAGTTTGTGCTTTGTATGATAAGTCAATTCCGGGTACACATCATAGTGTTATGGTATTGACAGTAAATTAATGTATTCACAAGGATTGAACAGCAACTAGAAAGGTTCAAATTTCAACGTGAGATCTTATTTCTGATCTTCTACAATGTTATTTACAGCACAGGTCGATTTTTATATTGCTTATAACAAATTCAATTATTACAAACAATTTACATAAACAAAAAGTAACCTCGAACCTACCTGACAACCCTGACACCAGAAATTTATATTGTAGTATAGATATATCGATTCCATTTAGTTAATGAAACCGTTTCTCTTAATCCTTCTCTCGAGGTTCAATTTTACTTCCCACTCTGCTACTTACACTTGTATTTATCGAATAACTTATGCATCAATCACATGAATTTGGATGTTTTTAACAAAATAATATGATTTATGACAAGATATGAGTTTCAACAATTACGCATTGTTTATAACAATATGAATTCGTTATAATAATGGAAAGTTCGTCGTGTAAGCACAGGCAAAGTGTGCTCAGACCAATTTTTTATTTGTTAGATTTGCATGTTATTACAACAGGAACATGCTAAAACTAATTGTTTATAACGATTCATTTTTCCTTTCTCCTAACTATTCATTCAATTTATCGACGCTGCGTGGGAAACTATTTGAACAGGGCCATAAACCCTTTTTAGTACAGCTATATAAATGTAGAATTTCTTTGAATAATTCGACAATATTTAGAAGCAGTTTAAATAATCCGCGGCGAGTTCCGGCACTTCACCGGCAAGCTTTATCCCCACTCTCTGAACCCAAGCCTACAACTTATGATTAATAAATGTGGATCAATCCAGTAGTAGTATAATAGCTTTGTGGTCTGAGCGCCAGACTTTTATTTCGCTGAGCGGGGTTCGATCCCAGTCACGGGCAAATTTTTTTTCCTTTTTGTTTGTTCAGTAAAACTGCATGTTATTGCGATCTGTAAATATTAAAATGAATAATAGATTATATTCACATTTTTCTATTCTCTATTCTTTTAATTATCTTCGGAAATTAGCATAGCATAAATGGAAGAGGATTTAATCAATCTTCTGTTTCTGAACAAATGGCTGAAAGAAGTTTAAACGATTTCGGTACAGCTGTTTTTTTTTTATAACAAAAAAACTAATAATAAATAAATGATAAGATTGACTATTTCGAATACTTTTAAGCAAAAGAATGACAAATTTATTTAAAAATAACTCGATATTAACTAAACATTATTGTTTACAACTAAATATAACTTTCAACGCTTATGCATTGTTTATAACAATGTGAATTTGTTATAAACAAGTGAAAATTGCAATTATCAATCAACTAATGCGAATTTTGCACTGATTTGAATTCTCTTAACGAAAAAATATCAATAATGATGGAATATAACTTTCAACAAATACAAATTGTTTATAACAATGTAAATTTGTTATAAATAATTAATAATGGGAAGTTCGTCGTGTGAGCACAAAGTGTGCCTATTTTTTGTGATTATATTTCATAACGTTGTAGCGGCCATCTTGGCGTTGAAGCACGGCAAATCGATTCATAATCATTCAATTTTCTTTTTTGATTTTTTTATTAAAAAAATCAAAATTGTTATCTAGCGCACTGCATCATAAAATAAGGTTCAATTTTGGACCAAAATTTTCAAGTAAAAACGTTAATTCGCGGAGAAATCAGAAACCTACGATTAAATGTATTTGGGTAGGGGGGATAAGACAGTGTTCTGGCTCCAGCTCAGCCTTGAAGTTTGCCGTTGGTAAATAGTCTATGTCAGTATAGTAGGAAGAGTTTAAATCTCTCATCGTTAATGTAAAGTTCTAATTATTCTATTTAGATAATCTTGCTGAATAGTAGATAAAATAACATTTGTGAATAAATAGTTGTAATAGCAAAAAAAAAAACCACTAGTCAATTTGGAATACAATAGTATCAATTGTATTATACCTTGAACTACTTTGTAGCTTAGATCTGTACCTCTAACATATAGATAAAGCTAAGTGTGATAAAAATTAATTCATAGATTATTTGAAAAAATTAGTTGTATTTGTTCATGCAATGAAATTTGTGGATGACCTTTCAAATCCAATGCATATATAAAAAATGAAGACACCAACTGAACATTAACACAATGAAAGAATCAAGTTTTAGATAATGAATTGATGTATTTCCTTAACTACAAACATTTGACTACTATTAGAAACATATTTACGATTATGATTAAGTGATTCAACGGTAAAATCATATTTTTATAGTATATTTATATATTGAACAGAGGAAAATAAAATAAAAATATATATTGAAGATAAAATTTTGGCATAGAAAAAATACTATCAATTTTGTAGATGAACAATTAGATTCGATATTGCCAAAGAAAAAAAATAGTAAAATACTGATTAAAATTATTATTAGATTGAACGGAATGAAATTAAAAATTAATAATGTTGAAAATACAACAAAATATTCAATTCTAATGTCCATGATGAAGTATAACAATAACTATTTGAAACTTTGTAATTGAATCCGACACATTATGTATTCACAACCAGCATATATAACTAACTTAATTTAGAAATATTGCTTGTGTCAATAGGTTTTTTATAATAAATCGTTATTCATTATTATTTTAATGATTGTCTATATTATCCAGACTATGTGTAAATTAGATTTTTAACAATGAATTTCTCGAATGCATAATAGAAGGAATTATTTACATACATAATATCCTTACTCGGCAGAAGAATCTGAATTCAAAAAAGTTATCTAAAGGTATTGCTGAACGAAGAAAATAGGTACATTGAGAAGTTTATAAATAATTGGAAGACAAATGAAAGAATATAAAATTATATTTGATTATGAAAAAATTTAATTTGATGTTTTTTGTCGAACAAAATAGAATTGAATTCAAAAGAACAGTAAAAAAAAATTATGTTAGACATTAACAAAAAAAGAAAATGGTCAAAATAATTCAACTTATTGCACTGATATTAATTAATTAAAAACTGTGTTGACACAATGTAATGTAAGAATTTTGATTATTTTTATTAAATAATAGTTTTTTATTGTATAATGTTTTCACCTATCAATCAATGAATATAAGGCCATTAAAAAAAAGGTTGAAGACGAATTCTAAACTTATGTTTTTTAAATAATAATAATTCTTTTCGGAGGTTTGTCTTTTTGAACATTATATCTAGCTTTAAAATTGATAATTATTATTGTATATGTACTCATTAACTCACTATAATAGTATAGAAGTAATATGGAGCAGCTTTGGCGGACCCCACTCCTATTCCCACCACAAAGTGGAGATAAATTTGTGTCCGTCAGAGCCGTGCCGCGGGCAGTGGAAGTAGTCGCGTAGCGTGAGGTGGGGGTATATATTCATATATGTAGAAATAATTATATTTATAATATCACGGTATAATTAGAATTTTTATTGTAATTAGCCTTCTTTTTAATTATAAAAAATACTATAAGTACTTAAATTATATAAAATTATTTCAATATTCATGTATTATTGACGCATACCCATAACAGGAGTCTTATATTGCGATTGAAAGCCTGCGATGCATTAAAGAGCATCGACGTGCCATCTTACGTTAAAAAATATAACGTGTAACCCAACGGGTACGCTGGCAGTGCCTGTGTGCAGTCCGTTGTTCGGGTGCGAGTAGTGGGAGTGCCGTGTGGTGGGGCCTGATGCGGCCGCTGCGAGCTGTCTGAGTGCAGTTTTTAGCGTTCAGACCCGCCAGGCGAGGGCTTATAAAAGGGTGTTCTGTTATTGCCGCTCCGTCCGAAAGGTTCCCACGGTCCGACGAAGGCTTTTTTTCAGCCAATGAGCGGTGTCTGTACGAGCTGCGCACAAATGCTTTTGCATATTTATAGCCGTTGTGCGCAGACTATTCACTTTGGCATGGATAAGGACGTGTCTTGAGGGGATGATTTTATTTTTATTATGAACAGAGATGTTCAATTAATTATTTATTTTATTGTTGCATAGATTTTTACATTTTTATTACATAGCCTTATTTCTACATAAACATGATTATTGTTGCATATATTTTTATAAAATATTACATATTTTTATTTCTACATAAACATATTTGATGGAATTTTATCCCTTTACCCACAAGATCATTAACATATTTAACACTATTTTTTTTTATGAAAGACTTATAATATTCACTTACAATTTTATCGTTTTCGGAATATTTTCGACTAAAGCAAGAAAGAAGGTCACTAAGTGGATAATGAATAGACATAGCATGCAAAAACATGATACAATATTGACCGCTAACTTGAGAATCTTCTTGTTGTAAATGTTTGATGGAGTGCCGGAAGTATTTGAAATTCTCTCTAAGTCGTCTGAGGTGCTCTGGAATAATCCGCGGCAGTCATAGCTGTCGAAGTTGCAGCCGATTCCATCTCGATTGACGTACATGGCAACCCAATGTTGCCCTGGTTGCTTGCGGCCATCAGTATTAACGACAAGTGCTGTCGGTTTCGTCCACACCTTCGGGATTTTGTCGGCTGGATATACGCCTATAGTATGTTCCGGGACATACTGGAAGGCTTCTATAATTTGTAGCGTATTCATCACATGCTTCGCAGTTATTGGCGCAGCAGCAATTTAAATTTTTATTATCTGTCAATTGTCCTGTATATTTTTCAGCTACTGACAAATTATTTTGGAAGACACCAGGCGTCAATAATTAAATAATTTTTTAACAAGCACTATAATACCATGCAGCAGACATTGAGCCGTGGCCCGTCAAATTGTGTTTTAGAGCAGTGTGATATGAGCAAATGATCTCAACGGTTGAGAAATCAGTTAATCATGTTTGACTAGAAATGTCATCGATATTTATAATTTTCTGGCAGATGACTGCCTCTAATAAACGTTTTTGCATGAACTCTCGAGTGTAAATCTCTTTGGCAGCGTGTGTAATAGCCCGTTGATCATTGTATACGGCCTTGATTGATGATGACCTCTCATACTAAGGAATACCAGGTTGCATTGTCATCAAAATATTTGTGTGTTGTTTTGCTTCTGATAATAGTGAATATGGAAATTTTGGAGAAATTATCCAGTGCCCGATGATGTTTGCTTCCAGAGCAATTAACGCTATTTCTTTTGGCAAAAAATCAGCGTCGTTATCGAAGAATCCTTGAATATCAATTACAAACTTCATTTTAGATACAAATAATTTTTTATGCCTTTAACGTGTGACAACGTGAGCGACTAGCTCAATACTGAACACTTCATTGAATTACATAATTGTATTTTATCAAATATGTGCTCAACCAGCAAAATCGACAATAATTTGGCGGGATAAATCAATTTCACGTATATTTTTATATTCAGCATAAATAAAACAGTTTATACTTGAAGCTGGAGCACCATCAAAGCGTGCCTCGCGCCGCACACTGCCATGGTGGATCAAATTCCAATGTGTATTACTATTTGCAGAAAGATCAGGTGTCAAATCAAAAGTAAATAAAATAAACAATATCCACTTGGATAATCGGCGAGACTAATTCCGTTCCCTTCGTTGAGAAAATGTATTCCTGTTCCTGAGAATAATGTATGATAGCAGACAACATCCATGGAGTTTTTAGTGAAATCTGGTTGTAAAGGCTTCGAGGGAATTTGTCGTCCATCGACATACAAGGATAAATAATTAATTTTATAATGATAAAAATAGAATGGATTTAATTTCCGATCGCCGTTCAAAGCTTTATTATCAACAAAACCAATGATTACTCGCCGCGGTAATTGTCCAAGAATCACATTGTCAATGGTTTCACCATGAACGCCTCCATGTATGGAAACCGCTTCAACTTCCACACGTATTAACGGTTATTTTGCGGTCGTTTGTGTTAGAGTACGTACTTGTGATAGCAAAGTACCCGGCGATATTTTGACACGTCTTATTATTGAAGAGGCCTCAATTATGCCAACCTTGCATTCAGCGTTAGAAGCATCCATGAAACAAAATGAATCTCGAGATTTTGTTAAGCGTAAGCGTATCTCCGCGCCATTTATTAAGAAGCGTTCTTGATTAAATACGTCACAATGTAAATGACCAAGAAAATCAAACGTTTTACCATATGATAAATATTGACGACGTTTTTTCAGTCCTTCATTGTCATCAGCGAGACTGTTCATTTTACCAGGTGTATCTTGAGCCCAGCCAACGGTACTCAGATGTGAATTTTTTACGTCTTGTCCATAATTTGACAGTGTTTCAATGTAGGCCCTATAAGCGTATAAATTATTGGGCTGTGATACACATTTTTGGTCGAAAAAGAACATCAACTTGATTAAACATAGAATGCATAGAGTTATTCAGAGGTGCGACAGCAATAGGTTGAGAACCGGCTTTAGGATCACTTCCATCCATTGGCGTATGGCGAGCTGTAATTTTGACTTTTAAATTCAACATAGTATGCGCAAGGTCTATGTATTCGTCTTCTTGACCTTGAACGAAATCAAAAGGTGAATTATCCGTTAACAATGAAATTGGTTAGTAAAACACTTGTTGAGAGCCTTCAATTGTTGTTTGCGTAGGTGGGACGGAGAATAATTCCAACTCTGTTTTCGCACATTCACATGAATGTACATGAAGAAAAGCCATGGTTATTATTTGAATATATCTGCTACGCAACGCAATTTTTTACTTGTCTTTATTGAATTTTCTGTTTTTCGCGTGTTTCTTTTAATTTTACGGCCTTTACTCTTCTTTTTTTCTCTACGTGTCTGCTTTTTTGACTTCTTAACTTTTCTGGTACCGCGTTTTCTTCTTTTTTGCAAGCCGATATTTTCTAAACGGTTGTCAAGAAGCAACTGTTTCTTGATGATGAACCTCGCGGTATATAGCCTGATCCTGTCATTAAGCTATCAATTTTTTCTTCTGCTTTACGTTTCAAATTTCGTCCTGACTCTCGTCAACGGGTACGTGCTGATTCATTGAAGAACAAACTGTTGTCAAGTTCATTGTGAGCAATATTTAGACCTGATTTAAGGGCTTCTTTACCAATAACTTTTGCCCCATTTTTTAAGAACGGCAGAACACTCCTGAATAAGCCGCCCAAGTAACTACCGATCCCATGACCTCTCTGATGAGGTGTTCCAATGTAAATTTGATTGATGCCACTGTAACCACTGCGCCCCAAGCTATGCTGTGGAATATCGAAGTCAATTTTTTGATACATATCTATCTTAGCCTTTAAAAGTGTAGCATTACTGTCAGCGTACCGTGATTAAATGGTATAGGTTTACCAAACTCATCTCTTATATCCATTTCAATCGTACGAATATCCGTTTTCAATAGGGGTATATAACGCATTGTAGAAAATGACTTCATTTTTGTTGAGCTATATGCATAGTTATGCATATCAAGAGGCACTATACGTAATAATGGCTTCTGTACATCTCTTGTTACATAATTTTCACAAATATCTGTGTAAACAACTAAGCTGCATGGTAGAGATGCAAAGTCACTTGCAGGGCAAGTGCTTTGAAGATGAGCCAATAATTAAGGTCTATTCTTTGCTGGAAACCCAAGAATCTGTTGAAGATAAGGTGATAGTTGGACCCAGTGTATCCCATCATAACTGTCGTCACAAATCATCGTAGTTTCAACATAGCAACCAGGATTCATCAGCCATTTTATATGCTCGTTGATAATGTCGAATTTATTCAATTCATTAATTAGATGATTAAGAGTTTGACATACACCAGCAGGAATAAGCGACTCATAATTTTCTGCTTTGTCAAAATTATAAGTATCAGCAACGTTTTCTTTCACGAATTCTAGGATATCGATGTCATGTATAAGTGAAAAAGAAACATTAGCATGTTTTGAAGGCACATTTGAAAAATTCATAGGAATGCTTATTTCTTCCAAAGACACGCCCCACTCCCCAGGCAATTTGAGAGAATGTGATAATTGCGTAACAAAGTGCGTTGTGTTATTTTCAGGAAAATAAATCATGCTACTATTACTGGGTAAAATGAAGTGGAACTCGTCTTTTTGTAGTGTCATTTTTATTTTCTTGATTTTTTACCTACTCTTGACAGCTCGTCTTCGTAAAAAATACCGTCTATATTTTGATGGTTCAGATCTTGAAGTATATACACCGGGGGCTGACGAAATTTTGACACACGAATTATTTTAAAAACTTCTTCGCTCCAGCCGCTAGTATAACCTTTCATAAAAGCAGACTTTGCTTTACTGATGCGAACTAGATCACCAACGTTATATTTAGACATTTTCGATACTTTTTTACGCGACCTATTATTTCATAACGATGGTGCATATTTTGAAATGCTACTAATTCATTCTCAGTATCATTTTTAGATGGCATAAATTTTGTTGCACTGTGTTTAGTATTATTATAAGCTGAGACAATTTTCTGTAGAATATCAATGTGTCTTTTTGTGCGGGCATATGCAAAATAACGCCAAATTGGCTCTACTAATTTGCGATTGAATTGTTCAAGAATAGCGGCTTCAACATCAGGATTTCTCACTGTTTTGATAATAATTTCTTTTTTATTTGAAACTTTATGAAAATCATGGCCCAGAAATTTTTCGCTCCAATCTGTTTGTAATACGCGTAGTAATCTTTTATCACTACGGTTCAAAACCCGTGTCATTGCTCGTGCAACAGTTAATCTCTTTTTGTCATGTGATGCTTCAACCCATACAAATTTACATAGAACATCAACGACGACTAACAAATACTTAATATTGTCATTATAAGTAGCAATATTACGTAGATCGACTAAATCTGCTTCCCACACATCGTCTACATGTGAAACATTATACGTCCGCCTTGGAAAACGACGTCGTGTCATACGATGTAAAGTATAAGCATTATGGTTTTTTAACCATTTCTTTATTTTATTGTGAGGTGTATTTTTCACATAATTCAACAACCGCGTTGCCCAAGGAAAGCCGGCGGGGTGTTCGGGACTATAACACATTTTTTTTAGGGCCGTCGTTACTTAAATGAAAATTTTAACCAACGCTTTTTACTTTTCAGCTTTAAAAGGCCTGATCCTCTTTGTGATTTAGCGCTGCGTGCACGTAAAAAATCATCACTTTCATTAATATCTGATTCACTTTGCGATCTCATTGACGAGGAACCTTCAGCTATTATATCTGGTATGATAAGCCGGCGTCCACGACCTGAGTGTGTCGGCGTAGATGTGCCTACTGTTTCAGCATCCAATAACTCTTTACATCCTATGAACTCGCGTGGCACGTAGCCTCTATGAATAACGCATGCAAACTGATCTATAGCGGACTCATTCTTTCTAGACTTCGAAGCATCATTCAACAGGTCTATGATATTTAAACCTGGGATAGGACTACCTTTAATACTGACAACACCGGTATGATCCCATGTGATAATATTACCAGGCATATTTTTTAAACGTCTGTAAAGAAGTTTTGCCTTTGACAGAAATTTTTTCGGAACACTATCAATAACAGATTGATCAATGTTATGATCAGGCGATTTATTTATCACCTCCCCTACTTTATCATACAATGATTTTCCACTATCATCTGCATTTCTATTTTGAATATAATTTGGTGTTCTCACTGTCTGATTTTCGTTATTAATGAGACGTAAATACCTTTCTAGCACTTGGGAGTAAGCATTCCACTTCTTACGTTCATTTTGATAATCTGTAGAAGATAGTATTCCATTCATCTCTTGATCGAGGCGTGCTAAAACTAAATCATAAATTTTATCTAACTTATTTGTTCATAATTTTGTATCTGTTGTTGAAAATTTTTGTGCAGTTTCTTCTGGTGAGTAAAACCATTCTTTTAGCATGTTCCATTATTTTTCAGCCGTTGATGAGTTTTGATATCAAACTACCCAAGATAGGGGCTAGATGTACAGGTAAAATCCTGCCCCCTTTCTGTAAAATTATCTTTCTTTTCCCTTTGGCACTTCCCTAGGAAGCTAAGCGTCGTAAAATGGATGCGTGACGTTTTAATTTGAGTTTCTGCACGGGTGTCAATGAAACGTTGCCCTGTAAAATATTAAGAGCGCATTCACATATATATCTTACTAATTGTGGATCAGCTTTTCGTAAAATAGCAGCTCGTTGCTTATTTCCCAGGTAAAATAAAGCGCTGAGAATTGCTGCTTGTTTCCTCCGTGATGTGTTTGTTGCCATCACTGAATAACAACTGATAACTCATTGTTATTTGAACTCTTATTTATATGTTTTCGCTTAACATAAACGTAATGTCTCGGAGCATCTGGAAAAATGCATGTACGAAATCGGTAATTTTCGGGTGTTGATTGTTTTAAATCCAGTAATAGGTATCTATGCGGCTGTAGTGTTGCGTCATAATATATTTCTTGGAAAAAGCGTCTATTTTCTGGATACACCTGCCGAGCTAAATGCTGGATCTGTAAGCGGTCACGGGGGTTTTCATGAATTACAATGTAATCAGCATTGAGTGAAATGTCCCATTGTCCTTGTTCCTGATGAAATAAATTTTGCGTTACGAACATAACGCTCAAGTTATGATGATGACTACCTTCCGTGAAAAGATCTATATTTGTGCTGCTCGATGATTCCCGCATGAGATCATCTATGATAATTAATTTTTGCCGCTGATCAGACACATAATCGTCATTAGCTATTAATCCTTCTCTAAATTCCAGAGGCAATGTTTCTGGGTAATTGTTATAGCCATTTTGCCACTCAGCATGGTGAAAAATGATCTTAGAAAAACGTGTATCGCTCATATGATATATAGCATTAATAAATTTTTTTACAAAAATAGTTTTCCCACAGCCTGTAGGGCCACAAATAATAGACGCCCATGGACGTTCCTAACGCGGATCCTTCATGTATAATGATATTTATTATAATCGATAAGCAATGATATTCTAAAAATTTTCATCACCGTGTCGTCGAGAGGCTAGCTACTTTTTGCTGACAGTAGTCATTGGACGCACTGTTCCCTTGATAAGATAAATGAAGGGGTACTAAATTTAATAGAACCGGCAGTCTAAAAAAAATCTCAGGAAAGTATATACGCTCGTTGAAGTATACATTATTATTGGAGAACAATTGAAATGAATCAAATACATCCAACAGCACCGAGCAGATAGCAGTGATAGGCGAAAATAAAAATTCATATTTCGCGTATTTAAATGAATTTCAATAACATAAATAAATTCTTACTATCTAAATAAATGTTATTAATTTAAATGAATTCTTATTATCTCAATCAATTTAAATATTTTGGATAAATTCTCATTATTTCACGAACCTCTAATTACCCCGACCATAAATTTTCAAAAATAAGTCATATTACTACAGTAATTTCATAGTTATTAAAAGTCTTTTTTAAAAAAATAGCATTCAACAGTTTATTTCGTTTTTAAAAAGGATTATGATGGAAAATTTTTATTAATATTTTATGACGTCAACATAATATAGGTATACATATCAATAAAATTTATGTCAAATATTTTCATTCAACATTTAAGAACACTTATAGCATTGCTTCACTCACAATATGTTCATTAAAAAGTTGGCACAATTCAATATCAATTTCAATATCCATGGATGATACTGTTGCTGATGACATATAATCAGGCTTTAGATTCTCAAGAATCGTTGTCATCACTCCCTCTCGTAGAAGATAATTGGCTCCAAAGGTATGAATTAAATCCACAGGGAGTTGGATGGTGTTGATAGTATGTTGAATAGCTGGTATTTCATTTCTCAGCGTCTCAACCGTTTACTCCTTGCAGTTGATGATTGTAGACAGGAAGTTTTCTAGCTGTTGCAAGCGTTTTTGAATGAATTTTTTATACGTATAACGTATTTAAAAGTACTACGCTGTATAAAAATTGTCGTGCAGCACGATGCGTAGCGACGTTGCTGGTGTCTTGTATTTTCAGCATTCTACTGTCGTTTTTTGCACCGCCCAGCATTATGAAGGTATATGAATAGCCAGCGCAGCTGTTTTCTTAATTGACTAATTTACGATAATCGGCATCAGAGTTGTCAAAGCATTTAATTAGTTACGGCAGATTCTCCGTAAACTCTTTCCAGTTTTTAACATTAAAAATCACTCCTGAGCACTTATCGTCGATGATTGAAACACAAACTTCGAATTTATCGCTGATGTAGTTCAAACGAACACCAGTGATAATTGATTTCGCGCGTGAAGCTTTCAAACCATAAGATTTTGAAAAAAGAAATTCAAAGATATGCCCACGGGGCGTAGATTTTTGGGATTGTGTTCCAGCAGTATTCATATCTGGCCACTGGCTGTCGTTCGTTAAAATTTCTATCTGATGTTGGAATGACGTGGATGTCGACGTTGATGCCATGTTAGAGCACTTAGTAATTACACTATCAACGCTATGAGACTGAATGAGCAACTCGAACGTCTTTTTTGATTTGTATCTTCAATTTTATAATAATTCAATGCCATGACATAACACCCGCTGACCTAGCTATGTAATTTGAAGCTCCAACTTCATGCTTTGTGCAACAATAACGGTTTTAATATTTTTTATTTTAAGTCAAGGTGTTCTCAGTAAATGATCCAAAGCGTTGAATATGATCTTTGCAATCGTAAGACCCTTTTGAGATTTGTTTATTAGAACTCTATTTTATTCTTAGAGTCGTGCTTGTGCAGGACGTATATTATTTCAGTATGTGGGAGAATTTTTTAAGACAATGTAATATTTTTATTCTTAAGGAAATGATTTATAAATGCGACGTGAACAACGGCTGCATTTTCATGCCCCATTTTTTAACAGTCAGTATCTGTCTGAAAAGTATCAAAGTGCGAGTATTCTCGGTTTTGTGATGATTTGACAAAGCAGCTAGTATCAATTGTAATGGCTAATACAAAAGAGGCCCTTTTTTTAGTAGCATTATTAAATCTTGTTCGATATTTACGTGATCGATCACCAGTGATTTCTCGTTTTTACCCTGAGAGGTGGGGTAATTTATCCCGACTCTGTCTATTACGTTTATTAAGACGCATTATATTACTTGTGTCATGTCGCTTATCAGCTCTAGCACACGAACGTGGTTTACTTACATCAAATTTTAGCATCATGTGGGCAGTGGCACATGCTTTGACTCGCAGTGATACAGGTAATGCTACCTGTGTTTTACATTTCCTCAACTATTATGGTAAGTTATTTATAATTATTTTGAATGCCATTGCAAATAATATGTCTAGAGGATGTTCTAAAACCATTATTATTATAGAGAGGCGATGTAAATATTTTTTACTAACTTCTGATTCCGAGGATGACGAAAACAGCGATGGAGAAGAAGCTACGTTGTCGAAAGTTAGACAAAACGTTGCTCCTGAAGGAGGTAAAGAGTCTCAAATTGAAGACAGAATTATTGAACTCAGTACTGCTAAAAAAATTGAGAACCCACAACCATCTACTTCGACTGGTATCACTAGTACAGTAAATGATATTAATGACATTGAGTGTCCACAGCCATCAATACATCTGGTGTTACTTATGATGGTGTAATGGCTAATTGGCTCCAATCTCATAGCGCACCACCATAGGTTATAAAACCAGAGGATATAACTTTGAATCTCGAAAGAGGTCGGTGGTTTAATGTCGATTATGGGGATCAAATTATTACTGAGTATCATGAACTTTGGTGTACTGTCGGTGACAGTGCTTCTACAATCTCCTGTTCTTATTTACAATGCAGCTGTGACATCAGCATCCCTTACAGACTTGACACTGAAGAAGAAATAGATGTTGACATGCCTTCAGAAGCATTACACCTAGCCCCTGAGCCGCTATCTCCTGCAGATATTGTTGAAGAAAGCGACGATGAAATTCCTGTTTTATCAGACAACGATGACACTGAGCAACCGCGACAACAAAGTTCATCAGCAGCATCATCCCCTGAAAGTAATTATTCTTTATTTTTTTTAATCTACTTTTATAACGAGTATAGTTATTGAATCCGTGTAGGTTATGATTACGATTAGGGCCCGCGTGCGAAATAATGCTGTCTTTAACTATTAAATTATAGATATTCAATACGGCGGAGCTGTAACCAGAGCAGCAGTGAAAAAACTCCAGAAGTCAACCGAACAAAACAACGTATTGCCAAGTATATCATCAGAAATTTTTGCTGACGTCTACCCACCAGGCCGTCGTTTTATGATCGATAGAGAACGTTTAAAAAATTTTAAAAACTTTCAAGTTATAAGTAAAGAATGTCTACTAAAAATAACAGATCCACCAAATAATCGAAATCATTTAGAATGGTTCGAGGGTGCTTTAACTGCTTACAACATATATTACGCAATCGTGTACAGATCGTGATAGGATTGGCTTTACTATTAATTATGAATGATTGACAGCAAGTCCAATTTGGATTCATTTTAGACCGCCACAACAGTATACGAGTCGCGACTTATGGGACTTACTAAGTAAAATCGCTCAGAGTGCTAGGGGTTTGAATAGTGATGATAATATTCTATTAACGGATTTAATTGTACGGGGCATCGGGGGGTGTGGCAATAAAAAGTTAACATTTGAAGATATTTTTAAACGTTCTATTTTACGTATTACTAACGATGATAATTTATGTTTTCCGCGTTTACTTGATGTCGCTGATCCTTATGCTGAGCGTGGTTTTCGTACTGGTATGTTACAGAAACAGTGGAAAACAATGTGCGATAGAGGATGTAACTTACAGCGCGCTGCAGCCTTAGAGTTGGTAAGCAAAGCCGGTGTTAAAATGCCTCGTAATGGCTGTGGGCTTGATAAAAGAAATGCTTTTCAGCGATATTTTGCTCGTAAAGGTATAGCTATAGTTGTTTATAAATTTTATACATTAGGAAAGGGAAAACCACCTTCATTTGATAGTCGGGGCGTTGTTGAAAAAATGCACGGTGCTATTATCAGAACTTTATTTATTTTATATTATTAACAAACGCATTATTATGAATCATTATTAAATCTCAGCGCTGCAATCGGCGCACGTTCTTTATGTTCAGCCTGTGATAAGAGTTATTCTACACCGACAGCATTGCATCGTTGTCATTCGAAATGTTCTCAGTGCGGCAGCTCACCTGGCTGCAACCGAAAAATCGCGCATGTGTCATGAGTGTAATAGATATTTTTTGAGTGGTAGCTGTTATGACAAACATTTACTCAAAGGCTCTGCGACCCTTATTGGTACTGATAACGATTTAAATCTTTGTAATCTAATACAAATTTGTAAAAATTTTTCCGTCTAAAAATATATACTGCAGATGAAAGAAAACAGCATGCTTGTGATGAAACTTATTGTCATATTTGTGATTGTAATCGGCCGTTGAATCATCAGTGCTATATGAGTGTTCTCGAAATATCCAAGCTATTAAAAGTCGTCTTTTTATTCTATGATTTTGAAACACAGCAGCACCAGCATATAAAAGGTGATAAGACAACAAAATTGCACGTTCCCAATCTTTGCGTTGTTCGAAAGGTATGCGTATATTGTGCAAACAATAATAATTTATCCCAAAGCTGCTCTTTCTGTGGTAAGCGCGAGTATGAATTTCATGAAAATTCTGTAGGTAGCCTTGTCGATCTAGCATTTAGTCGATATAAATTATTTGAAAAAATAATTTGCATTGCGCATAATGCAGGTAGTTTTGACGCTTAATTTATTCTTCGTTATTTAATAGAAAATAAAAAAACACGTATCCCCCACCTTATTTCAAACGGTAGTAAAATTATTGTCATGCATATAGATAATGTTATTTTTTTAGATAGTTCAAATTATTTTCAAATGCCTTTAAGGGCTCTATCTATGGCATTTGGTTTCGACAATGAAATTAGTAAAGGGTTTTTCCCTTATTTATTCAACATACCTGAAAATATCAATTATGAAGGGCCCCTTCCTGATATGAAATATTACACTCCTGATATAATGCATGCAAAAGTCTTTTATATTATGTTATAATGAAAAGAAACAGGCCAATTACATTTCTAATTTTCAAAAAAAAAATTTTTTCACTACTGTAGAGCCGAAGTTACTGTTCAAAGATGGGCATGCATAAATTTTAGAGATATGATATTTGCATATTAGCATCAAAATGTTCAAAAATTTTTGAAAACTGATGCAATAGGCATTTTACCGCCCCGGGATGCGTATTAATGGTCCTCTAATCAATCACCTATAGCTATTTCATAGTTAATTTTTCAGAAACAAAAACGCGGTCATATGGTAGCTCATGCCGCTCGCCGCAAAGAAATCCGCTTACCCTGTAGTACTTTAGTAGACGGTTATTATCATAATCCAGAATCTCAAGAAAAAATTGTAGGTCAATTTTACGGTTGTTATTGGCATGGTTGCTCTCTGTGTTTCCGTGTGAATAGAGATGAAAAACTCCGTCATGGTGAAACCTTTGATCAGCGCTTAGAATTAACACGCGCTACTTAAGATAAAATACGCTCATTGGGTGATACATTGATAGAAGAGTGGGAGTGCCGTTACAGACAATTTTTGAAGAATAATCCCCGTTTTGAGATATCAATTAATGTACATCCTTTGCTACGAAACACGCCTCTTAAACCTCGTGAAGCTTTTTTTGGTGGGTGCACTATAAACTTTGTTACATTCCGTGATGTACATGAGTCAGAAAAAATAAAATGTGATTATGTCTACTCGCTTTATCCATACGTTTGTAAAACAGGAAAATTTCCCGTTGGTCATCCGACAATTTACATCGGTTCTGAATTTAATAAATTATTACCCAATAAAAATGGGTTTTCTGCTGTTAAGGGGCGTGTAAAATGTTCGATTTTACCGCCCCGTGATCGTTTATATTCTGTTTTACCATCAAGATTCCACGGTGAACTTCGTTTTGTATTATGTAGGACCTGTACCGAAACGAGTCATCAGGGTAATTGTTATCATAAGGATATTGCTGAACGTGTATTACATGGTACCTGGGTCGTTGACGAAATACGTAAAGCTATAGAAAAAGGTTATCGAGTTTTAAGAGTGATGGAAATATTGCAGTACATGATGATTCAATATAACAGGGATACAGGTGTACGTGGGCTTTTCACTGACGACATCAACACTTTTTTGAAAATTGAGCAAGAGGCAAGCGGTTGACCAAAGTTGTGCGAAAATAATTCTACTGAACAAAAATTATACATAGAAAATTATGAGAAAGCTGAAGGTATCAAATTAGAGGCTGATAAAATAATGTATAATCCTGGTTTAAGATCAGTCGCAAAATTATTTTTGAATTCTCTATGGGATAAATTTGGAAAACGCGAAAATCTTACACAAACGGTGATTGTTACCGATCGTGCGAAACTTATGGAATTATTAAGAAACCCTGAAATTAATATTACAGGTTTACATTGTGTCAATAACTCTGTTTTAAATGTTTCACATGTACAATTAGGAAAATCCCTCGAATCGCACCCTACGACAAATGTTGTCATAGCAGCTTATACGACGGCTCATGCTCGCTTAAAATTATATTCTCATTTGGAAAAATTAGGCGATCGTGCACTTTATTGTAACACCGATTCGTTTATATATGGATCTAATGAAAACAGCATTAATCTAAAAACTGGAAACTACCCTAGGGGTTTAACCGATGAGCTAGAAAGTTATGGCGTCGGTAGTTATATAAAATCTTTTATTTCTGATGGTCGAAAATTTTATGCCTATCTCGTACAGAAACTTGATGGTTCAATTGTTAAGGTATGTAAAGTTAAAGGTGTGACATTAAATTATGCAAATAGTAATTACATAAACTCTAGAACAATACGATCACTAATTACTGTTGAACGTAAAGAGCCCATTGTTATTTCTTTTGATGCTATTAGGAGAACGTCATTGGATCAAGTCGTTACACGCCGCGAGACAAAAACAACTCAAACATAAAAAAAGAAACGCCGTATAGAAGACAACTTTTTAACACTTCCTTTCAGTTATCGAATCAATAATTAGCTGTAACATGGAAAATATTATAGCTTTAGAGTACTAAAACAATGTAAAAGTAATGTAAGTAAGAAATTTTTTACACATATCAAAATATATGTAACAATAATCATGTTTATGTAGAAATAAGGCTATGTAATAAAAATGTAAAAATCTATGCAACAATAAAATAAATAATTAATTGAACATCTCTGTTCATAATAAAAATAAAATCATCCCCTCAAGACACGTCCTTATCCATGCCAAAGTGAATAGTCTGCGCACAACGGCTATAAATATGCAAAAGCATTTGTGCGCAGCTCGTACAGACGCCGCTCATTGGCTGAAAAAAAGCTTTCGTCGGACCGTGGGAACCTTTCGGACGGAGCGGCAATAACAGAACACCCTTTTATAAGCCCTCGCCTGGCGGGTCTGAACGCTAAAAACTGCACTCAGACAGCTCGCAGCGGCCGCATCAGGCCCCACCACACGGCACTCCCACTACTCGCACCCGAACAACGGACTGCACACAGGCACTGCCAGCGTACCCGTTGGGTTACACGTTATATTTTTTAACGTAAGATGGCACGTCGATGCTCTTTAATGCATCGCAGGCTTTCAATCGCAATATAAGACTCCTGTTATGGGTATGCGTCAATAATACATGAATATTGAAATAATTTTATATAATTTAAGTACTTATAGTATTTTTTATAATTAAAAAGAAGGCTAATTACAATAAAAATTCTAATTATACCGTGATATTATAAATATAATTATTTCTACATATATGAATATATACCCCCACCTCACGCTACGCGACTACTTCCACTGCCCGCGGCACGGCTCTGACGGACACAAATTTATCTCCACTTTGTGGTGGGAATAGGAGTAGGGTCCGCCAAAGCTGCTCTATACTACTTATAGATAATGTAGTTATAAATATGTATTTTTGAAAATTAATAGAAACCACCTTAATAACGGACATATTAGGAACTAAAATTTCAATTCATCATACCGCCAAAGGAAATTGCATCTTAATAATTTCAATTCTCCTATTAATCCCATCATTACAATCATTCCGTTTTCGGCAACGCATGGTGAAAGAAGTCTATCTGTCGTTGGTGGTAATTTTAAGTTGCAGTGTGGTAAGTGTTTTTTGATTGATTATTAGATATTATACAATTTATTGAATTTTATTAACATGTTACATTAGAATCTTAATCAATTGAGTTTTTATTATATAAGATAAGAAACTCAGTTACTAGTTAACTAAATAATCTTTTTGCTTGATAAATATATGAAACATATTGTCATATAATAAATCTAATGTTTCTTCTCGTATTTTGAAATTTTCCTGGAAAAATGGAACGATATCCCGGATAGCGTCGTGGCACCTGGCGGTACTTGTACCAAGGATATTTTTATTATAAGGATTGTCGAGGGCAGCGTGAAAATGAAGATGTGAGATGAATATATTTTCCAGCAGCGCAATTCCGTATGGAATTGCAAAGTGACCGCCATTCAATACCCTGATGGACATGTTCAAGTCTTTGGCGACCACGAGCGCCTCTAGGCCGATGTATGGCTCGCAATTAGAAGGCAAGAAATGATTTTGACTCTGAGGTGGATGGCAATCCGAAGTTACCAGCCACCACAAAAAATTTTTTTCGAGGTTTCCCGACGGTGAGTTTTTCATTTTTTTTTTTTTTTTGATGAATCAATATAATAATTATAGTTAGAAAAGAACAGAGAAAGAGAGGGTAAGAAAAAAAAAGAGACAGATAGTATGAAAGGGGAGACACTAAAACGTCGCGTGAATAGAAATGTTTACAACCTTCTCTTGTTTTGGTTTATTTCACTGCGCGTCCACAAGCGAATTAACTGAGAATAGAATTTTTTGAAAGGAAAACACCGGAACATCGTGTAAAATGTTCACGGGCTTTGTTTCGATGTGTTTATTGATGTTTACTTTTTCAGAATGAATTCAATTGAATATACTAAATTTTATTTTATCGACAATTTTTAAAGTGGAGACTTTGATCTATTGTTTTCTTTCTCTATAATTTTCTTTTAAGATTTTTTTAAACGATATGATAAATTTTAACATAACATCAATGTACAATAAATAATAACTTTAACATAGGTATGTTTAAATGGTGATGCGCGTGTACAATAAAATTTATTAAGAATCTGTCGATCTTGGATCGTGAAAAGAAAGAGTGAATAAGATGAAAAGAGAGACAGGTAGTTTGATCGTAGGGACACTAACACGTCGCATGAGGTGGTTGCGAGCTTTGCCTGTTTTGAGCTTTGCACCACTGCGCAAAGACAAAAAAAGACAGATTAAGGGTAAGGAAAAATCTACAACGTCCTGTCAAAAGGTAGTGGACTTTGTTTCTTACGTATTTATTAATAATCACTTTATTTGCAATTGCTTTAACTCGACACATATTGATTTATAGTGAATGCTATAAAAATACAAACCTATCGGTTTTGTTTTTTTTTTTTTTTATTGTAATATTTATTTAATTTCTTTTATAAAATTACTCAACCTATTTGAATTTATCATAAATGTTGAATATTGAAACTCCTTTAATATAAAAAGCACACTACTCGAGCACGACAGAATCTACTATGAACATAAAAAATTCAATTCAAAATAAGAAAAAGAGGGAACACTGAAACCTCCTGTCAAATGTTCGTTGTAGATTTTATTTTTTACATGTTTATTGCAATATTGTCATCATCATGATAATTACTGTTTATGGTATTAATTTAATTCAAAATACTTCATTTCCTTTAACGAAAATTTTAAAAATAGGAACTTATTGTTTTGTTTTTTATTTTCAATATTCATTTAATTTATTTTATAAATATGCATAACACATATGTACCTTATGAAAATCTTGTTTTACACTACAATACACTTCATTGCGAACGCGAATATCAATCTATTATTGCTAAACATACACGGAGGTCTTCCAATGAGTAGTGTAAGCTAAGATAAAGTAGAAGCTAGTAGAAATGGGCATGTATTGTCAAACGTGTTTTGAAAGCTACAACTCCTTGAAACATCTTACTTTGTTAGAATTAGTACTCAAGCTTCATGATTGTTTGATGTAAATGTTAGTACATTGTGTACCAAGGGACCTAAGTACCCTATTATTGTCTCGGGCCGGTGAAGTCAGTCGACGCGTACGGCGCATGCGCGTGAGCCGTAGGCGAGTGCGTACCCGTACGACTCGTGCTGACGTCATCGTGTCCGAGACAATAATAGGTTAGGTTCCTTGGTGCACACGGAACTTTATATAAAAAAGGTTATGATAAGCGTAACTTATTCTAGCCGTAGAGAGGGATCTAAGTACCCAATGAGCGACACGGTAAAAAAATCTCCTGTACGGTTTTTGCATACAAACAAAATTACATTACCGCATAGAGTTGTTCAACGATTTACTTAATCCGTCAGTATTTGTTCTAAAAACCTCAAAAAAATTTGGCGTTTATCTGGAATTGATCATGATTGCGTTTTCACGCACTTAAATTACTAGGAATTTAAGTAAATATTACTTAGGTCTCACTTTATTTCACCGGTCGATAATTATCAACTTAGTTCCCTTTCTACAGGCATGATAAGTTACGTTTATCATGCCTGTGTTATATGGAATTTATTATTCATTTCAATATTTACAGATCGCAATAATATTGTTATGTAATTTTGCTCTTTAAAAGTGTCAATATAAGATACATATGCTTAAACTTAGAGACTTTGAATTCCTTTTTTTAGTCCTAGCCTTTCGAACAATAGACAGGGATGAGGAAATCTTCGATAGAGAAAGTAAAAAATAAGTGATCTATATGAAACAATAACAAAGTTTATTAAATGAAAATTATTAAAAGAATTATAATATCAATTAAAACGTTACCAATCCTTCGTTGATGATTCAGTCAGCGTGATATTCTCTTTTTAACTCGCAAATTTATTCGAATATTCGTTGTTAACAATTTTAAAAATTATATTGGCTTTACATAGAAATTTACTAACTTCAACAAAATTATTGATACAAGACAAAATAAGACTTACAATTTTCGAGCGATGTCTCACGATGATCTAATCTCGACCCAGTGAACACTGTTTCGTAAATTTTATGTCGCCGTGACAGAACTGAAAGTCACGTGTTACATAAAACGTGAATCACATGTGACTCACATGTGATTTACAATTTCCCACTCATAAACGTAACAATAAGACGTAACATTGGTATGTTTTTGTTACATTTCAGAAAAATATAACTTTGATGTTACTTATAGTTAAAAATATTGTGTTATTCTCAGCAAACACTGTTATATCGTTGTAATATGCTTATAATGTTACTAATATGTTATACTTATATTGTAGTAATGTAGCATCGAAGTACCATAGATGTTACTATTTCCTATTCAACAATGGACAATGTGACATCATTGTGATATTAATGTGACATATTCTTTATATTGGACAAAAAAAATTGTTTAATGATTGATGTTGCTGATATAATCAAATTATACTTGTTTTATCACATTTCTTCACGTTTAAATTTGAGTTTAATTTTTTATTGTAAATAAATTTTTTTCCTACGGGAAGATTCGAACCTACGACCGCTCGCACGCATACGATTTGAACTTACGCCTTAACCCGCTCGGCTATTCTGATACTTGATATCTAATCAACAATGTAGGCCTACATATGCAAATATTCCGATCAAATTTAATGATATTGATAACAGGACGAATTGTCATGATATATATGAGTATATGATTAGGTCATTAAAAAAAAAAGAAGGGAAAAGCGATTGCAAATATTCAATCATGTTATGCTACATACAAAGAACTTAAGTGATATACATGCAATATCACTAAGTTATGTGACCAAATATTGTATCCACGTAACATAATTAACGCATCGCAGTCTATATAACAGATATGTAACGTTAGTTACATTACACTTATGTTACTCCGTTACATTGATGTCATGTTACACTGAGATAACAGCTGCAATGTTATTTTGTGACTTTCATGGAACATTGCAATGACAATTTATACATGTCACTATTTATTGTATCACGTGTTACATTTTGTTAGTTCTATGTTACATCGCGGCAACAATGAATTTTTACTGAGTTCACATAAGAGTAACATGATTTGAATGTAATAAATACGTTGATGTTATAAAAATTCAACGATTCACATTATATGATGTGACGTTTTTTTTTTTGATAACGTCCCATTGTGAGCTCGAGTATATTTTATTGCATATTTTGAGGCTTATCATAGCCAATATAGGATGTTTTACCCTGGTAAAACGAACCGATAAAATCTTATAATTTCCGATAGATTCTGATACAGAATTTATAAGAATGAATAAGAACGTATTGGGTCTATAAGAAGACCAAAAATGTTCTTAAAAGCATTCAATGAAAATTAATCGGAATTTGTAAGAGTAAAAAAACTCTGCGATGATTTTATAAGTATATGTAAGAATGGATAAAAACAATATGATAAGTTTCAATAAGAAATAATAGGTCAATAATATTTCATTATTTTTGAATTAGTTTCATAAGAATGAATCGGAGAAATATAACAAGATACAATAAGAATCTATTGGTGAAAGTGATAACTTTTCATTTTATCCCGAGCTATAAGATTTTACAAGAATAAAGGCTATAAGACTTTATAAAAAGCAATAAGCAAATAATATTTTTTAATTTCTGAATGGATTTATAGAAAAATATAAGACCGTTCTGAATAAGATCCAATAAGAATTAATAAGTAAGTAACGCCGTTTGATTTCTTATTCGAATGTATAGGATTCTATAAGAAAGAATATTATAAGATTGTATAAGAACTTATAAGTAAATAATTTATATTAACAAATCACTTATGTCTATTAAAAACTATAAGACCGTTCTAAATAAGATCCAATAAGATGTAATAAGTAAGTAACGCCGTTTGCTTCCCTATCCGAATGTATAGGTTTCTATAAGAAAATATATTATTAGATTGAATAACCCTAGTAAAACAAACCGTAATATCTAATCCTATTTAAATATATTTTATCATTTCCTTCCAATCAAATGGCAATCGTTTTAAATATATTTTCCGATTGAATAAACTTCAATCCTATTAAAACTTGAATCTAATATTCTATAGCACTTTCAGATTTCCGATTTTATTGCCAGTTTCTTTTTTAAATATTTATAATCCTATTAAAATTCGTTAGTAGGAGATATCAGAATTCTATGGGTTTATAATATTTATTCTCAATTCCGGTTAAAATCCATATTTTCCTACTAAACTTCTTTTAATAGCAAATATTTCTTCGGCTGCTCTCTAAGAAGAAATTAATAACTATTTATTAATTCCAAGTAAATATTTACTATTTGTAGCACTTTTCAGTGATACAATAGAAAATATTAAAATTTCACTGGTTGAACCAATGACTAATTGGATTAGTAAAGAAGGAAATATATTTATACATTTATATACGCACGAATACATGTATATAATCACCAGCAGATTCCCGTGACTTCGTCCGCGTAATGTGGGTGATTACGTTACATAATAATGAACTGATTTGGAAAGTTTATAAAATAGTACAGTCGTAGTGCAAATGATAAGCCGATCACAGATGCCGATTGTAGAGTCATAGTAGAGACAGAACCGTAATGTATTCGCAAGTACTTAAACATCAACAAAAAAATGTTCGAATTTCAACGTGTAATTATATTTCTGGGTATCAGGCGTTTATATCCTCTGATAAAATATCCCCGACAAAATTTCCCTGACAAAATATCCTCAGACTAAATATCTTTGGTACAAAATGTCCCCAGATAAAATATCTACGTGTATGAGAATGTTCTCTAGGATAAAATAAAAACTTTTTGGATATTAACATCAATAATAGAATTTTATTTAATCATTAATTATCAAAAATATTATTTTCATCCTTGAGTATTATAAAAATAAAACTAAATCTAAGAAATTAATCACATAATGAATCATTGACATAAATCACAGATTAAGTGATATAGCTATTTAAATAATTAAGTTACAACAGTTATGTGAGAGAGAAACTAAATAATGAGTTTTTAGAATGTTATTGTTTAAACTAAAAGATAATGAAGTAATAAGTCACCATTAATTCGTGTTGAGAGAAATTATTTCAGCAACATTTCTGAGATATGTAAGTTTATCATCTGGAGTGTAGTGTAATATTACATTTTTGAGTCGTGCATCGTAATCACGATATGCCTTACGGCGTGTAGAAACATTCAACCCGGTATTTAGCTGAGTCATAAGTAATTCCGTCTTTACTTGTTCATCTTTTAGAGAATTTAAAAATTGTGGAATAGAGGCATGAGAAGTAGTGACACGACGGTTTATCCTTCCATCTTTCTATTGGATTATTCGAACGTAGAAGATCTTCTGTCACTCCTCGGTAGGCGTTCCATAATTTAATGTCAAATTTAGGTTTTTTTCTTTTTTTTTTATTATAACGAGTCTTGCCAATCCATGTAGTTTCGAAGTAGTTGAGAAATTCATCCAACATATCACTATGACGGTCATAGTAATCAGTTGAGACAATCAATTCATAACCTTCAATGACATCTCTAGAAGGTATAAAAGCTAACGCTGTGAGTAAATGTATGTTGGTGGCAAATATAATATCGTTATTATATAACTTTTGTAAACCACAAGATTGGATGTGCCGCCACACACATTGATTAAAATCATCCAGAAATTTTCACGTTTGGATATATTGTCTTAAAAGATTGAATGAAAACTTTTTCAAAGTCTATAATAATGCGTTGCGGTGAAAAATTCGGTAAATTTGCTCTTAATATTGTCAAAAATTTGGTGTAAGTGCTTTTAGATTTATCCGGTGATACTATGTAGACAAGTGGTATAGATTTCTCTTTTACATAGCCGTGAATGGAATATAGTTGTACAAAGATGTGAGGTACACTTTTAAATGTACCATCACTAAGCCAGTGTTGGCATCTTGATAATTTAAGTTTTTTGCTGTTGTGAATATTAAAAGACGTTTCTTGTTCCCACCGCTATCGTATAGCAAAAATAATTCATTACTGTGTGTTTGTGTGAGGTCAGAAGACAACTGCAAATCACCTCGAGATGATATGACGAGTAGTTGTGGATTATTTTTGAGTCGAATGCGGTTGACAGTCCGAGATAATTATTCTTGTTTAGGCATCAAAGCAGTTACTGGTGATGAGACACCACATAAGGCACATGAAACGATAGTTGCTGCTTTTATGTCACTTTTTTTAGCTTTTTTGATAATTTGAGCTTTGATGAGTTTGGTTTTAACGAGAGCCGCGTTTCCAGCATGTTTATGAGTGGGTGGTGTGCCAATAATATTACCACGTGTTTTCAAAGACAATTGGGTTTTTTGTCTTGAGGAAAATTAGTCGTGGGAATATTTTGTTTAAGGATATTTTGTCAGGGAAATTTTGTCGGGGATATTTTGTCAACGGATAAAGACGCATGGAACCATATTTCTGCTTCTTTACAACTTTTTTTTATAGCGTAGGTCTTTTTTATAATGCTTATACCAAATCCAGTTTTTTTAAACAAATAGAATAGGTTTCCTCGCAATTCACTTAGTTTGTAACATTTTTAAAAAAAAAAAAAAAAATTACGCGTTGGAAAAACTTCAATACGTTAAATAGATCCTGTTTTCTATTGTTTATAACAAAGTCAATTGTTATAAACAATTTACATAAACAAAAAGTAGCCTATAATCTTTCTGACGATCCCCTTTACATGTCTGCGAAGTTTGGTTGCAATCGGATTGGCCGTTTTGACGATTACCGCGAACAGACAGACAGATACCAGAAATTTATAAGTAGTAGAGATTATTAGTCTAATCATAATTAGACATTGAATTCATTTATTCTTATTCATTTCGTTTAAAAATATCCATATTTAATCATCAAATGACAATACAGATTATCTTATGAGCATAATATATAGAATAATTATACATAAATAATCATATCATAATATGAATTATCTTAAAAATAAGTTATTTACAACCTAAGGATTAATCAGTTGATTTCATATTCAGCATATACATCAAACGGCGTCATTGACTGATAAATTCTTATAGGATCTTATAAGACAGAATCTCAACGGTTGTTATAAAAATAGTTGTTTTGTCGATCAAAATTATTTACCAATAAGAATTCATTAATTTCTTACTGGAATTGTTCTAATGTTCTCTTTTCGGATAAAATAAAATCTAAAGTACTTGCTAGGGAGCAAACTTATTTAGTGTTTAATTTATTTCAAATGTTCGACTCAAGAAGATTAGACGAAAGTCACATCTGTATGTTTCAGAATAGCTCAGTCGGCAGCGCACTGGACTGTGGACCCGTGGATGCAAGGATCGAATCTCACCATCAGCAGGACATTTTCGGATAAAGAATATTCATTAATTTTATTTCAGGAGTATATTTGAACAACAAATCCGTATAAATAAAATACCTCTAGAGTGAATCAAAAACTTCTTGTGTTTAAACTAATTTTCTTGTGGTACGGAGATAGATTCCGATAAAAAACGATTCAAATTTTTCTTGTTGATTCTTATACAAAACGATTATAATATTCCCAATATTTTCTTATATATTCCCATAAAAAACGATACAAATGTTTCTTATAGATTCTTATAAAGTTATCAGATTGAATCGGAAAATTGCATCAGAAATATCACTTGTTTTATAAGAATTTATGAGAAAATCCTCGTGAATTTTCTTATAGATTTTTATAAAAAGTGTGATATTTCTGATGCAATTTTCCGATCAATTTTTATAAAATTCTTTTTTATAAGATTTTCTCGGAATGTTTAACCAGGGTAGTAACAAAATAATGAAAATATTTAGTTTTGTAAGGCTCCTTTGAGCATTGATAATGACTTTTATAGTTAGACGTTTATAATTTACGACATTTCATTCATTATACTTATTTTTCCTACGCCTAAAATATCTAATCAAGCCATTATTCTATTATTCTTGTATTAATTTCTGAAGTCTTTATTATTACCTAATTGCATTTCTGTATATTTTTGTTGTTATTTTCCTATTTAGTTTAATTTTAATCAAAACTATAGTTTGATTGGCGTAGAATAGTTAATTATAAATTATAATTATTATATTAAATGCAAACCAAGGCTGATTGATTAAATTAGTAAGAAAAGTAGTGTGAAAATCTCAATAACCCAAGGAGAAGCAGAGTTGGGGTCAAGAAGTAAACTTGTCAACAATATGGTCTATTGAGAGGAGAGTTGGGAAGCTATAGCGGAGTAGAGGACCAAAAGTAACGTGTCACCCTGCAGTTTTCCCATTCTGGGAGACGTCTTAGCCCTAAGGGTTGTAATCACGAGGCTGTTGCCAGTAAAACGGGACTCCAAGAAAAAGATGGAAGTATGGAAGAGGTCGTAGGATTAAGTTTTGGAGTTTAGAATTAAGTTTTGGTGCACATTAGATATAAGTGACCCCTCCATATGAAAATCTGGGAGAAGTCACGTGAAGATAGCCACCAATAAGAAATATTGTACGGCAAGTCAAAAGAATTTTGAGTTGGAGGGAGAAGAAAACGCAGATAATGAAGAAATGGAAGATTGAAGATCTTGGAAAAATGCGTTTTTGAGGGAGTCGATTGCAGATTTCGCTCATGGGAAGTCGTTGGTGAGCCGAGCTCAGGAGAAGTCGAGCAGTACCACCTTGGTGAACGAGAAGAGAGCAGAGATCCAGAAGGCAGAATGGAGACCAGCCAGGATCCTCCATTCCAGTAAAGGAAGTCCAGAACACCCGGACCAGGTCTGTCAAAAGCTAAACATCGTAAGCTCTCCGTGGAAATTGTAAATTATTGAGAATTGATTTGAACTTGGTTAAAAGATTTTGTTGGATGATAGGAAATCCGTGAGGCTTGGTTTGCTCTCGTACTCGTTAGGTTAAGTTTAATGATGTATTCAGTTAAAGAAGACTGTAATTTGGTTAATTAATTTGATTTAAAAGATTTGTTTTATTGTTTAAGCTTAAGATATTAAGTCATTGCATTTAGAATTTTGGATGAGGATTTATTGAGAAATATTTTGTTGAGGAGATACTCCTTGGTTCATGAGAAATTTGTTTGAGCTTCAGAATTGTAATAATGTAGAGGTTTGTTGATTCATTTTGCAGTTTGTAATTATGTTATTTGCGTATTTGAGATAAAGGAATTTAAAATTATGTTTGAGCTCCAGTCATTGTTAAGAAAATTAATTGAATAGAAGTATTAGAGTAAAAGTAATAAAATGAGATATGATGAACTTGTTAACTTATTCATCGTAATTTGAGGACCTTTAACCAATTTCGTGATTTGTTCTTCAGTTCCTTTGTTTTTTTTCTTTTTATTTAATTTGTTTGGTTGGCCGGACACGACCCCTCTCCACGACCTACACAACTGAGGGCCAGGACATGCCCTGTTCAGGAGGATCCTAATCTTTCATCCAGAACCATCTTAGTTAAGTTAGTTATAAGTTTGAGATTTTGAGATATTTTGTGATAGTTAGTAAGTTTTGAGATATTGAGTTTAGGTTTAAGTTGGTATTAGTTGTCAGTTGTGCCAGTTTAGTTATTCTGGTGATTAAAAATAACATAGCGCCCTAGGTAAAATAGTTTTGGTCTCCCAGGGGTGGTTCTAATCAGGATGCCCACCTGAAGGAAGGTGCGTTATGGAGTAAGCTCTTTTGGGGCAGAAAATTAACGTTACAATAAATGTTATATATCGACTCATGGGATTTTTCAAAGGGTACAGATGGAACATCAACATAACTTGAGAAGGATGTTATTACGTCAAAGTCATGTTATTTTTATGTCAATGTTATATTATTGTTACATCATGTATGTGCAAATAGGTTTTAATGTTATTTAAATAGCAATCTTAATGCCTCACAACAACACAAAGAAGGAATCATGATTGTAAAATTTTATCAAAATAACATGAATACGTCACAAAAACGTAACATAAGAGTCACTGTTGTGACGTCTTGTTTTAAGTAATATTGTTAGGTCACGAGGACATAAAAAAAAGCCACTATTGTGACGTTTTATTACAGTCACAATGCCATGTAACTGTTACGTAACATCGAAGTAACAATTAAGTACATAACATAAAACTCAAATTTTATATAATTGTTATGGCACCCAGAAGTCACAAAAGTTACGTAACTTGTTACTTCCTTGTTATGTCACATTTACATTCTGTGTTCACTGGAGATCTTGCTTTTTCGCCGGCAAACTCTATCACTACTCTCTGTACCCAAGCCTGCACCATATAATTAATAAATGTAAATAACTAAAGTAGTCATATGTTAGCTCTGTGGTCAAAGCGTTAGACGTTTATTTTGCCGAGCGGGGTCCGATGCCAGTCGCAGCGAATTTTTTTTTTTTTTTTGGAGAAACTGCATAAAAAACCGTTAAAAAAAATTGCTTCTCACGTTTAGTTTACTCAAAAAAGTTTTTAGCGCTGAATCGATTAAACTATACTGGAAAAGCAATTTTTTTAAAAGCAGAATATCGATTAAATCCCCCTCCATCTATGCTATGCTAATTTTCGATAATAATTAAAAGAAAGGAGAATAGAAAATTGGTAATATAATTTATTATTCATTTTAATGTTGACAGATCGCAAAAATATGCATTTTTACTAAAAAAACAAAGAAAAAAAAAATTAGCTGCGACTAGGATTGAATCCCGCTCGGCAAAATAAAAGCCTAGCGCTCTGACCACAGAACTAACATACTTCTATTCAAGTTATTTACATTTATTAATTATATGTTGCAGGCTTGAGTACAGAGAGTGAGGATGAAGCTTGCCGGCGAAGTACCGGAACTCACCGCGGATTATTTAAACATTTATTTTTTCATTAATGAGTAGTGAAAAAAAGTGACTACCAATGTAGCTGTACAAAAAAAGAACTTATGGTTCTGTTGAAATATTTTTCCACTCAGCGTCCAATAATTAAATGAATAATTGAAAAAAAAACTCAAATCGTGATTGAAAATAAGGTTTGAGTTGTTGAAATTATAATTACATTATAATTAAGCTTGCTTGATAATATTTATACTTGATAACAATGATAATTATCGATGAATGTCTGTATTCGATGTTAATTTCAGGTATTATACTACTTAATGTTTAATAAGTATTATTATTTTCATTTATATGGACTTCAATAGCCGTCGAAGTGCAGGGCACCTTTAGTTCAGGATACGGATTGATAATTTTTTAAAAATGGATGACTGAGGTTGACTGAGAGCATGGTGCTACTCTCTATCGGGGAAATTTCAAACTAATTTACCGAGAAAATCATGTAGAAAACAATATTTTTTAATCATTTTTAAATTATTGAATTTTATAGTATAAATTGATTTTTCTGACATTCAGAAAGATGGCGGAGACTGACGCAAACACGAATTTTGGGCGGAAAACTGATAAAAGCGAAGTAATTAATGATTTTTTATCTGAATGACGTAGCACTTATCTTGTAATTGAAGCGCGGTGAATCTATTCATAATTTGTCCATTTTTTATTTTTATTCTTTTCAATAAGAAAATGCATTCAATAAGGGAAAATCGTTGTTTACGTCAGTCCGGTATTAATTTTTCTGTAATTTGGTACCGAATTTTATAGAAATAATTGCGAATTGGTGAAGAAATTAGAAATTTCCCGATTCCATGTCTTATCCCCCCTACCCAAATACATTGAATCGTAGGTTTCTAATTTCTCTGCGAATTTATGTTTTTACTTAAAAATTTTGGTCCCAAATTGAAGCTTATTTTATGATGCAGTGCGCTAGATCACAATTTTGATGATCTAATTGATTTTTTTCAATAAAAAAAAAGAAAAGTGAATAATTATAAATTGATTTGCCGCGCTTCAACGCCAAGATGGCCGCTACAAGGTTGTAAAATGAAATCATGAATTATATATTTTCTATCCAATTTTAGCGTCTAAATATTGTCTAGCGCACTGCTCGCAACATTTCTAAACATAAAAAAAAATTGTTCACGTAATAGAATTGAATAATTACGAAGAAATTAGAAACCTACGATTTGGGACAATTATCGTTGGGAATTAGTTCAAAAAAGTCCAACAGATAGCAGCACTATGATCACAGTTGACCCAGTCATCCATATTTAAATAATGCTCGATCCGTATTTATTGCAGTCAATATAAATAAAAATGATGATACTTATTGAACATTAATTGATTGATATAATACCTGAAAATGACTGAAAATACACATATTTATCCATTATTATTATTTCTATCAGGTATATATCGCAGGAAAGCTCTGTCGCTCCGCCGGCAAGCTTTATCTCCATTCTCCGTACCTAACCATGCAGCTCACGATTTAGAAGCATAAAAAATTAAAAGAAGTACAATAGGCTCTGGGGTCAGAGCACCAGACTTTCATTTTGCTGGACGGAGTGCAATTCCAGTCACGGCAATTTTTTTTTTTTTTCGTTAGATTTGCATGTAATTATAATATCAACACGCCAAAATTAATTCTTAACGATCATTAACATTTTTCTTCAAAGTTATTTCTTTAATTAATGGACACCGAGTTAAAAAACATTTGAACAGGGTTATAAACCCTTCTTTAGTACAGCGAAATAAATGTAGATTTTTCTTAAACAATTTAAGAATATTCAAAAGCAGTCAAAACAATCCACGGCGAGTTCCGGGACTTCGCCAGCAAGATCTATCTCTACCCTCCGTACTCAAGCCTGTAGCATGCAATTTATAAACATGGAGAGGTGTGAAGATGATTTACTAGCTCTGAGGTTAGAGCACTGAATTTTTATTTTGCCAATCGGGGTTCAAGCCCAGTTGCAGCAAATTTTTTTTTTCATCAAAATTGCACCTAAAAGTAATGATCACTTGTTTACATTGTTTTAAAATTTGTTTTTAAAATCTTTTCTTTAAATATACTTTTTATGAATGTTACTGAGGGTAAGGGAAGGGTTACTATGCATTCTTTTATTTGAAAAACAACGTTCTTAAAAAATTAATTTTAAACTAATATAAACAAGTAATTATTGTATTTATGTGAAATTAAGAAAAAAAAAAAAAAATTGGCATAACCGGGATCGAACCCTGAACGGCAAAATGGAAATCGGGCCCTCTGACCTCAGGGCTAATTTGACTACATGATAACGCTTTCCTGTTTTAATTGTTTTGGTTGTTTAATATTATAAATTATTACAAAAAAATCCTACAACTAATATATTTATGTAGAAACAAGATTTTCTACTCCATTTTAATTTTTTATTACTCGTCCGTCATTAATTAGAAGAAAAATTATAAAAAAAAATTAAAATTGAACTTCAAAATTACTTTTGGCATCCTAAAATCGCGATTATATGCAATAGTTGCAAAAAAAAAGGAAAGAAATCTACTAACTGGGTTCGAACCCGGCTCGGCAAATTAAACATCTAGTGCTTTGTTTACAAAGCCAGTATATATTCAGCTATGTTGTTTACATTCATGCATCATGAGCTACAGGCTTATAAAGATAGATACGAGGAGTGGGGCTCAGCTTGCTCGCCAACTGCCCAAAAAGAACTCGCAGTCTTCCCTCTGGTGAATAAGACAGAGATGGATAGATAAATTTTGTGCTCTGTCTTGCTCGAAACAGACGATTCGGAAATTTCTGAGTGCCCTTGGGCTCCTTTTCTACATGCATCTCTGTAAATTATCATTTTTCGAACAATTCCCCTAGTACCAGCTAGATTTCAATTGATATCGAGCTTCAGCCTTCCACTGCACAACGCGAGGGCGTAAAAGAAACTTTGAAAAATTTTCTGACCTCAGCCTTGAGTGCAAAATAAAATACATTAATGAAAATAAACGCATAAAAGAGTGGGATTGACATTGATTGTCATGACGATTATCATAATAATCATCGTCATTATTGTTATTATTATAAAGAGCAGTCGTCAATAATCATGAAAAAAATTGATAAAGGAACCGAATAGTGAAGTAATCATTCATCTTTTATTTATTATATTATAGAGATTGATAATTTAAGTATTAAAATATATAAGCGAGCATTTATTACAATCAAAGTCACAATAAAACAACAATCATTAAAGATAATAAAAAAGGAATTTATGGTTCGTTTTTAATATGAGATTGAACTTTGAATGGGTGAAAGGAAAGTCCTCCAATTTAGTTTAAATAACAAATGATAAAAGAATGATGAATTCCCAGTTTTATATTAATTTATTCATCATTTGACTATACGTATAGTTAGAGCATAGTAATTTCGCATCTTTAGAACAATTGTGCCTACGAATTTACTGACAAAAGTCAGGTAATATTCACCGTAAATAATAGCGTCTTCGATTTCTAGTTAGACGCTCGTGAGAGTATTCGCGTGACACTTAGTCCTTATTCGCGATTTCTCAACAATTAGTTTATTATCAGTTGATTGTTAAATAATTAAGCTCTTATTGAAAAAAAATTATATTTCCAGACCCATTTCAAACACATATCTCAGCAATGGTAATTGAATAACAAATAGATAGATAGAAGAGCAAATAGGACACGAGTACTCCAATTTCGTACGAATAAAATTTATTGAACAATTATACATTCACGGTGCTGTAATTATTTATTTTATCCATCCTTATTCTTATAATTACAGCTTCGTGTTTTTGCAGGTATAAAAAAAATGTTCATTCAAATTTACTGGCAAAAAAGTCACGCTTTATTTACTGCATACTGTAGTCTTCAATTCCAAGTCAAGCTTTTGCGAGATTATTTGCGTGGCGCTCGGGTCTTATTCGCGATTTCTCGACGATAATTTCATTATCAGTTTATTGTCAATAAATCGAGCAATAATTTTAAAAAAAATGAAATTTTTAGACCTTGGTGAAGGATGGATGTAAGACTATTAACTAGATTTTTTTGCAGAATTCTCCTTTGTTTAACAATCACATTTTTATTATTTCGATAGCCAATAAGTAGGGTACGATCAAAAGTGATGAGCAGAGTTTTTATTTTCATCACTCTTATATGTTGTTATTCACTTTGTTTTAATAACAAACTCTTCACCAACAACTGAACCAGATCATCTATTATTGTTTTTAATATCAATCAATACGGTATGTAGAACTTAGATAATTTATTACATCTATTTCTTGAGAAAAAAAAATTTTTTTTTTACCTCTAATTACAGTCCATATTCCTGAATATTTATTTATGATGGAATATTGGTCGAGGAATAGCGGAATTGATCTTAGCCCTACACGAACAGTTTCCAGTTTTTCTCAGTCTGTGACACACCAGAATTGTCTTATTTTCAATAATAATTGCTAAGATCTATTCAACAAATAGGTCTAAAAATTTTATTTTTTTTTAAATTATTGCTCGATTTATTGACAATAAACTGATAATGAAATAATCGTTGAGAAATCCCGAATAAGAACCGAGCGTCACGTGAGTTGTATTGCGGTTATTTACATTCATCATAAAGATGCTCTTCTTTAAAGTTAATAAAATAATATTGTAATATTTTAATTGTCATATTCTAAATTTTTTTTAACTACATTGATCACTATTAAATCGCACGCTTGTTAACCTTTTTTTTGAGTCTATTATTTTAATGTATAAATCATGAATCAATTCATAAAAATTCAAAATTAAAATTCGAAATCAACAGAATGGATGAAAGTAATGTGAAAAGAAATTGAAGAATTTTCTTTTTTGTGTACTTATAGGGAATGCGACATTTTAATATTTTCTATTAACTTAAAAAAAAATCTTTTCCAACGTATATTGCTGAAGACGCCTCTCTCGCTAGCTACTACGGTGACCATAATCTACCTAAAGATCATTTAATACAGAGGAATGATGCTATACCTTATGACGTGCAATTTCATATTGTGTACTAAATAAATATTTTCGAAAGTTTTCGTATCATAAATCATTTTGGCTCTTTCAGTAACAGGAATAGTAGTTGGAAAAGGTCCATCCCCATTATATAGACAGTAGCTCATGGCATGGGTTATCTTTTTTATCTTTTTATTGAAAGAAAATCTACTGTTATTCTGAATATTTTTATATATATTTGTAAACTTACAATAGTAAAAATAAAATGTTTTATTCTGACAAAGATTGCACTATTTATATGAACTTGTCTGCATATTGCGACGATCATAAGTGAGAAAAAAGATCGATATATATCAATGAATGCATGTTATGTTGTAATATTTCATTTATAGCCAAGAAATAATCATTACATATTCAATGTTATATTTATAGTAATTGAGATGCGAAAAATATGGCAATTTTGCTATCAATTATATATTATCGTAATTGTATCATCATATTTCAAGCAGTCTTGTTGGACATCGACGTTTCTACAATGGAGATTTTTAAATTTTAGGAAAAATTGATTGTATTACCTACACTTAAGGATTTCTATCCTAACGGAATATACGTAAATGATTTGAGTTCTCTTAAATAGTTTTTTTTAATTTTTATTTTTTTAATTTTTTTTTTATAATAATTTTTTATTTTTTATATATTTTATATATTTATATATATTAAATAAAATAATAATTTTTAATAAAAAAAAAAAAATAATAATAATAATAATAATAATAATAATTAAAAAAAAAAAAATATTTTAGGTAAAATTATTTAGTATAGATTCGTCCGTTATAAGAGAAACTTCAGAGTGAAAATCAACAGTTTTCAGACAACATTTAAATTGTGGCGTTGATTAATCAAGTATTGAAAGAAATACAATGGATTTAAAATTAAATAAGATAATGAAAAACGCACAAGGAGAAGTGATCGTGAATGATAAAGGTGAAACTTTGTGCCAACTATGTAGTGATAAAGGTAATATATCACGTTTATTACAAAATATCAGTTCAAAAATTTAAGAGAAATTACTTTAATAGAAATATGAATAATTAAAATATATTTGACATTGTTGTAGACAAAATATTCGAAATGTATATGTCAACCGACGAGATTGATGTATTGACAAGAGAGATTGGAGAAGCCGAGTCTGACACGGAAAGCGTAGATGAATCCATGGAAGTCGTCAATCAACCATCTACAAGCCGAAGATTGTTTTGGCCTAAAGGAATTTCGCTATTCTTATTAGACCAATATACAGAATTGCATGTGCATGTTGGTTAAATGAAGAAATTCAGGAATAGAATTGAAATGTAGCAAGCTGTAGTGATTGAACTTAAAGAGCAGTTTCACTTTTTATGCACTCCTGAACAATGCAAGAGCCATCTTAAATCAATAAAAAAATCATACGCAATGGCAGAAAAAAAGCAAATGACTTCGGGGAGTGGAACAATAGATTCACCATATGCTGAAGGTATGGCAAAACTGAAAGCAATTGATGACAGTGTCCAACCTGAAGTCATAGTCGGTGATAGGCAAAAACGAAGATTGCAACAGGAGAAAAGACGAGAACGCAGCAGCAACAAAAAGAGTGAAAAATCGGAATGAGACGAAGTATCAGATGCAATAAAAATTAAAGTAATTCAGGCAATGTACGACATACACGAAAAAACACAAAAAAAAATTGATGAACGGTTCAATAAAATGTATAATTTGGTGCAGCAAATGTATCAATCAACGAACCCATCAACATCGACGAATAGTCAGCTACAAGAGATAAGCAGTGACAGCGAGTAATGATTGTGAAAATCATTGTAAATTATAAAATATTATATGAAAATAAAACTATTTGATGAAATAGAATAAAAAAATACAATAATAATAATAAAATAGTACGCACTTAATTTATTTTGACGATAGAAGAACCTCGATTCTGTTATTAGTAATGATTGACAAATAGATTAATTAATGCAAAATCACGATGCTTCAATTATAAGAATAAGTATGGAAAATATAAATAATTACAGCACCGCGAATTTATAATTGTTCCATAATTTTTATTCGTACGAAATTAGAGTACTCTTGTTTCACTTAAATATGTTATGGGTTAAAAAGCATTTTTTTTTTCATTAAGAACAGTTAATTTTATAATTAATTAATTTATCATGAAAGATTTGTTGAAGAATATCGGACTTGATCTTAGCCCTACACGAACAGTTTCCAGTCTCTTCCAGTCTTTGACACACTAGAATTGTCTTATTTTCAATTATAATTGCTGAGATTTATTCATTAAATAGGTCTAAAAATTTCATTTTTTCTTAAAATTATTGCTTGATATCTTGACAATAAACTGATAATGAAATTATCGTCGAGAAATTGCGAATAAGAATCGAGTGCCACGCGAATAATCTCGCGAAAGCTTGACGTGAAATCGAAGACTACAATATGCAGTAAATGAAGCGTGACTTTTTTGCCAGTAAATTCGAATGAACACTTTTGTTATAGTTGCAAAATCACGAAGCTTTAATTATAAGATAGGTATGGATGAAATAAATAATTACAGCACCGTGAATTTAAAAGATTGAAACAGAAAGGTGTCAATAAAATAAATTGTAACAATACGTTTATTTATGTAAATAAGTCATAACAATTGGATTTGCTATAAACAAATGAAAACGGGATCTATGCAACATATCTGAGTTCTTCCGATGGAAAGTTTTTTCTTTTACTAAAATAGAGTTACTACCAACGTGGAGATAATCAAACTTGTTCTATTTATATCCATTGAATTCATTATGAACAATTGCAAACGGGATCTATGCAATGTATTTATGTAATTGGAACAGAAAATTTTTTCTTTTGCAAAAAAATACTTACTTACGTAGCATCAATAGAAACAAACATTTTTCGTTCATGACATTAAACTTAGTTATAAACAATTAATGAAAAGGATCTATGCTACTCATTCGATCTTCTTCAACGTCAAATTTTTTCGTTCGCGGAAAAAGAGTTACTTACCAACGTAAAATAGAGATAAACAAATTCTTTTCATTTATTACAATTGAAAACGAGATCTATGCTATCGATTCGAGTTCTTTGAACAGGAAATTTTTTCTCTTGCTCAAAAAAAGTTACGTACCACATAACATGAATAGAAACGGATTTTATTTACAACAATTAAATTTGATATATAAACTTCAAAACAGAAGTTACGCATTGAATACGAGTTCAACAAACAGCATGTTCTTTTTTAATAAAGCAAAGTAATTGACTGTGTAACATGAATTCAAACAGCCTTTTTTTGTTTATGACAGTTAAATCGTTGTAAAGAAACCGAAATTTAATCTCACGGTGAAATTCGTATTTTTTCCGTCTATTATCAATACTTACGAATTTTTTACTTCCATTTCTATACCATCACGAAGCAATGCATATCTGGAATTGGCTCATTCAAACTACAAACTCACTATTCGAATTTTTATCGATTTATCTAATATCATGTCACTCAATTATGCACATTACGCGAGCGAAGCCATGAAAATCAACTAATTATGGAATATAATTATATTTTATGAAAACGAGCTCTATGCAATAATTTGAGTTTTTCCAACGAAAAAATTATTTCTCTAACTGAAAAAGAAGTACCAGCCATGTTACATAAATACGAACGTTTTTTTTTTTGTTGACAACCATTAAATTTGTTATTAACAATTGACAACGGGATTGATGCAATGTATTTGAGTTCTTCCAACCATAAATTGTTTCTATCACTAAAAAAAAGTTACCAATCCTGTAACATAAATGGAAACAGACTTTCCCTGTTTATAACAAGTAGATTTTTAGAAATAATCAAGCATGGAGTTTCACGATGCAGTCCTGATTTTTTTAATAATATATCGTTCAGTTCGATAAAAATATGTTGTAAACAGTTCAACGTGAGCTCAAAAATATACTATCTTTGTAAACGAAGTCACGGATGTACACTAGTTTATTTTTAAAAGACTTTTAATTGTAGAACTGTTTATGAATACATAAGCATAATTTGATTCTTTGCAGGTTGCGTGCCAAACGCACATTTATTGTAGTTCTACCTAATGGAAAAAATTGTTGATAATCAACGTCACTGTTTAACATTTCTCGAAGTAACAATCGAAACATAATAAGGTAAATAAGATAAATGCGTCAGAATAAATTCCTTCTCTTTAAATTGTGTATCATAATCAATCAAAAATATTGCAAGGGGCTGGATCTCAAATTACCGGATAAATTGAGAAAAATAATAGTGATTAGTTATTAACCTAGTCGCCAGTCCTGACGTTACAATTTTAATCAGACTTACGTACGTCTGTTTCTTTTCTGAGTCAGATTGCTATTTATTTCTGATGTGAATTTTTTTGACAAAAATCTTATGTCTGTCTGTTTTAGAAATACGGCTGATACATATGAGTATGACAAACTCAGACCATTATAAAAAATGCTACAAAACATAAATACACTGGCTGTAAATAATTTATTAGTATGGTGAGACGTATTATAGCTAACAGCTAGACGATTTAGTTAATTAACTTTTTCTGCAATACATCGACACTGAGCAACTATTTTTGTTTATTGCCTGGGATGATATATATGTCCGCTACTGAACACTAACGTAGAAGAAGTTAGAAATGTGAGCTAGTAATAAATAAAATTACAAAAATAATTGAAATCCAACCAAAACTGCCATCTTCGGATGTCAGTGAATCATCGCGCCATGTACACGGCCTAAATGATACTGCAAATAACAGAATCCTATTTTTTAATAATTATTTGAGAGAATTTTAAAACAGCAAAAAAGTTCGAAATCAAATGGAATGCCATGCCATCTATAACATTAAGTCATTGTTTTTTTTTAATCGATGAATAGTGTAAAACAATACTTGCTTTAATTTTCTTTAAATCATTGGAAAAGTGATTGTGTAGATGAAAATTCGCGATGAATTTTTTTTGCAATTACTCTTTACTTCATTTAAACAAGTAGTTAGTAGAAAAAAAATTTTATAAGACTTGGCCCAATTTTTGTAATATTCTCTATTGATAAAAAAATTTCCGGACATGATTCTCAAAAATTAGACTAAGTCTTATGAAATTTTTTTTTCAACTAACTACTTTTTTGAATAAAGTAAAGAATAATTGCAAAAAAAATTCATCGCGAATTTTCATCTACACAATTACTTTTTCAATGATTTAAAGAAAATTAAAGCAAGTATTGTTTTACACTATTCATCGATTAAAAAAAAACAATGAGTTAATGTTATAGATGGCATGGCATTCCATTTGATTCCGAACTTTTTTGCTGTTTTAAAATTCTCTCAAATAATTATTAAAAAATAGGATTTTGTTATTTGCAGTATCATTTAGTACGTGTACATAGCGCGATGATTCACTGACATCCGAAGATGGCAGTTGTGGTTGGATTATTAATACCACAAAAAAAAAGTACTGACAAGTTCTTTAAAAAAATGGTCTCAGATATAATCGGATCGACAATATTTATGATCTGGTCAACACGCCACAGATTGTAATGCTGCGGTGGTAAGTGTTCTCAATGATAAGCCTGATTTCGGGGAATACTTTGTCACTCAACCCTTGCTTTGGTCTGATGAATGAGTTGCTTCACTTTGCGTGATCAGAACTAACTCAAGGAAACTATCAGACTGTGTTTAGATCTCAAAAAACTCCGAAAACTGTACGAATGAAAAACAAAACGATTTGTGCTCAACAACATTCACAATGCAACTGCCATGACGATAACCAAGGCGCGTGGGTACAGTTTCACGCCACTCGAAGTGCTATTGTCGCGTTGCGGTGTGAGATTAGTTCTCTGGTGGAGTTGCTCTACATTTAAATGATTTTCTTTGAACACGTTGATCAGACAATATTAAATTATAAAATGTAATAATTTAAGGTGGTTATCTCACGAGAGCGGTTACTTAAAATTTTTTTCAAATCACATTATTTTCATACAGTAACAAAAAATAAACATTCTTTTTTCTCTGAATCAAATAGATCTGAAGTCTAAAAGTGAAGATATTTGCAATTAATGATTATGATTTTAACATGCAGTCTAATGGTAGAAGATAATCCATGATAGTTTTTCAATAAATATTCCAAAACGGAACTCAAGGTTGCTTTTAAAAAAAATCAGAAAATAAATAAATATGTAATGAATGCTTTCTTAAAACTTCATCCAATTCTGACGTTCAGTTATAGAACAAAAAATTATTAAAATGAATTTTCCGATACGAAATCTAGGAATAGTGATATAGTGGTAAGTAAATATAAGTAATGTCGATGTATTGGTACAGGTCCGTACGAAGAATTGTTTCAAATTGTGGACAAAAAATTATTAATAATACTTTATAGATATTATTGAATATTACTTATATCGTACTATAAATAATTTCTGAATATAATTTGATAAAAGTTTGAATATTTATTGAATATTTTTTTCATATATCACTATCTTGGTTGAGGAACAATAAATTTTGATACGAGCTCTCAGGGGATAACTACCTTATGATATAGTCCTTGAAAACTATATGTATATATAGGGAGACACTTGCTATAGTTTGCGTTTCGTTTTCGCATACAGTTTCAGTGTACTGTAAGATGTAGAAGGATCAACCAGAATAAAGTTGTTTCAAGTTACTATTTTCAACTAAGCATTCAAGATTTCTCCAAATTAAACCTGATAGACCCGGTTTATAACATCGTGGCGACCGTGAATAAATATCATTGTTGTGAAATCGGAAATTAACAAACGAGGTGATTAATTGAGAAATTTAACTTGAACCATGGAGAAAATGAAAGAACTTTGGATGATAGAACAAGGAGAACGAAGTCATTACGATATTCAAGTGCAGTTTGAGATATTGTCAGCAAAATTTTCAGAGACAGAAGAATTGGATCAAAAAGTCATAAATTTAATGCATTCGTGCTCGACTAGAGATCGCTCAAGTAGTCAAAAAACCAACAGCTGATGTAAAAAATGCTGGACAGCCAGCAGTCGATAAAAGAACATTTGAATTACCTAAAATAGAGTTGAAAACATTCAATGGTGAGGTTAAAGACTAGTTAATTTTGGAGCCAGTTTAGGAAAATTCATGAAGACCCAGAAATGACAGCTGTTGACAAATTTCAGTATCTTCTACGAACAATAGTTCCAGGATCTCGAGCTCACGAATTAGTGATGAGTTTTCCTCCAACAGAGGCAAATTATGAAAAAGTCATGACGAGTCTCAAAAATTGTTTTGGAAAGAATGAAATATCAGTGGAGGTTTATGTGAGAGAGCTTTTAAAGCTAGTATTGAACAATGCCTTAGAATCTAATGTTAAGACACCATTGTCTACTATTTATGATAAACTAGAGACACAATTACGTGCTTTAAAATCATTAGGAGTCACAAAAGACAAGTGCGCAGCAATGCTATACCCACTAGTAGAGTCTTTACTTCCAGAAGAGTTGTTACGGGCTTGGTAACGGCACCCAAATGTCACAACAGTAGACGAAGCGAGTAAAGACAGATTGACAAGGCTTATGGACTTCCTACAGAGTGAAGTAGAAAATGAAGAACGAATTGCAATAGCAGTAAAAGGTTTCTATATAGACAACGAAACAATAACTGAAGAAAATGTTAAGAAGAAAAATAAACAAATAACTTCAACATCTACATATGATCTTTTAACAGCTGCGGCACTATTTGCAGGTAAAGAAGTAAGAGAAATAAAATGTATATTTTGCACAGAATCTCACTACAGTAATACATGTAATAAAGCGAGACTTATGACTTTGGAAGAGCGACAAGATATAATCAAAAAAAAAATTGTTGTTTTAATTGTCTAAAATCAGGTCATAGTGCAAAACGATGTAAATTTTAACAGAGATGTCCATGGTGCAATAAAAAACAATTTAATGTTGTGCAGAAATGTAGTTACAAATGAGTTATCAGCAGAGACAGTGACAGGACCTGAGAAAGAGCGTTGTGAGAAAAAAGAAGCTTATTTAGACAATCTATCTATTCATCAGGAAGTATTTTTGCAAACATTGAAAATCAAACTCAGAAATCAAGAGAAAACAAGAATAGTTCGAGCAATATTGGATAGCGGTTCTCAAAGATCATACGTAGTTGAAAAAGCAATGAAGATATAAAATATGAAGAAGAAGGGGAACATCAAGCTGTTCATCTATCCTTTGGAGGTGGGAAAACGACACCACAAAACCATAAAAGCTATCTTATCCACCTGAGTAGCCTAGACAATACGTATGCTTGTAATTTTGTCGTTTTTGACCAAGAAATAATCTGCAGAGGAGTTTTAGGTATTCAAAAAGGTCTATGGTTGGAAGAATTGTCCAGTAAGAATATCAAGTTAACAGATGGAGAGCGAGGCGACAATAAACTAATTACATTGTTGATAGGCGCAGATATTCTGGGAAAGCTGTTTACAGGTAAAATAGTTGAATTAGACTGTGGTTTAACGGCGATAAAAACTAAATGAGGTTGGACTTTGATGGGAAAAAAGAAAGCAAAAAATGATAATCAAAAAGATACAGCACTCATGGTGATGTCAATGTTTGTTCAACAAGCAGAAATTACAGACTTATGGCGGTTGGATGTTTTAGGCATTACTGATCCGGTTGAAACAAAGTTGAAAAGTAAACGTCAAGAAGAAGTAGGGGGTGAATTTCGTCGCTCAGTAAGAATAACGAAAACAGATATGAGGTTTGTCTGCCATGGAAAGAGAAGCATCCAGCTCTGGCAGACAATAAAGAATTCGCCAGAAGAAGATTATTAACTACGACAAAAATATTGGAGAGTGAAGGCCTCTTACAAGAATATGATAAAGTTTTCTAAGAGTCGTTGAAAGAGGGCATCATCGAGAAAGTAACAAATCTAAGTCAAAATAGGAGTGGTCACTACCTTCCTCATCGACATGTAATAAAAGAAAATAGCACGACAAGAATCAGACCTGTATTTAATGCCTCTGCTTGTATTAAAAATTCACCATCGTTAAATCAGTGTTTGAAGTCTGGTCCAAATTTAATCGAGCTCATACCAGCGGTGCTGCTTCGATTAAGAGAAAAACGAATGGGTGTAATAGCAGACATTCGAAAAGCTTTCTTACAGATTAGCGTTGCACAGGAAGATAGAGACGGACTCCGGTTTTTCTGGTGGAGCAACTTAGAGGGAAAGTCCCTACAAGAATACAGACATGCTAGAGTAGTATTTGGTGTGACAAGCAGTCCGTTTTTGCTAGCAGCTGTCATTACGCTATACCTAGAAAATACTGAAAATGAGGTTAGGTCGGAGAAAATGCTCAGCACTATTGACAAGCTTAAAGAATCTTTTTATGTGGACAATTATGTGACGAGTATCGACACGTCTCAAAAATTACATACATTTAAAGAATCAGCGACTGCTATTATGGCCTTGGGACGCTACGATTTAAGAGGGTGGGAGTATTCAAGATGTGAAACTCCTAACATAGAAACACCTGTACTTGGACTCACGTGGAATAAAATAAAATACATTTTGATACTAAGAAGATCTGCATTAGTCGAGATATTACCAGAAAAAATTACTAAGAGACTAATTTTAGCAGTTAGCCACAAAATGTTTGACCCGTTAGGTTTTGCTTGCCTAGTACTGCTGTGCTTGAAGCTTCTTCTTCAAACAATAACTACTTTAGATTGGGACACTGAAGTCAGTGATAAAATAAAGAAGAAATTCGTAGAATGGCTCGAGCAATTAAAGTGTCCAGAGTCATTGGAAATTCCACGTTGGATGTTTTCTGGTCAACAAGGACGGGAGTCGACATCGTTTCATGTTTTTGTAGATGCAAGTTCATATGCATACGCTGTGGTCATTTATGCAAAAACTCAGTCAAAAGATAAGGTAGATGTTCAGTTAGTACAAGCAAAGTCTAGAATAGCTCCGACAAACAAAACCATTATACTACAGTTAGAGTTATTGGCAGCTACTATTGGAGCAAGACTTATGAAGCTTGTGCTAGAGGCTCTTGGAAATAAGACCTATCAAGTGTATTTTTGGAGCGATTCTACAAATGTCTTGACTTGGATACACCACCAGAGACAATGGGCAGTTTTTGTGTACAATCGGGTAAAAGAAATTCGACAGCTAACTGATCCTACACAATGGCGTCATGTTCCAGGGAACATGAACCCGGCCAATTTACCGTCAAGAGGTTGTACACCAAGTCAACTGGCCAGTTCGAGATCGTTGGCGGGCTCCAAATGGATCAAAGACTCACCCAGTGAATGGCCTATGGAAGAGTATGTTGTTGACGAGATTGAAGTATCACGTGAAACAAGGAAAACACAAATGAAAGCTCGGGTCAGTGAAGATGTTGCCATGACAGAAATAGCACGAGTAAATAAGAAGATTAAATCGAGCTGGTATACTCAATATTTTTCAAAATACACAAAAATTGTGAGAGTGGTAGCGTGGATACTACGTTATATTTTCAATTCCCGGATGAAAGATGGGATATCGAAAAGGCAAGGTGAGCTGTCAAGTGAAGAGTTCCAAGAAGCTGAGTTGAAAATGACGAGAATTGTTCAACAAGAGTCATTCATGGGTATAGCTGACCCGAAATTTAATTGTTTGGAGATTTCTACAGATAAGTTAGGAATGATAAGAATGATTTCTCCAGTAGATGATCGAAATGACAACTATGAATTTTGCCAACCTATAGTACTGGACCCTCGTCACCTGCTGGTCACACGATTAATTGGACACTATTATCAACAGTTATGCCATGCCGGGGTTCTGGTAGTGATGAGTCAGCTGAGAGAAAGATATTGGATACATACAGGACGTAGAGCAGTGCGAGCAGTCATACACAAGTGCATAACGTGTAAGAGATTCAAAGCAAAACACTGTGAAACTTTATCAGCTACACTACCAGAAGACAGAGTAAGAGAAGCAACGGTTTTCGAAATAACAGGAGTTGATCTCGCGGGACCATTACACCTTAGAAGAGGATCCAAGTCTTAGATTTGTTTGTTCACATGTGCAGTTTATCGTGCTATTCATTTAGAGTTGATCAGGTCATAATCAACAGAAGCATTTATAGAGGCGTTATAGCGTTTCATTGCATGACGAGGGTGACCATCAATCGTATATAGTGACAATGGGACTAATTTTGTGGGCACAGTGAATTTATGCAAGCAGATTGATTGGAGAAGAATTCAAGAATAGAGTACTGTCAAAGAAATAGAGTGGCGCTTCAACCGGCCATCAGCTGCTTGGTGGGAATGATTAGTAAGAATAATAAAAAAACTTCTGCGCAAGATATTGCAAAAGTCCTGTTTGACCTATGAGGAAATGTGCACAACCCTATATGACTGCGAAGCAGTCATCAATTCTAGACCTATCACGTATCTTTCAGACGACGTCAACCATCCAGCTCCGTTAACACCAGCGATGTTTCTCCAAAATATTAGAGAAGTCGGAGTGCCTGATCTGGCCAGATCGAGAGGTCCAACTTGAAAGAAAGAGTTCATTACCGACAACAGATCAAAGAGAGTCTGCAGAAGCGTTTCCGAAGTGAATATTTGAGACAGTTGTTTAAAAGGCAATCAATGAAACCATATTACAACACCATTCAAGTTGGAGAGGTGGTATTGGTTGGTGACGATAATCATAACCGGCTTGATTGGCCACTAGCCATGGTTGTTGAGACTATACCTAGCAGAGCTGGAACTGTCAGAGTAGTACGCCTGAAAATAGCTGGTGGAGAGTAGATTTAACCGATTCAAAGGGTGTACCCTCTTGAAATTATTTCTGCTTCAGGGGTTACCAAGAACGCTGTTGCAGTTAACTGTGACCCCGTGAGCTCTACAGAGATAGCAGAGATTGAGAACTCTCCTGTTAATCTGAAACCGAGTAGTAAAGTAAAACTGAAGAGGAACAGTGAAGTAGAAAAGAAGTCCGAGATCTTGACCCACTCCGGGCGATTGGTCAAGCAACCAAAGAAATTCGAACCATAATAAGCCAAAGGAAAAGGGGGGATTTCTTAATTATTATTTATTCTTATTCTTATTTTTACTTGTGAGTTTATAAAAAGTTTTGGTTAACAATTTTATATTTTTTTTAGGTTTTCTTTTTATACAGCTTGTTTTAAAAAAATCCATATCGGATGTTGAGTCCTTCAGACTCAAGGTGGGAGGATAATATAGTCCTTAAAAACTGTATATATATATATATATAGGGAGACACTTGCTATAGTTTGTGTTTCGTTTTCGCATACAGTTTCAGTGTACTGTAAGATGTAGAAGGATCAACAAGAATAAAGTTTTTGCAAGTTACTATTTTCAACTGAGCATTCAAGATTTCTTTAAATTAAACCTAATAGACCCATAGCAAACTTAATTCGGAAAATTAAATTTTTCAAAAAGAATAAAATGCATACAATAATATAGCAGTAAGCACATAATTTAGACATGTGGTCATACATGTAACGTCGATATTTAGTGAGGGAAATACTTCGAATTTTCATGCGTGCGTTTTTTTATTACTCATAATTCTTTCTATTGCTTGGTTAAATTGTGTAAAATCAAAAACATCAATTTGTCCTTGAAGTGTGTTTCTTATTACATACTCAAATTTAATTGACGATTAGATCATGATACCTACCTGCCATAACGATTTGATATAGGCATGGTCTTGCTTGAATTCCTACTTCATTTTTGGCCCAACATGAAAGTAAACCATAGTCACGATCACCAGATGGTATATATTGTAAAGTATCAAGTCCATTAATCTTATCAGATTTGATTATCGAAAATCTCCTCAATGATGACTCATCTATGTCACGAGTATTATTAAATTTCCAAAAGAAGTGCAGAACAGGTGGATAAGCTTCAACTCGACATGTTATATTCAATATTTCATCTTTCGATGCTCCAATGATTGAAACTTGACTGCTTCTACAAACAGGAGCAACTGTAAGATAATTTTGATGAATTAACAGTTACATTTACTACAAATTTTGAATTGTTTTAAAAAAAAAGAACTTTGTTTACAGAAATACGAAATGCAGAAAAATCCAACGACGATACCCATGTAGGAAAGTACGATTTGGTTAGGTACGGGTTAAAGTTGGCTTGCCAGTCATGAACTCGAAGACAAAGTTGAATTACAATTCTGGGCCAGATATGGCTAAACTATTAAACGATAACATTGAGCCAGGCTTGGCATACAATCTTGGCCCAGCCATGGCATTTCAAAGATGGGCCAGAGTTCTTTTTTTTTTTATTAAAAACCAAAAATAAAAATTTACCCGCTCGGCTATCGACTTATTAAATACAATATGACAATTACATATCTATCACCAGATCTAACTATTTGAACAGTACTATTTATTTCTTTGTAATCAATAAAAGATAAAGTATTAATTAGAATAATATTATATTGTCATTTATTAATTTCATTTCAATAATTAAAGATTTTAATATAAATTTATGACAAAATAATATTTTAAAAATTACGAGTCAATGCTGATCAATAATATTTGATAGTTTTTTTTAATCGTTCTAGATATCATTTTCTTTAATTTGAGGATAGAAAATAAGTCCTTGATCAATGTAGGCTGGCCCAAGATTAATCAGTCAAAGGTAATATACCCAACTTTGATTCAGGTCTGGGACAGAAAAAACTACCCATTCGTGGTAGATCAATTATATGCCTAACTTGGCTTCGTTCAGCCAAAGTTTAGCCAAAGTTCACCCAATCGTCAACTCTGCCAGATCGTCTACATGGGTACCACTGAATTACAAACTTTATTGTTGATGTGATGAACCTTGGCACACACGTCATGTACTTTTTTTTATGATTTTTTTATTAATGATATGAATGTGATGATTAGTTTCATCAGTCAGTAGAAACTATTTTTCATCGATCATAACAGATCATTTTTAAATGATGAAAAAATGGCAGAAAATATGAATAGTTATTTGCAATATTATAATGTTGTCATAAAAAATATTATTCTATAATTTCAGCCAGAGTATCGCTAAAAATCATTTATCATGACAATTATTCTTGTAATGCTTTAAATTCTTTTATCATAGACTAGCTTATTTCCACGACTTCGTGGGCGTAGATACTACTGTAATGAATAAATTTTCAACACTGTAAGGTATCGTTTACTTAAATAATTTTGATTGAATTTTTGTAAAGAAAAAAGTACATAGATATTGCTTTTTTTAAATCTGAATCCTATTTATCAATTGAAATACCCTACTGGTCGGGAAACAGATGGTGTGAAAAAATCGATTGTTGTGAACGTAATAAAACATATACTACATTTATTTTCACGGATATGAAAGATTAAAAAAATAAATAAGAAATAAATAAATTTTTAACTTCCCATGAGGAAGTTATTGTAATTAGATCAATTGTTAAAATTGGAATTTTCATCATATTTAAACGTTTCAAGATATTTCAAGCATACTGACCAATTTTTACAATGATGTATGTGTATGTACGTATGTGTGTATGCATGTAGGTACGTATGTAAAAAATTAAATAATATTATTCATGACAGGATATGATTTTTAAAAAATACGAATTGTTCATAGCAAAGTGGATTTGTTATAGATAATTAATAATTGGAGGTTCGTCGTGTAAGCACAAAGTGTGCTCAGATCTAGTTTTTTAAAGCTGCACTGTAAAAAAAAGTTCTTCATACCAAACATAAATCGTTTAATTCAAGTACCTCATACGTTTGGATACAGACAAATGATCTATACGATTGGATCGAACGCCCTCTGGGTTTGAAAACTATTCCTGACTCAAGAATCAGTTTCTTACGCCAAGAAACCCAAATGTTTAGGGGAACTGAATGATACTTATTTAAAAAATACAGTAATTTAAATAAAGTTACACGTGTCGTTTGCATGAAACCGAAGTAAATTGAAAGAAATTACAGTGTTTTGGATTAATGTTTAAAATTATTTAATTAGAACGATTAAATTCTTAGTGTAAATGAATAATACGCTATTTCAATTATTTTTTATGCCTTGATCCAAAACCTATCACGTGTTTAAGAAAAATAAAAAAATAGACTGGATTGAGAGCTAGAAGAATTTAAATAAAGTAACTACATTGTTTGAAACAAATTAATATAAAATCAATTTAAGTAATTATATTGTTTACTTAAAATTCTGAGTTAACTTACTACAATTATACTTTTATTTGTTCTAAATATTTCAACATATTTCATCGAAGATTATAATTACGTTAAAAGAATTCTTCTTGTTTATTGTATTAGTACATATGGATGGTTATAATATTTACAAGAAACGCATTGTAATTGTATTACATAGCTATTTATTAGGATGAAAAAATAAGATCACAACAAAACATAATTTGAAATAATACAATATTTAACAAATTAATTACAGAAATTACATAATTAGATCCGTTGGCAACTGCGTATTCATCCTTTGGCTTGCGGTCTGTTAAATCATCGTAATTAACAATATCCCATATTTTAGTGTTGTTCAGTAGATAAGCATGATAATGTTCATCAAAAGTACCATTTAATCGCAAAATAATAAATAACAATTTTTCCTTATAAATCAAGATATATTTAATTTTACCAAAACTATTTGAATCATTAATTTTTATGATCATTCCGTTCATATATTTGAAATTATTCATACTGACCCAAGAAGGGTAGGTGCATTCGACACTTGAGTCGAATTTTGTAAAATTATTACTTTTAAATAAATTATACTCTTCAAGGTCTGTAAGTCTGATTTTTGTTGATGGACCAACAGAAATCGTGGGATCTGAAAATCCTCTTTGAGAAATTATTTTTTCATTCAAAATATATTGGCTTATTATTGCGAGACTATAGCATATATTTTTACGGTTTTTCATAATTTGTGCATAATTATGTAAACTACGATGATTAGCTTCGAATCGCATACAAGATAAGGGCCACAATGGGCCAACAGCATTAAGAATTCGAGGATAGTGTAACATAAAGTGAAATTTAGGTTTTAAATTTTCCTTGAATAACTTCAAATACATACTATGATGGTCCGATATAAGTTGTTTTAATATTTCAATTGTTACATTATCAATAAAGTCACTGAATAAAATGCCATATATTTTTTTTAATTTTAAAAATAGCTTCCAAGTTTGATTATTACGAGGAATTAGGTGGCCAATCATTAAACTCAATAAATTCATTAAAGTTATCATTTCAGATGAACTGCAAATGTATAAACCGTTTTTTAAATTATTTGTGGTAAATGGTGGCATATTTTTATTTGAAACATTACGACCGAAATTGAACATTTTAATTTTATTATTTAAGTATAATAATGTTAATTGTGAATTTTTTGCATTTATTAAATTGTCAATGATCATCGGAATTTTGTATCTTAAGATACCTTCTAGAAAATCATGCATAATATCAGCGTAAATATTTTTGGTAAGATGAAAATTTTGTAGTTCGTTAAATAAGCATTTTCGTTTAATACCTAAGTTTTGACTTTTTAAATCTGTTCGGTAATTATCTATTGTACGAATAGCTTCAATATTTTCATGTGTTTGTTTTTGCATTATATTTTTCGATTCTCGGCAAAATCTACAATAATGGATAGAATTAAAGCTTCCATTTAGACCTAACATTAAATGTAAACCTAAATTGTCACCACAAATTATAGCAACAGTGAAATATACTTTAATTACACCTTTTTCTGTTTTAATTTCAAGGCCGTCATTTTCCAAGTATTTTAATTCATCAACTAAAGGTTGAAATATTCTTTCAAAATTAGAATTTCCAAATTCATTCTCTTTTCGGTCAAGTGTTTTATGAATTAAAGCGAGAAAAATATTGTCAAGTTTTGATGCATATTCTATGGGTATAGAGGTAATTTTATAATAAATTACTCCTACTTTATCAATGGCAGTATGTGAACCCAAAGGGTTATTTACTTCTAAATCATCGAAATAGATAGATAACGGGATTACTTTTTTGTTTAAAAATTTCAATTTTATTTCCTGCCAAAGACTTCCTTTTAAAAAACAATCAATTCTGTTATTACTTTCATTTTCTTTCTTAGATATATAATCGTCAATATAACTGTAAGTGCTCTCTAATTCTAGATATTTTTTCAATACTTGACGCATTGGAATAATTTGGCAAGAAATTTTTTTTATAACATGAATATTATTTTCACCTTGTATTTTTTGAGTAAGATCTGCATCTATTGTTATTGCTTGTGGCTCAATGAAAGAACCATTCTTTAAAATACACTCTTTTCGTAAATACTCTGTTTTCAAATTGTCAAAAGGATTTGCAATAATATTTAACATATCATCTAGATATGGATTAACAAAATTTTTTTTTTTCAAAACTTCTTTTATTAAATGAAGACCGCAAGATTCAAACAACTCTGATGTCCAGTCTACTATATTCTGTATGGTGGATCTTGCTATATTAGGGTTTGAATGCATTTTCGCGAGAAAAATAATTGAATTGTTGCGTATTGACAGTCTTAAGTCATCCAAAGTCATTTCGTGATTTTTCGATTCAATTGAAGGTTCATCACTAGTTACTTCGTAATCGTCATTATCAATAATATTATTTAGTGTACTATTAGATTCTGTCGGATTATTGAAACTATTATTATTAATATTATTATTACCACTACTACTAGTTGTGACTAATTGATGTTTATAACGATAATGCTTTTTTAACGAATAATAATCATTGAGGAGTCGTAAACAAAATGGTTAGCGACACTGAACAGATCTATTAAACGAATAGCTGTGTTTTAATTTACAATGATCAAACAGCTGAATCATTACTGAGAAATGACAATTACAATACGGACAAATTAAATCCATAATTAACTTAAAAAATCGAATGTAGAACTTAAATTTTAAATAATATAAATATAGATTTATGACGAAGAGTTTACTAAATCGATAATTTTACTAACATGTGCAATATTTTCATCAAAATCAGTCTCGAATTTGAAAATGCCACGTTGCAAAAAATGCCAAATTTGTTTAGATTGTGGAGGAAAACTCACATGCCAGGCGTAGAATATCTTAAAACACGTAGCGAGCGCCGTAAGAGGAGAATTAAAACGATACAGAGGTTTATCAAGAACGACTATAAAATTATTAACATTCCTTAATGTATTTCCAATCCCAAGGATGTATGGTTGTACAGTTGTGTTTCTTTCACTCATCTCATTGATTTTTTCACTGTGAATCTTTTCAATATCTCCAGCATCCTACGGAAACATAAATCTAAGTAAATTACAATATTAAAAATATTTTTTAAAAATGTTTAGTATAAGTAATCATAATAGTATTGATTATATTAATTTGCACACACTTAATCATTGATACATAGAATAAATAATAAAATAATTTTGGAAAGCTTACTTTACAAGTACTACAAATCCTCTTTGACTTTCCAATACCGATGGTTTCCAGTAATTATCATTAAATACAGACACGCCAGCTCGTGGAGGAACAGCATAAGGTAGCAGCAATATTTGTGCAAACTGCTTCACATCTATTAGAAAATGTCGTAATAAAAAATAATAATAATAATTATCAATTTTCATTTTTCTAACTTATATGGATCAGCTTCTTCATCATCAATTATGCTCAATAGTTCTTTTTCGTTATCAGTAGGTTTTTTTTTATTCCTTACAGTTACTTTAATCAATTTTGTAATAAAAGGATCCCAGTTTTCATAAAATTTTGCTGCAGCAGTTGTATACAACTCGTCGAAATCTATGTTTACTAAAGAGTAACCTTGAGTTTCATCTATTAAAACTGGATATTTCCTTAAATAATTGTAGACATTTCCTTCTTCTTTGAGTAACGCATCATGACGAACTTTTACAGTTTTTTTCCAATGAGAATGAATGTTGGCAAAATCACGATTATGTTGAAGCCAATGTAAACTATCGAGTACGTCTTCAGCTGAAATAAAATATGTGAAAAGCATTTTTTTATAAATTAATTTTATTTTGCATCATAAAAATACTTTATTATATGTTTTCAAGCGATATTTCGCTTTTTTTTTTTTTTTATTTACCTATTGGTTCAACATTTTCATCTTCTTCAATTGGTGGAGGTTGATTTTTACGCCTAACTGTACCCAATAAGGTTGCAAAAAGAGTTTTTTTATTTTTAATTTTGTCGTACAATCGACCTCTTGGTTTTATGCTTTTATTATTTTTGCTGAGTCTTTTGAGTACACCAGGCCGAAAATATGTTTGAAATGTCTCATTTGGAAATAATTTTACAATTTGATTAGTTATGTCAACATAATCTTGTATTGTAAATTTGCTAGAAATAAAAATTACAATGTTTAGAAGATTAAATAACGAAAGTATTGACAAACATAAAAATATAATTAAAATCTACCTATAGCAACTAGTTACTAAGTCACTAGCAATATAGTCACACAGCAAAATTGAAGTTTTGTCAGAAAGTCGTTTAGTTCTTTTATACTCAGCAATTATACCACTTCCAAAGTTATTTTTATTCGTTAATAAATTAAGTAAATAATCATTTTCAATACGTTTCCGATAGTCACTTTCTCCTGGAAAAAAACTTTTTTTCTGTGCTGTATTACCGGAATTATTAATTTCATTAAGTACACCACGACTCGGGCCTGCTTCAGGATTCTATTTATTTACCAATGAAAATAAAAAAATCATTAAATTCATTCGAATAATAATAAAATTAAACTGTATAGAGTAAGTATTAAAATTAAATGTGGTTACATACATAAATTGTAGTTATTATTAAATATAATTATATCTATTGAGAGATTTGTAAAGAAATAATATAAAATAAAATCTTACAAGTATTGATTGATTGTTATTGCAAGATTCAAATGTATTTTTCCACTTTTCAATAAATTTCATTCGTTTACCGATGATAGGAATCAATTCTTTAATAACATCGGCTGACAAAGATTTTAAAGTGTCGAATGTTATTTCTTGAGCTATAACAAAAATACGTTATATACATAAAACTGTATTATTTATGAATTTTTCTGTACCAAAGTAATTATCGTTATCATAATATCGAGTATTTCAAAAATGAACAAATGAATATTAAGTTAGTTTTGTAAAAAATTATGACTTTATAACGAATAATCATACCGATAATTTTAAACAATATAATTAATTACAAAAGCTCACCTGTAAATAGTTCAACTAAATCACTAAAGCCCCAATCAATCAGACATTTTTTAGTATCTTCATCTGCCGTCATAGAAGTTAATGAATATTGAAACAAAAGCTAAATAGGTAGTATTCAATAATCATAAACTTACTTATTTGTTCGTATAAAACAGCATCAGCACAATTATGAAAATCACTGAACACCACAAAAACTCATGGAGCACTGGGCACGGTGTAAGAAAATTAAGAAATGAATCTAGTATAGGCAGACCTTATACGAATGCCATGAAATAAACAAAGAATAATCAATGTTGATGCGTTTAGGATACTTATGTATAACGCATACTACGAACGTGTATCAGTGTTCTGAGTTTAACGCAACACTAGCTTCATTTGTTTTCACGAATACATATTCAAATCCTATATCAGAGAAAAAGACACTGTTCTGGATCTGTCATCGTAAAATACTCATGACTCCAAAGAAAGGACCATGAGAGAATCGAATTTATTCCAAATGAAAGTGTATAAAACTTTTAAAGTACTCTTTAATTGCTTATAATACAATTTAAGAGGATATTAAAATAATTAAATTGATTATTATCGATATTTAAAAAAATTATTAATATAGTAATAAAATAGGTGAACTTCTTGGTTCCATTAAGTATATATTTCTATCTTTAACGTAAAAAACTTCGTCATTTGATGCAATAATATGAGTTTCTTGGTCCAAGAAACTATTCCTTTTCTACAATACAGCTCATTGTTGTAGGAAACTATATTGGTTATTGCAAAGAAAATATTAATCAAACATTTCAAGAATTTCATCTAAACACACTCCACGAAAAGTGCTTGATGCAATCAATTTTCATTATTCATTCAATAAATTGAGATATTTAATACAAATAATTTATTATATTATATGAAGTACTGCTTGTTTTAGTGAAAATTTTCAACTTTAATATGAATCACAGAATAGTTTTACTCAATTATATTACTACCTAAGCTCAAGAAAATTGAATTTCTTAATACAAACAACTTAATTTTGAATCAAACGATATGTGTTTTACACAAAAAAAAACCTGTTAAACCCCACAGGCGTTTGACTTCAGATTCCTATTTTTTACAGTGTGTTTTTATTATTATCTAATCACTGGATGATAATTTTTCAAAAATAATGATCAATTCCATGATTTAATGATTTATAATCATCAATGCTTCAACAGGGGATTTCATGACGTCATCTCACAAAATTTGAAGAAAGTGAAAGAAAAAGTGAAACAGTAGTTATCAGAATTCATTGATGATTGATGACGATAAATGAAAGAAATCATTTTACAACAAAATATCGTTATTAGCAATTTCATACCGTTGATTCTAATATACAACGTTAATCAACGATTGCATTCGTTGTAAACAAATTAAAATTGTTGACGACAATAAAAAATCAATTTAACAACAAAATGTTGTATTATTAACATTTTGTTGTAAAATTGATTTTTTATTGTTGTCAACAATTTTAATTTGTTTAAGATAATTTTCATCTTCCAAGTGAATGCGAAATATATAAATATGATGAAATAGTCAATAATTCATCAGTGAACTCAGCATACAGAAGATCAGTGCACTCTTTATGAGAATTTTTCAGTGAACTTATATCAGACAATCTCAGACAGACTATCTATCGTTATATTCGTGTTACTGTGTCTTTAGTTATGAATAAATTGTTACTTGTTGCTATTAAAAAAGGTATCAGCCGACTTATTAACACCTGTTCAACAGTCCCGACTGTTCTAGCATCTACTTATCCTTTGAAATATATTCTACATTTATTTCTGATTACGGTTCACCTGTAATCTCATGTCATCTTTTTCGAGGAGCCCATCGAAACAGCATTAAACATAGTTAATCTTGTATGTACACACATATCATTCTAAAAATCGGTTAGTATGCTTGAAATGTCTTAAAACGTAGAGATATGATGAAAATTCCAATTTCACCAATCAACCTAATTACAACAACTCTCGTTAGGAAGTTAATGACCGTCATTTAAAATTATCCACATGTTCGATACTTGCAGCTATAAATGTGAGTGAACAAAAAATTAATATCGAAGTAGTAAAGTTATTAGATGATGATACTGAAAAAATTTCTACCAGTGTATGCAGTACTGCAAATTGTAATAATGGTGTTATAGATGATGTATTATTATCAGTATATTCGAACATATTATGTCTATTCAATTTTTCACCTTATGAAGTCTGTTGAGAATTCATCAATTCTCAATTCAAACTGACAGCTGATAGGAACTTCGGCGGTCATATTGGCACCAGGTCGATAACCAATCGACCAAGTAATCAATGATTCTAATTCTAGTCACTCAATCGACTAATTTTCAGTGGCCATTTTGACTACTGAAGTTCCTGTCGCCATTCTTTTTCTGTTTTCATTCACGTGTACACGCTATTCGATTCATTCTCTCAAAATTCAATTAATTCTGAGTCAATCTTTAGTCACTGTGCCATTCTGAATCTACAGAAACATTCAGGACTACATTCAGTACCTGACCCAAGTATTATTTTACGACATTCTGATATACTTTATCTGAAATATATTAAATTCATTTGCATTGCTAGTTCGGCTAACGCCACGTGCACAATCGCCATTCAACTTGACTTGTGAAGCGTGTTAAGCTCGTGTGGGAGGTCAATAATACTGAACACACAAAGTCAAGTCAGCTACTAGACATTCATACAACATTCAGTGACATTCATCAAGACAATTGTAATTCAGTGTACATTTTGATAGTGTTGAATAAACTTGTTATATTTTGTTAATAAAATCTGTCTACCCCATTTGCTCTGACCCGGCACAATCACCCCTTTCCTTAAACGGTTAGGCTCATCTCATTCTTGACAATTCTTTACAAAGTCATATTGAGAAAGTATTATGTGGTGATGTTACTTTGAAATCTTAATATTGGTGAAGGTTTATGCAACGGGATACGATTAATGATTTTGAAACTGGAACATAATCTTGTGCAATGTGAAAAAACTTCATGGTAACAAATCCGGACAAGCAGTATTTATTAACAGGACAACATTATATTGCAAAAACGTATATCCTTTAACATTCAAAAGAAGGTAATTTCCAGTAACAATAGCATTTGCTATAGTGTAAGTGTATAGAAATGACGACAATACAGATAGAATCGTTAAAAATTAAGTTTACAAAGAATTGTTATTATGATACACAAATTTAAAACTTTTCAGTTAGTATTCAATGAATGTTTTAGAATCAAGCACAAAAAAAATTATTATAAGCATGCGTTGTCACAGTGTATATCGATAACTTTCTGACGTAACCTCACATCGATACATAAACTTGAAAAAGTCATCTAATTCACCATCATTCTTCATACAGACTACATGATGAAATTCTATTTAGATCAATATATTTAAATATTACACAATCATTAAAACACATTTCGACCGCTAATGAGGACAAATCGATCAATGGGCAGACCGGAGAATAGGTAGGCCAAATTGTAAATATATCAACCGAAAAACGTAGAGTAAGCAATCGAAATTTTTTATTCATTTATCTTGATTCATTTTAATGCAAACAACTCCACGATGGAATTTGTATATATTTCCTGGATTAATAAACAGAAAAATATGTAACATGTGTTATGCATATACATCCACGATTAATTAACTGAACATCTTTTTAATAACGATATTATGTCTGACTTTGAGTATTAAATTTCTATTTTATTCAATTAATTTTATAAAATATTTTGACATTTCTTTCATGTAATGAATTTGAATTGAAAATACAATAATATCCTAAGCGTCTTACTTTCTGTTCAGTCAGTGACTAGAATAAAATATTTAGAATTATTAAAATATTTTCCTTGAATTTATTTTCAAATTTTTAATGTTTTAACCGGACATAACGCCGATAGCATATCATGTAAATAACCACATACTATGTTAAAACATTTATGATTACGTTCGTCTCCTAAATGGTTTAGGTTTATGTTTTGTTAACACAAAATTTAATACGAAACTATCCCAAGAGTATACGACAAATCCTAAAATAACACGCATACTTCCAAGGCATTGCCACGGCGCGTTCGAAGAGCTAGTGTTTTTCTTTAATACACTAGTCATGGCTCAAACTATATCACTAAAGTTTTCTATTATCATCTGTCGTAATCAGTATGTTTGAGAAATGATTACATTTCTTCACATGTCTTGAAACGGCTGTAACTTGAGCATGATCGGGTTGTACGCCTGATTCAGATATTTTATGCCCCAGCTACATTACCTCGTGTCTTAAATATTCGCATTTACCAAGTTGAATATTTAGATTATGTTGTGAGAGTCATTTAAATCCTTCGTGTAGTCGTTTTTCGTGTGTTCCTAAGAAGTCAGCAAAAATGATTATGTCGTCGAGGTACAGTAGACATCGAAAATCTTGAATTCCAGCTATAACTATGTTCATGAGTCTCTGAAAGGTTGCATGGGCATTTTTTAACTTAAAAGGCATTCTTATAAATTCGTAATGACTTTGTGAGGTCGAGAATGCCCCTTTTGCTGTATTTTATTCTTAAATAAGGATTTGCCGAAACCCAGAAGCCAGATCTAGTGTTGTAAAATATTTAGACCTACCTACCTGATCAAGGATATCAATTATGTTTGGTAACGGTTACGCATTGTCAATAGTTTCATCATTTAATTTCCAGTAGTCAATAATTAAATCAATTTTCGGCACATAGAGTTGAAAACAAATCCGTTTTCATCAACTCTAACTAAACTGCTAGAGAGGTGAACACTGTCGCAAATTCCTTTTCTAATTATACCCTCTGTAACGTCGGGATTTTTTGTGTTTAGAGAGACTATCGTTTCCGCTCTAGCTTCGATTCTGCAAATGTAGATTGATTAAAGAACGGAATTGCTTTGAAACTGAGTTAGAGGATTTTGTGTTATTCACGGAGTTGGTTCAGAAATTAGATTTTTCTGAGATCGAATTGGAGGATCCCGAAATACTTGAGTATCGGATCAAGAAATTAGATTTTGTGCATGGTGTATGGAAGGATTTTAGCTGTTTGCAAAACGTAGTTGCTTTTGCGCGTTGTTAACGTTGTTTCGAATTAAGTAAGGATATTATTCTCGACTATACTAGCAAATAACATTAAAAAATATTAGTACTCTTCAGAAATTTGAGTGTGACCCGAATAGTCTACACGACAAACTTCTCAGTAGCAAGAATTACACTACCGCTCAAATCTGTTGGGCTATCTGCATTTTATTCAAGTTACATGCAATAGATTTTCAAGAAATCATTCATCGGGGTTTATTGTTCAAATAACACCGCAAAATACTTATCTATGTATATATATATATATATATATAGGCGATTTACCACTCACTCACTTATCACGAGATCTCCAAAACTATCCATCCGATTGACTAGAAATTTGACATAGTTCTTCCATTTTCGACATAGACACTCACTAAAAACGGATTTTGACTAAATCGTATCCAAAAATTTTTTTTTACTGATCTTCAATAATATATCAATATCAGCTAAAATTCACCTGTTGCTATGATAATCGTTGCTATGGTAACAATTGTCATAGTAACCGTTGCTATGATAATAGTTGTCAAAGTACCGGTGCCATGGTCACAGTTGCGATAGTAACCGTTGCGGTAGGAACAGTTGTCACTGCTATAGTTGCTATGTTAACAGTTACTATAGTTACTGTTGTTGTTGTTACAGCTGTCATGGTTACTGTTGCTATAAAAAAAGTCGTTATAATGACTGTTTGCTGAAATAGACATTACTATCTTACCTTTTCTTGATAACTCGAGGAAATGTTTCAATGTGAATACGACAGTTGACAAATGGTTATAGTAAATATTTCGTGAACAAAAATTAAATTCAAAATCTTCATGTGATATAGGTAATACAAATAAATCGATATTATGACATAAATAAATTTCATCTGAAGAACAGACTAAAATTATGTTCCTAGAGCGAAAATGTATTTTTGACTTTACTGGATAAAAATTATGTTATGAATTATAAATAATGTTTGAGAATATCATTAATTTTTCATGATAAATAGTTGTAATTCATATTTCTTTATTAGTCTACTGAGTCAGTTATCGATTTTTCACAAATATTAAAAATTTGAAAATGAAAATGACTTATTCAATAAGTGAATGATGTGATTTTTTAATAAGTAATTTTAGGAAAAAAATACATAGTTATTTTTAGGTACTGTTACCCTAAAATGACTTGAAGTAAATACCAAGTTTGCCCTTAACCTAATTGTAAATCTAACAGTAACCTAACCTAACCTAATTGTGACGGTTAACGTGAATTCATCAGGTTATTTAAATTTTTCCCCAAAAAATCTAATATGATGTAATCTTACTATGCACAGTACGCGTACGGAGTCGTGGAAATCAACAAGCTATATAATACAATTATATTTCATGAAAATGGGCTCCATGCAAAAAATTTGAGTTTTTCTAATGAAAAACTATTTCGCTTACTGAAAGATAGTTACCAGCCATGTTGTAACCTTTCAATTTATTCATTACTGGTATTATGGTTATCAGTTATCAATTAAATTCATTCAAATTTCTTTCAGATCTTTTTTATAATGATATCTTTCGAAAAAATTTTGATTGGAGTCGATATCTCAAGAACGGATTGAGATATCGAAGACGAAAACATATATGCATACATACCGATATCATTCTGAAAATTGGTCCGAAAGATTGCAAATCCGAACACAACAGGTATCTATAAATGCCTGTAAAAACGGGTGCCAAGTTTATATTCAAGTAAAATTAGTGTAAATGGAAAAAAGGTAAGATCAAAAAAACATGTGAAATCAAGCAAAACGCCAAGTTAGCTGCGTCTTTTTTCCTGATTTTTTCGGAATAGCAATGTACTATTGGCTTACGCAATTTCAGTTAATTTCAAAGTACAAAAAAAAAACTTCAAAACCAAAAAATTATGGAACTTGGCCCAATTATTAAGATTCCCTCAACAGTTCCATATATTATAGTTCATACATAAGAATATTTGAAACTAAATTAGGCAAACGTTAAAAACAAAATTGAGCTACGCTTTATAGATTTTTTTGAAAGTAAGTTAATAGCTTGGATTTCCAAAGAATGACTTACGAGAAACAAATAAATTGCTACCAATTCTCGACGAATTTAAGCATGAGAAAATTTTACTTCTTCTTGCATTCCTGTGCAGTTATAAGATAACAGTAATTTTATTTGACGTTACATTATGAATAATAACATCAGCATTTGTTCTGTAAACAGTACAAATAAGATATAGAAATTCTCAAAATTCATTGGAAATGATTCAACGATGCTACAGACAATTCATAAATTTCACTATATCAATTGAGCGAAGCTTCGTGCAAGTAGATGATTGCAGCAATTTTTTTTATTTTGACGGAATCAAATTTTCGAATCCGGACGTCATTATAATGTGAGCTTTTTTTTCTCTCTTTTATTATTAAGCCTTCAACTTCTTCGGAAGAAAAGTTATTTAGCCACACATCAGAATATACATTACTCAAAATTATAAAGGAATTTACAAAAGTACATAATTAAAATACCCTATTGACATAAGACAGTTTTGCTTTCTTTCCATATTACTTAAATTGGAGTTCCTATCTTGTCAAAAAACATATAAATAAGAATTGAACCTGGGCTTTACGGTTTTTTTTATAAATGTTGCTATCTTTGTAGGGATCCAACCCTAGTTTTTAAGTTTTTAATATGAGCCTATTCCTCTTCTTATTATACAATGGACAATACCACGAGACATGATTTGCGTCTTGTGTGTGATAACCACAATTACAATTAGCTGAACTTACTAAGTTAACTCGAAAGAGAGAGTCTACAAGACTGTGGTAGTTGGCTCTGAGTCTGTTTACAGTTACAACTGTTTTTCGCGTAAGGCGTGTTTTGGAGTACCAGATCGTAGTCTTGTTTCATTTTGAAAAACAATTTGAAATAGTCTTTTCCCTTTTCTACACTTTGATTACTCAGTTGTTTGACTATCTCTGCGGAACATTGTTTTTTGAAGATTTCGCTAAAGTCAGTAAAGAGAACAGAGTTGAAGAGTTCAGGAGGAGCTTTAGTGGCAAGTTTGGCTAATCCGTCAGCATCTTCATTTCCTGCAATTCCAACGTGTGACGGAATCTAGATAAACTCGACGCTATTAAGTTCTTTATTGAGAATCTTAAACTGAGTATACTTTTTCACTGTTCCTAGTGTTAGGGATAGCGAAGTGCGTGAGCACAATAAACAAGCAATGTAAATGTATGCGTATAGCTTACGATAAGTGTCTATTCTGTTTACTCTTATAAGAATTAGTTAGTTACAATTTCACCACTGAGGAAATCAGACATTGTCTTAATAAATTGTGTTGGTCTTAAAATATCGACTCAAGCTTATTACTTCACTGCCTTCAAACCTCATATTTTAACAGGTTATGGGCCCAGGCATGTGAATAAAGTGTCGGGAATGATAAAAAGACCGAGAAGAGCGCGTGAAAAACGCAAGTGAAGCGTGTGTAAGTGCTTTTAGGCGGGAAGACCATGGAAAGGCAAGAGTATACGCGCGGGAAAATAGACAATAGCTGCCGTGAAAATCGAGCTGCTTATGGATGAAAATTACGACACGTGAAAAATTCATATGCACGCTATTCTAAAAAAGAATAAAGTGTGGAGTGTCGTGTCAGGTGCTGAGCCAAAGTCACCGAGGACTGAAGTGGAAAAAGTGCAAGCATGGCTAGAAAAAGACGAAGCAGCAGAGTCGGACATTTTGTTGGCGATAAGTCCAAGTGAAGTAAAGCAGTTCGAGGGACTAAGCTCTGCCAAGGCAGTGTGGAATAAGCTGGAAGAAACTTATGAATCTCGCGGGACCACGCGAATGACTTCTCTACTGGAGAAATGTGTCCAAATGCGCATGCAGGAAGGTGATGATCTACGTAAACACGTCGTGGAGTTTTGTGATACCACCAAAAAGTTGAGTGTCGTAGGAGTGGATATCCCAGACGAAATGTTAGTCATGTTGCTACTATGCAGCCTTCCAGAATCATTCGAAGTCTTCAAGGAATCGATAAAAGCGCTGGACAAGCTACCGAAATTGAAAATTAGACTATTCGACCGCCATGAAGGAACCACGTGGGAAAGTACAAACGTTCAGGGAGCGTTATACGCCAGAAAAGGAAACGCGCGATCATCGAAAGGTGAAAACGAAGACAGTCAAGCCAAAGTGACGCTCAGCTGTTATCGATGAGGTCGAAAGGGATATTTTACGCGGGAGTGCAGAGAGAAAGCCGAGCGTAAACAAAAACAGAGCACGTGGCAAAATAGGAATAGGCCTGGTGACGGTGAACGGAAACACCGAGGTGACTCTTCGCTGATGTTAACTATCGCAGAAGAAGTAATGGTAGGTCGAACGAAGAAAAACGTGTGGTGCATCGATAGCGGCTGCACAGCGCACATGTGCAATGAGAGGGCAAAGTTCAAGGAATTTACCACAGCTGAAAGTGAATTGAACTTAGCGAACGGTGAGAGTACAAGGATCACTGAAACAGGAACAGTCCAAATCGCAGTCGATACAGGGCGTGAAGAGCGCAATGTACACATAAGGAAAGTACTCTATGAGTCAGACCTACGTACAAACCTGCTGCCAGTGGCCAAAATGACAGAGGCGCTACAAGAATAGTGAGAAAACGTGGTGCAACAGTTTCGTGGGAAACGTTAGTAGCCCCACCGAAACGCGGAAAAGGCCGTCCGAAAATTGTGCGAAGTGGAAGAGTGGGGAGACCACGCTTACAATACCAACCGACCGAAGGAAGCAAGGAAAATGCTGAGAAAGGCAGCGGAGAAGGGATAGATATACCAGTAGAGTCAAGCGACGATGAAGTATTCATAGACGCTGCTAAAATGGCTTCGATAGACCCAATATCATGGGAAGAAGCGAGAAAAACTGATGAGGTGATAGCCTGGAAAGTGGCGATGGAGGACGAAATCCTAGCGCAAATTAAGAATAATACTTGGGAGATGACGCCGAGACCCAATAATAAACGAGTAATTGGGAATCGCTATGTATTCACAACCGAAAATCCGGGTCGACAAGAACGCAAGAAAGTTAGGCTTGTTGCGAAAGGATACGCGCAACGGCCAGGGGAGGATTTCCATGAGACTTATTTCCCAGTTGTAAGATCAAGCTCAATAAGGTTGATAGCAACCCTTGCAGCTGAATTGAAATTGGAGATATATCAGCCGGATATTGTGACGCCGTATCTACACGGCGAGCTAGAAGAGAACGTCTACATGGAAGTACTGGAACTGTTAAATAAAGTGCTTAAGAAATTGGTGAAAGCTGAAAAAGCCGGGTCAAATGCAAGTGTACTACAAAACAAGAAAGTGAGTGAAACTGCGAAGTGCTGGAATCGAGCATTGGGCGAAAAGCCAGATTGCGTGTGTTTGTTGAAAAAATCTCTGTATGGGTCAAAGCAATCAGGTCTGCAATGGTATAAGAAATTAGTGCCAAAGTTAGGCGAGCTCAAGCTCAAAGCGTTACCACAGGATCCGTGTATATTTGTCACACGGAAAAATGAGCGCATAATGTTACTCACAATTTACGTTGACGACATTATAATCGCGTCAAATGATAATGAGTGGGTGTGTGAGGTGAAGAGAGAGTTATTCATCAGAAAAACTATACTGAAAAAGTATTAGAGCGATTTGGAATAAGTGAGTGTAAGACGGCAATAACGCCAATGGATGTAAACATCAAGCTGACGAAGCCTGAGATTGTAAACAAAAGCGCGATGAGCATGTATCCGTATCAGAGTTTGATCGGTGCATCAATGTATTTAGCTGTGTCTACACGACCGGATATCGCGTATGCTCTGAGTTATTTCAGTCAATTCAATACAAATTATGGCGAAAAGCATTGGAAAGACGAACAGTCTGGTCTACCGTTGTTTGTTGTGGTTGATGCAGACTGGAGTGGGGACACTGTTGACAGAAAATCGTACTTGGAATTTGCGTTTATTTTTGGAGCGCACCCATCAGCTGGGAAGCGCGAAAACAAAGATCGATTGCGTTATTAAGCACAGAGGCAGAATCTATGGCGTTATTAGAAGCATGTAGAGAAGCCATATATCTGCGGAAAATCCTGAACGGAATTCGCATAAGATGTGAATGTGTCAAGCTGTTTAATGACAACCAACGCGCAGAAACGCTGCTACCATCCGCGAACCAAGCACATAGATGTGCGTCATCATTTCGTTCGCGATGTGTATGAAAAGGGCAAAATTGAATTGGAATATTTGTGTACTGAAAAAATGCCTGCAGATGTATTGACAAAAGGGCTAAGCGGTGGAAAACATCGCGAATGTATTGTAAATCTCGGAATGAGTATTTAAATACCTTGAACACGCTCCCGACTTCGAGGGGAGGTGTTAGGGATAGCGAAGTGCATGAGCACAATAAACAAGCAATGTAAATGGATGCGTGTAGCTCACGATGAGCGTCTATTCTGTTTACTCTTATAAAAATTAGTTAGTTACAATTTGACCACTGAGGAAATCAGACATTGTATTAATAAATTGTGTTGGTCTTAAAATATCGACTCAAGCTTATTACTTCACTGCCTCCAAACCTCATATTTTAAGACCTAGTATGTAGAGATTTCCTTCAAGATGAGATCTGAGATTTTGATAGCTAATGAGTGCACTGAGTGAATCAGTAAAAATTTTATAGTTTCCACCAGGGTTAGATAATGCAATATCCGTTGCTTTATTGAGAGCGATGGCTTCTGCTGTAAAACGTGAAGCTATCAGGGGAATACTTATTTTGAAGTATATCTACAGATCGTCGCACATGCATGCTGCACATATAGACCTGCTGCCTTCACACTTACTCCCATCAGTAAAAATTTTTCATTTTATTATCATTTTCATACGTTAGACGAAAAGTTGAGCTTACATTTAGGCTGTTTTTTAGTCCACAGCCAGACAAAGGATCGATTGGAATTACAGCTTTAAAAATTTCATACTCTTAGTTAAAAGTTTTGTAACGGTTTTGTGTATAGAGAATTGTTCGATATTTATGAACGTTTTAGATACGTCTATATATAGTACGCAGCCTGCTATTATTAATATTTCTGTATTGAACTTTATTTTTCGTTTATTTAATAATTTTAATTACTTGAATTTCTGTGTTGGACAAGATCTTAATAAAATAGTTGTTTCGTAAGAATTCCGTACGGTGTTTGAGCGTAGTCAGTTTTGATTCTGCTAGCAAGATATTTAGGGGGATGGATATGCGATATCCCAAGACAGCTCTGATAAACCTAAATTGAATTTGTTTTAGCTGTCGCGTTAATTTTTTGGTTGTGGGAAAGTAAATGAAACTCTCATAGTCTAACTGAGAGCCAATGTAGCTTTTATAGAAAATTGTGAGCGTTTCTGTGTCACCTTCCCACCAGGTACCCTGCAAAAAATAAATCACATAAAGGGACTAAAGATATTTACTCAACAACTAATTGACGTGAGGGTCAACGATCATTTTACAATCAAAAATTATACCCAGAAAACGAGTCTGTTCGCATAACCTGATGGTACAATTGTCAATCTCAATTTTAATCGAACCTGGAGCAATGTTTCTTTACTGAAATGGATCAATTTAGTTTTGAGGAAACAGAGTTTCAAACCTACACTGAGAAGATTTTCTTTGATTACTTTAATTGCTTCTGTTATTCGATTTTGTGATCATTCTACCAATTAATTTTTACAATATAGATCAATATTATCAGCAAATCGAGAGATAGCAATACTTTTTGGAAGATTTTGAGTGATATTAAAGGCATACAGCAGATAAATCAGAGGACTTACGACTCCACCCTGTGGTACTCTTTTGTACAGTAAATATGTCTTATTGCCTGAAATCTGAGTGACGATTTCCCTTTCATACATAATATGTTTAATAAAATTAAAGACTTATCTTAAGCAACCTATCTTAGCCAATTTTTCTAGTAATAGGTCACGCCGCACATTATCTAACATTCCCTGAACATCAAGAAATGTAGCTACGGTATCCTTTTTATCCAAAAAGCAACTTCCAACATATAGTAGGAAACTTGCTAAATTGTCACTGCAAGACTGACCTTGTCGACAGCCAGACTGATTACTAGGAATTTACTGTAAACTCTCCGCCCACCACTGCAGTCTACTCTTAACAAGTGATTCAAATAATTTACAAAAAAATGAGGGGAGAGCTATGGATTGAACGCTTTTTTCATCCGCCTTATCTATAAAGTGCAAAAATGATTTATTCGACTGTAAGGGATAGCTATTATTTTTAGAAGATTCATTATGAATATCTAAAAGTATTAACTTGTACTTTATCGGGAGTTTTTTAATGATGACATAACTAATGCCATCCAATCAGGCGCATATTTATCATTTCGAGCATGAAGAGCAATGTTAAATTCCGCAAAATCAAAGCTTTTGTCATAGAATTCGTTTTCCGTGCAATTAAGCATTCGTTGCCAATCGTATCTGGGATCCGTTAGGACCCATGAGGGGCATAATTCATCAAGAGCGTTCAGGACCTTGTCTTTATTTTGCAAATTTTCTGTAACTTTCGTATGATAGTTCTTAACCCATTTAATTCTCAGTATTTTGGCCGTGTTCCACGTGTACGTAACATCATTATCAAAATTTATATTTGAAGCGAATTTCATAAAGCAATCTTTTTTTTCTTTCCAAATAATTTTCTCGCTTGTGGAGTTATTTTCTTATAATTAATTAAGTCAATCATATCTTTGGTTGAGTTTCATCTTTTATACGATAGTTGACGTTTATCTTTAATTGATAACAGTCCAAATCCTACCATTTGACTGCATTTTTATGAATTAAATTACTAACAACTTTTTTTGCAGGTATATTATATTGAACAGTCTTGGTGACTAAATTTATAAATATATCATATTTTTTTCCTGTGATGGTGATTTATAATCTAGAGAGATAAAAACGCAGTAGTTTAATTCTAAATATTTGTCAACTATGACACAATCGGTCCTTAATGAATCAATTTTAAAGGTCTATTTACGATATATGTTCTTTTTGGAGTTAAAATTTATATACATGATAAAATGATCAGAGCCTAAAGTTTTATCCTTAAGAGATACATTGATTTTTTTCGATAAGCTTTGAGTAGATAGAATATGATCTATGTTCGTCTTTTTTTGTCCATAAACATCGATGTGTGATTAAGTATCTAAGTTGTGAATAATTAATTCGTTATTTTTGATGGCTGGCAAAAGATGTTCACCATTACTGTCAGTGCTTTTACAATTCCAGCAAATATGGTGAGCGTTAGGATCTCCCATGACTATGTAATTATCTCTGGTTTTTATATTATTTATGATTGTGTTCTATTGAGACTGCTCTAGAGTAGAACCTGGGACTCTGTAAATTAACAAGAGTTTTAATGAACGATTAGTATCATTGAAATGTAACCAACATATTTCTACAGAGCCATTAGGAGCTTGTAAATTCTTTAATTCTCTGAAGGCTAGTTTTTACCGACTAATACTAAGAGACCACCTCCCTGAGATTGAACACGATCTTTCCTAAAAGTTATAAAACCTAGCAACTGAATATTTTCGTTAGGTTTTAACTACGACTCTACACAAGCAAAAATATCAACATTGATTAGAATGTGTTCAAGCTCATTGAGGTATTTGTAAACACGTCTAGCGTTCCAGAATAACATTCGCAGATAGCCTGGTAAGCAATTGTCCTGGGCTTTAGGTGACGCTTGATGTGACAGTTCCATGAAAGAATTTGAATTGGTGATGATGACGAAATAAATCGGATGTTTAGCTTAGTGTTTACTTTTATTCCGAATCTTCAGTGGTGCTAAGGTCAGAAAAACTAGTCATCTGTAATTTCTTTAGCCATATGTTTTATGTCTTTAGAGCCACAAGTACTTTTGATAAAAGCTGTGAGTTTGTGAAGTCAAAATTATAATTTTCCACGTTTGAATTGACTGTACTTTGAAGTGGTTCCAATTGGTCTAAAACAGTAACTTTTGATGATAGTGAAGGTTTGGACTTTTTTAATTTTCGCGTTGGAGCTGTGAGATCTATTGAAGTCTTAAATTCCTGTTGCGACGTGTTAAAATCTGTACAATCGTCAACCAAAGATCGATTTATTTTGGAAGTTTCAGACAGTGGTCGGTTCTTTGGTATTATGTCCGTGTTAGTGTATTCAAAAGACTGAACATTTAAATAACTTTACAACTTCAAATACTTGTTGACATGTTTTTTTAATATTTCTAAGACTAGACGAGGCTAAAGAGTTGTTCGGTGGTTATTCACCTTTATTGCGCTATCTTTAATTACTTGTAAAACTATAGAGTCGGCGGGTAATGAGGAAGCAGGAATGATGCCAGCGATCTGTTTACAGAACTTGGCCATATGACCTTCCTCTTTACATAGAAAGCAAGTCATTGTGTCGCCAGAATAGTAGGCCCAGTGAGAAGTGCTATCACTGTGTATTTGGATTGAAACTGGTATTTTTCCTTCACCTTTAGATTTGACAATGACTTGTCTACGAAAACTATAAGCATGGCTGCATTCATCGTCTCTAAGACTGGCTTCGAGAAAAGACACACGAGAAACAGGAATGACGTCGCTCTTACAGTTACTCAAGGCTTCCTCGATCACTGTATGCGGGATACAAGGACGAACATTAGATAAAACTATTCTTTTGTTTCTAGATATCAACGGTCGCATTTGTAATTTCTTATCGTTGATGTAGAATTGTTGGTGTACGGTTATAAGCTCTTTAGCTAAACTTTTCGATGACACGTGAATACACACTCAGAAGATATACAATGGGCATTGACTCACAGGCGTGTACAGCTAGGGGAATCCTCCCACACTTTTTCATAGAAAAAGTGTTGTGGAAGAATTCTCCTAGCTGTGGACGTTTGTGGGAAAACTCTCTTATGATGAGGTAGTGGGGGAGGATTCCTGGGTGAGCCTGAGTATAGGCCGGGGGGTGTCTCTGGGACTTAGGTTTTTGATGGAGAGCTAGGTGCTAGCTTGGCTTGACCTGCGTATAGGCTAGTCGGAAGCTGGGTTTTTTCTTGGGGGGAGGATACTACCCTTATACCTTAGATGCTGCCTTGCAATACCCTAGCAAGCGCAGGTAGTTATGCCGACCTTGGCATTGATTCAATTCTTAATTGTGGGACAACGTCACAAATCATTCAAAATAAAAAGGTATTTAAGATAAATGTCAGCTTGCAGGTGTATAGTCCTAAGATTTAACGATAGGATTGCGTAAGATACCCATAGGTTTTTTGTATAAAATTAGAGGAATGTCATAAATACAAAATCAAGAAATTAGTGAAATATAATGTGTACAATACTACGGCATTGACTAGTTTTTTGTAGGACAACGTCATAGGTCAATTAAAATAATAGGGGGTTTCAGATTTATATCAGCCTGCAGGTGCATAGTCCTAAGATTTAACAATAGAATATCGTAAAATGGGGAAATCGCATAAAGTATAAGACCCAAAGTCGATAATCCATCAGTTACGTCCCAATCGCGCTTTGGGTCAAATCACTCAAAACCGGCTGTTAAAAGTTATTGAAAATTGTTTATTCAATATGGTTTCTTGTTTGAAAAATGAGTGTCATATTTGTCATTCTAGGGATTGCTATATATATATACATATATACAGCAGAAAAATTAGCAATTGAACATGGAATGGACTTAGAGCCATCCGGATATTCATGGCAATTTCTTAAAGAAGAAGGATTATATTTGGGACTTATTCGATCCAACTGTTGGAATTACACTGCTATGGGTATAAGTAAATCAACTAGCGAGTTTGATGTAGAAGAAAAAGCACATGAATCCTTAGCACAAGCTGCGAAAAAAATTGTAATACAGCTGAACAATTAAAGTATTAAAGAAATTTCAAGAATTTAAGTATTGAAGAAAATTTTCAGATCCTTGGAGATCAAAAGATAGATTTTGTACTTCGAGAAGTCTATGGTGCGTTAGAAGCCTGCATCAAATTGCATCCAGAAATGCTTTCTAATGGAGATATAACGTCACGATTCAATAAAGATCGAATAAAATCATGACTTGTTGAATGGTGCTATGGATGCGAACTAAAAGAATGCTTTATAATAAAATTATGGTCATTATGCTCCAAACTCCGATTTAAAGACAGGTTTACCTGGAGTTCAATGACATCATCGTCAAACAATGTGTGTATCTTAAAATTTAAAGATGATCGTGAAGATGTAGGAGGTGATATCAGGGCTCTAGGAATACGTAAGTACCAGGGAGATGATCTGTTTACAACAGAAAATTGGGCGGAATTTTCATATAGCTCTCATAAGGCTTCAGCATATGCTGCAAAGAAAATAATCGCTTAAATAATTGATCCGGCAACAGCTAAAACTATACCCAACATTCTTCAAGATGATGGCATAAAACGTCTGAACCATAAAAATATGCTTGATAAGTTCGTCGGTGAGCATCCTAAAGTTCTTATGGATGAGGATATGAAACGCCTCTATGAAACTAAGGGTATAAGAACCTAATGGTTTGATAGAATCAAATGAATGAAAGATTAAAAACGGTGTAATCATAAAGAAATTTATGTATATCAAATGCTTTCTATAATAAACTTCAAGTCTCACAATTTGTGGGCTGCTTAATTTATGTTTCTCAATAAATAAATTCTTTTCCAATTTCGCTTAGTTTTTCAATTAAAGAGGTGAGGGAATATATAGCTATATTACACTTATGTCTGCAGAACTTGGGTATTACATACCAAATATCCCATAAGATTGTAATACATTAGAATACAGAGATTTTTTACATCTTGAACATCATTTAAGTGAAGATTGTGATTCTTTTGATTGTGTATACAAGAAACTTAAAGAACTTATCCATAATGATAATGCAATAGATAATACATCTTCTACGCCAATAACAACACCCTTGAAAGCATCATCATCATCTTCTACAATAACAACATCATCTTCTACTATAGCAACGACACTCTCGAGAGCACCATCATCATCAACTTCAACAATGACGACAGCATCCTCAAGAGTAGTACCCTCAACATCATCATCACCACAGTCATCGGTTGCAGTATCTTCGACATCATCATCGCTAGTGGTACCCTCACCATCATCAGTAGCAGCAGCAGTATCTACGGATCTCGAATTGATAGATCTAGACAGCGCTTTTGAAAACTGCTTAAGTACTCATGTTATAAAAAATCCGGAATTTAAATATTTAAATTTAAAAAATTTTCTGGAAGAATGTGAAAAATTGACAACTAATGGTATTGAGAAATATTAAGTATTAAAAAAAGATTTGTTTGTCAATTTCAGATTAGCTTGTACATTTAAGAATATAAAAAAGATTTAATATTATATGACAAAAAACAATTCAATACAAAAGACATACAAGTACTTATTTCAACGGATTTTTTAGATCTTCTTTTAAATGATACTACACCGCTTTTATTAAATGATTCAGAAAAGTTTCAAGAAACCGACTCGGGATGGTCGATGGTTAGGATTGATGGCTTAAAGGTAAACATTAATAGGCATGTGCCCTTGAAAGGAGCAGGAAACATGATGGCAAGTACATATTGTAATCTTCCTGAGTCAATAGAAAAGAGAAGCCGTTCTGAACATCAGAAATGAGACTGATCAATAATGCTTTCTCTGGTCAGTTCTTGCTTCATTACATCTAGCAAAAGATGATTGAACAGCTAATCGTGTATCAAACTATACACTATATTTTCCTACTTAAAAAAAAACCGGAATCTCATTTCCAACACCATTAAGCGATATTTGTAAATTTGAAAGATTGAATGATTTGGCGATTAATGTTTAAGATTTAGATGACAATAATAACATTGCGCCGGTTTATTTGAGTAAATATTATAATATAGAGAAAGATCGTATTCATCTTTTGATTTCTGAGATTGGCGTAGATGCAAATAAAAAACCTGTTTATCATTATTGACTTATCAATTCTCTTTCTCGTTCGGTATAAAGTCAACTATCAAATCACCATGGAAGTGTAGCTCTTTGCGATCGTTGTTTAAATCACTTTCACACGGAAGAATACTTCAATGAACATATTGAAGATTGTATTAATTTCAATTTAAAAAAATACCCCCCCCCCCTCCCAAGATTTAAAAATGAAATTTAAAAATTTTATGTAGGAAGAAAAAGTACCTTTTGTAATTTATGCATATTAAGAGTGCATTATTGAACCACCTATTAATGGAAAATCTAAACATATACCATGTAGTATAGCTTTTTATATACATTGTTCGTATGATGATTCACAATCGAGATTTGCACTTTAACGTGAAAAAGATTTGTATAAAATGGTTTATAATGGAGTTACATGAATTCGCTAAAAAATATGAAGAAATGATCGAAAATCGCATTGAACCCCATCAGCCTAGAGTTTGCGATCACTGTCATTTGACAGGGAAATTTCGTGGTCCGGCTCATAATAGTTGTAATTTAAATCATCAAATAGATCCCATGATTCCAATCGTTTTTTATAATTTATCGGGATACGATTCGCATTTTCTTATTGAATCATTATCATCACTTGATTTTCCCGGTGCTATGACTATTATTCCCATCAATAAGGAAAAATATATATAATGATGATGAAAAAAGAAAGAAAAGTTTAAATATACAGCTTCGTTTCATAGATTCATCCCGTTTCATGAGCGATAGTATCGATAAATTATCTAAATTTTCATCAAATAATAATAAAATAATGACACGTATGAGTTTTCCTGATGAAGAATCATTCAAATTAGCAACGCATAAAGGTATATGCCCATATGAATATTGTAGTAATTGGGAATTTTTAAAACTTGAAGAAAATCAATTACCAAATAAAAAATTTCTTCTTTCTGCTGTCAATAATTCAGATATTACTGATAAACAATATGAACTAGCACCTGAAGTATGGTCTTACTTTAATACTAAAACATTAGGTGATTATTACGATTTATATTTATATTTAACTATCGATGTTTATCTCTTAACCGATATATTTGAAAATTTTAGAATAAATTGTGTCAGAACCTATAATTTAGATCCTTTACATTACTATACCGCATCTGGATTACGCTGGAACGCTATACTTAAATACACAGGATTTGAATTAGATATTCTGAATGATGTACAAATGACATTTATTTATAGAAATAGGAATTAGAGGCGGCGTTTCACAATGCTGCAATAGATATGCTGTAGCAAATAACAAATATATGGGTGATAATTATCAACCACATAAAGACATATCATATTCAATGTTTTATGATGTAAATAATTTGTATAGAGCAGCCATGAGTTCTTTACTACCCTACGGTTCTTTTGAATGGTCTACAACAGCAATCGATACAATAGCAGTAATTGACTACGATCCTTATGATTATATACTTGGAGTTGATTTGGAATATCCTTCAAGTTTATTTAAGAGACATAGAGATCTACCACTTTTTCCCGAACATTTCCAAGCACCTTATTCAAAACAACCCAAATTGATGACAACTTTGCATGATAAGAAGAATTACATTATTCACTATAGAAATTTAAAACAATGGATTGAATTAGGATTGAAAGTAACAACAATACATAGAGTTTTTAAATTCAGGCAATCTCGATGGTTGAAACCATATAAAGACTCGAATACTGATAAACGAAAAGAGGCAAGAAATGATTTTGAAAAAATTTTTCTAAATTAATGAATAATTCTTTTTTCGGAAAAACCATGGAACATGTTATGAATCAAAGAGATGTTAAACATGCTACAAACTCGAAAAAACGCTATGGCGCGAATTATTACATATTTAAACCTAATACACACTCCACCGTAATTTTAAATAGAAGTTTAGTTGTGATAGAACCCAAAAAAATGACAGTAGTTTTTAATAAGCCAATGTATATTGGATTTTGTATTCTTGATATTTAAAAAATTTATATTTATGATTTTCATTATTACAATTATATACTTCAAAAATATTCTCTTGAACGGGATAAATTCATGTATACTGATACAGATAGTTTAATTTATCATTTCAAAAATCTCGATATTTATAAACGTATTAAAGAGGATATAGATGAAATTAATACTTCAGAATATAAGAAAGATAGCCTATGGGGTATACCTTCAGCAAATAAAAAAGTAATTGGATTAATGGAAAATAAAAATAACGGTAAAATCATGACGCATTTTATAAAATAAAAGCGAAAAGAGGAAAGATATCTGTTATGAAAACGACAACATTTGATCACTATAAAGAATGTGTATTTGAGGATAAGAAGATATTTCAAATTGAACATCATATAAGTAGTGAGAAACATAACGTAAGCACAATTTCTCGAGCAAAAACGGCTTTAAGCGCAGAGGATGACAAACGAATGGCGCTAGAAGGAAAAACCGATACATTTCCATGGGGGTATGAGAATAACAATAAGTAAATCATATTTAAAAAATGGGAAGAAAGAAAAAGATAATAACGAATAAAAAATATGTATAGATATTTTTATTTATTAAGAGCATTTAATGTTACAAATGTATGTTGTTTCAAATGAATAAAATTATCAGTCTTTTATATCAATTCAACTGTTATGCGATTCATCAGATCCCAACCGTTTAACATAGGCTTTTTTTTTCTGCTTTTTAACACTTTTTTAACAAGGTAGGCATTTGGATACTGGACTTTGGTGAATTCCTCGGTGTGAATCGTCCTTTAATCGGTTGATCTTGACAATCAATCGATTTATATGTGACAGGTTTTGCATTTGTAATGGTTTTATTGATGAAAATTTCAGTTGTTTAATAGGTGTATATCCTTTTTCAAAGACATGTTTATATTTACTTATACGTGCGTTATCTCCAATTTTAAATTTCAGTTTCAATCTTTTTTTCACCATGTGTAAATATTTATTGTAAATATTGTGAGGTAGCCGTTTTTTATTGTTGCGTGTTAGATCTTTCGGCTTCCTGAGAATTGTATGATGTTTTGTATTATTGTATAATTTCATTAAATTAGGTAAAATATCAATCCACTTGTAATTGCCTCGAATGGTGAATTGTTTCCACATTTTATTTTTCAATGGACGATTGAATCGCTCACAAATAGATGCTTGTAGATTTGTAAATGTCGAATACATTTCTATGTTGTATTGTTTCATAAGTGTTTGAAATTCGTTATTGTAAAATTCTTTGCCTCTATCTACATGTAATTTGGGGTACCCGTTTTTCAATAAGCACCGATTTCATAGCAGCTGACACATCTTCACCATTTTTTGTCTTTAGCGGTCCAGCCCATGCATATTCTGAAAAAATATCAATAATTGTTAATAGATATTTGTATCCATTGTTGAAAGATAAATAGGCAGTTAAGTCAACCAAGACTGCTTCTCATGTTTCAAGCCCTCGCACATGAACTTCACGATGTTTTAAATGTTTCCGAGCAGGTCTTTGCAGCTCATCAGCGATTACTTTTTTAATTTTTTCCATTTGATTCTTCATTCCAGGTTAGCCCACAAAGCAAGAAATTTAATGATTGTGATGATTTTAAGAGTGCTTCTTGTTCTCTTGATTTTCCGAAAAGGCCTATTATAGCTTGTCGGCATATATTGAATGGCAATTTTATTAAATCAGCAATGGCATCAAATTTTAAAAATTTAGATTCCGTATAAATTTTTTCTGCGAATAATCTTTGCTCCAAAATATCCAACTTCTTTTCTAAAGTAGATATAATTTTCCTCAATGATAATAATGATATTTCGCCGGAAGCCGATCCTTCTATACCGTCTATCTGTTTTCTCAAAGTAGATATAGTTCCTTTATTAATTACGTTTTATTATGTGATGAATCTATTGCTTTATTTATATCCGCCAGCATTATTTTATGGAAGTTTTTTAATTCTTGATGCACAATGTTATTAACACTTTTCAATGTCACTGCATCATTTAAGTAAATAGGATCAGACACATTACACAATCGTTTATTATCAATATCAAACTGATTATCATCAGTTAATCTGAAACCAACTTCTGGAGGTCCTCTGACCAGACTACGGATACTTCCTGGACGTGTACCATAAAGATGAATACTCATTTTCACTAGGCTATGTGAACTCTATTACGGTTAGTACCCGAATGATATGTTTCTGATTATACCTTCGATGATATATCCTTCTTAAGCATTTTATTCATCTCATTGAACTGAGTTCTGGGAGTTTCTAACATTGCTTCTATTGTTAGAATTGAGTTTTCTACAGATATATAAGTTTCCAGAGTTTTTTTGATAGCGGTCACATCTGTTTTAATCTTGAATGTAATATCCAACACTGAGGGCATTCACTTCATCATTAACTGATTTTCTTTGCTCTTTCAACTCATCAGAAGAATCATTTGAATTTTTAATGATACAGCATCACTTGAATCTACAGCATCACTTGAATCTACAGCATCACCAATATTACACAACTTTTTACAATCGATATCATAATTATTATCACTGGATAATTTGTGATGAAATAAAATAATTTTTGTATAGTCCTGTACGATCCTTAAAGTTCTGGAAAATTCTAGAAAGAGTAACATCTAGAGAGGGGAAAACTACCTATATAAAGAGCCCCAAAACTTGACTTGATAGCGATTATTGTCGACTGAGTCGTAGCGTAACTTTTTTTGTAAACCTCGTGCGTTCTAATTATTATTATAAAATTTCTGTAAAGAAGTGGGTGAAGAGAACAGAGTGATTACGTGCAAGCCAGTGATTCTCCACGCCTAACGATTTCTGCAAGTAACTCGGAGAAGGTGACCAGAGCTACCTCCAGTGGTCCATACGGTGAGGAGTTCACCACCACCAAGGACAAACCGAGCCGTGAGTGCCAATCTGTCGTGGGCTGCCTCCAAAATAATTCCGGACTTCCTGGTCCTAGACAGTCGCTGTTAGAGTCCACCTGCAGGGCAGGATTAAGTGTGACCCGTTCCCGGGAGGGCACAGTGAGCCTCCAAGAGGTGTCCAGATCTCCAACTTACTCGAAGAAAACCGACAACGGCTCTAGAAAATCACCAAGCCTAAAATACTTAAGAAGAAAGTCCTGGGAGTCCTGGAACCACAAAGGAAGTTGCAACCTATACTCCAGGGGCACTCCAGCAGAGGTCAACTCATCTTTATCTTCACTGGGTCTTCAGAAAACTTCGAATCGTCACCGCTAAAGTCCCACAGTCGCGAGGGTAAACATTGTAAAGAATTACTAAAGTATTAGCATTGTATTAATCAGTTACTTATTTACTCGTAGCTCGACTCTAATAATTCGCTGTAGACTAAACCGAATTTCATAACTTTTTCAAACAACTAATATTTAATAAACCTACAGAATTGATATTAAATAAACTAGAGTTCTCACTGTACTAGAAACCTAGAAAAAAAAAAAATTTTTCCTAACTCTCAGTCTCCTGTAAATGCATCAACCCTCAATAGATACTTTCCAGGAGACTCTTGCATAAAAATAAGCACCCACAATTGTTTTTATGATAAATTTAAAACCAATCCCCGGAGGACCTTTAAGTTGATTATAACGAGGAGCTCAATGTGAGCTGAGACGATTAATACTCATTCCATAGATTGATGTGAACTTATTGATAGCTCCAAGACAACTGATAAATCCATAAATATTTTCAGGATTGAATAGCTCAAAAAATTTTTAAGGTAAAATTTCTGTTAAAAATTTTTTTTAGTAAATTTTGGGTAAATTTTAAGTAAAATTTTTACTCTATTATATTCGCTTCTTTGAACTCTTCGATGATTAAAATTATCGGATTTTGAATAAGAATTATTTCCCGCATTATAAGAAGCCATAAGCAGTCGCAACCGATTAAAAAGTTTATTAGGATCATCCCAATAAGTGAAGTTTGTTGCTTAATTTTGTATAGAAACTTTGAACTGAGATAAGAATTTTCTCATTTTGGTCGATAATCCACGACTAACATACTTCGTAACATACATATTGTATTTTTTGCTATGATCAGTTCTCAATTCTTGCTTTGGATCATAATTTTTTCGAGCTAAGTTTGTGTATTGAGCAATTTCACCATGGATTTTATTACCTTGAAAAATAATTTCTAAATCGCCGATATAAAATATATTTCCTAGAAATTTTCTCACGCCACACTTCGTATCCATACTCTGATTATTATCTTTGAGCATTTTTATGTATTCATTTATTATTTCTGTCGCTTTGGGTGGAATGCCCGCAGTTGGCTTTAGCCCTTGATTTTCTTTCTATTCTACAACCTTCATTCTTTCTACAGCCCCCTCCTCCACCGCTCCTTCTTCCTTATCTATAGCTTCATCATCTTTTCCTCCTACTACTCCTTCTACTTTATCGTATACTTTTGAATTTTCCTCCATTTTTTACTTCATAATATTTATAGGAATTGGTATTTTCATTGCTTTTAATATCGCTCTAACTTCCGCAGTGTGATTAATCTCTTCATGGTTCTTTTCCTTCATATCATCATCATAAATAGAGAAAATATCTACCAGAAATATATTTGTGGCTTTATCATTATTCAATAATAATAAAAAATTAAAAGACGTATTTTTTTCATTCATGAGTTACTGTATTGGCGTTGCGACTGTTCAAAAAAATTCATTTAATGAATATTTACTATTATTCTTTCCATGCTTAATCATTTCATGTTTTCGACGTATAACATTACTGACTTTATTCAATTTTTTCAAGACATTGACTGCCTCCCCCAGTTGACCACTCAATTCACTCATATTGATGATGTTTACTTAACAAACAATTATTTACAAATGTATATTTTTTACAATAAAACACTTAATTCATACGTATGAAACAATCAAAACTTCTTCTATATCGTCCATTATTGATTTCGCTATCTTTATCGATAACGAAAGAACTATAATTATTTTTATTCCAACATGAACTGCACAGATCTTTAAATTGCGGAAATTTCATGTCTGTATTAGCATGATGATTATATGTGTGTCGTAAATTCGTTGCATCTTGTCAAAAGAGAATTAGAAAATTTACATTATCCCGTATTTGATGTTTTGGGATTCTTACATAAGTTTGACGAAGATAAAAACTATCGAGATCTCTGTCATGACCTATACAAGAATATGCTTGAACATGACCCTCTTTTTCATAGGCTATATCGTCAAATATCATAATAGAATTGGGTCTAGCATTATCTGTTTTTACGACTTGTTCATTATCGTTGAAGAGAAAAAAACCAAAACCATCAATTGGCTCGAGTAGTTTCTCCGAGTATTTACATTTAGGTTGATTTAATAATTTTAAATACAGATAAATATTTTCAAATCTCAATCCATTTGGAAGAGCGATTAAAGCCAGCAATGCATTAGTTTTTTTACAATTAGATGGCCCACAAACAACTGAGCGTATAGTATTTGGTAATAATTCATCATGACGCCTAGTCTTTGTATTTTTTTCCATTGTTAAAATTTTATCAAAATTTTCCACAGATAATTTCAAATCTCGTGGTTTAAACTCCATCTCGATAATGACTAAGCATAAAGATTTGAATATCGGTACTTTTATAGCTTTCATTCAGTTAAATAATGACTACTGAGAGAAAAACATCTAAAAAAGGAGCAGGACTTTTAAATAAAGTTATCAACAGTTTACCTCCAGAATTACATATTCCCGGATATCAATTTTCTGGGCCGGGTACAAAATTACAGCAAAGATTGGCTCAGGGTGATCGAGGAATCAATCCATTGGATACTGCTTGTCGAGCGCATGATGTAGCATATTCTCAGAATAGAGATAATCTAACACAGAGGCATTCGGCAGATAAAATACTCGCTGAAAAAGCGTGTCAACGTATACTTGCTAGAGACGCGGGTTTAGGTAAAAAAGATAGCGGCGTGGAGTGTTGTAAATGCTATGAAACTCAAAACAAAATTTGGAGGACACATAAAGACAAAGAAAACCCCACAGCGTAAACGTCGTCTATCTTTAACGAAAAGATCGGGTGGTATGTTGCCACTGCTTCCGTTGTTAGCAGGATTAAGTGCTACAGGTGCCTAGCAGGGGGTGCTGCTGGGGTCGCTATGGTTGTTAATAGCGCTAAAGCAGCAAACAAACAGTTAAACAGACTCAAGCGTCATAATGAAAAAATGAAGGCTATAGCTATGGGTAAAGGCGCCTATTTGAAAGCATATAAAGTGGGTAAAAGAGCATATCTAATGTCGTATAAAACGGGAGAGGGCTTTAAAAAAAAAGAATTCGATGAAATTACCAAAGCGAGCACTAACTAATTTAGATTCCTTGAAGTATGCAGAAAAATTACAAATACCATATTTTCGAGACGTTTTTATAAAAGGTGATGTATCATTATCAGGATCATGGGAAAATAAATCAGAAATCTTTAATTTGGATAATGAAGGTGGACGTGGAACTCATTGGGTTGCATACAAAAAAAGAGAAAGAAAAATTGTATACTTTGATAGCTTCGGGGATTTAAAGCCACCTCGAGAACTTGTAAATTATTTCAATGCTGATCATATATTGTATAATTATAAAAAATATCAAGATTATAATACAAGTAATTGTGGGCATTTGTGTCTTAAATTTTTAAATTATCAGTTATAAATATGAAGTGGGAAGAAAGTATATATTATTTCAACATTAATTGTTAAACAGTAGACATCATGAGTGACTCTCTGATATTGACGCTCACTGGAAATTCATCATTACTTGAGGTTCCATATTTTCCGCCAACCGAATTATCACCTATAAAACATTACGTTCTTGGACTTATTGATTTACTCACATCTAATTCAATCCCGAATATCTATGAGGGTCGAAATCAATCTCGATACACAATAAATGGAGAATGGCGCACAATTACAATTTCAACTGGTAGTTATGATCTTAAACATATTATGATGTATCTGTTGGAGCAAGATAAGGAATTGGATATTCCTTTAGGAGTTTAGAAAAGTACATTAGTCCGCGAAATTTTTAGTGAAAAGTCAGATACTGATTTTACTTCTGAAAATTCCATTGGGGAATTCTTGGGTTTTGAACGAAAAATTTATCATTGAAATGAACTCTATAGAGCGAAAAAACCACTAACTATATTGAGCATCAATGCGATATGCGTCGAGTGTAATTTACCAGTTACCGTACGAGAAATACACAACTTACAAAAAAAAACTCATAGATCAAGACGGGAACATTATTGACAACAGATCTGAATCAATTACTATAAGATTACATTTAAAGAGCGTATGATGGTGATAGTTTACAGAGGTTATCTGGAAAAACAAAGTTATAAGTCATTGTCAACCGTAAACATGAGTAAATACTCATAAGAGCTAATACAGATTTAAATGCTATACATCAAACTACCGTGGCTAATGCAGCGACAACAGCAGCAGAAAATGTAAAAATTACTCATGACAAAATTCAATGGCTGGTACCATATGTTACAATGTCTGATTCAAAGAAAGTTAATATGTTCAGCTACATCAGTAAAGATCCATCGATATCGATAGCCTTTATATCATGGGAGCTATATGAATATCCATCTCTACCTATAACAACGGAACACATCTGGTCCGTGAAGACAACAAATCAATTAGAGAAGCCGTGATATATTACATTTTCATTACAAACTGAACGTAAAAATGAATTATCAAAACGCGCTAATGTGTTCGATCATTGTAAAATTAAAGACTTTGCTGTTTATCTAAATTCATAACGATATCCATATGCCACCATGGATATTGATGTTTTGAGTAGTACATATGCGCTTTCGTATGAAATAGATACGAATTTTTATTCATCTTATTATAGTAAAAATATTAAAAACCATACTAAAATAAAAGGATATTCCATGGAAAGAAGACCGTTTATTGTAATAGATTGCTCAAGACAAAATGAATCTATTAAAGTAGAACCAGTTAATGTTCCACTAAAATTTGAAGCTAATGATGTATTCTCTCAGAGTACGACTGCATATTGTCTAATTTTACATGATAGAATAGTTGAATATAATCCATTAAACAGGCAAATCAGCAAATTCATTTAAAAAATGAAATTTAAGTCCAATTCCAGAAAAATGATAATCATCTATATGCCTAAATAAAAAGAAAAATTAAACAAAAGTTGTATTTTTTTATAAAAAATCTCCCAAATATTTTAGGATTAAAGATTTTCTTATCACCAAATAATTTGAAAACGTACATATCATTAAACTTAGAGTTTGTTTTAAAGATAAAAAAATATTGTACATTATTCAATACATTTCACGATATCCATTCACATAACATTAACATATATATTTTTTGAATACAAAATTATTAAATATTTTCAAAAAGAAACTGATTAAAAGCATTAACTTCTTTCTTCAGGCAATGAGCAATTTAGGAGTTGATTCACCCCTACGAACACTTAAATTATCATGCTGAAGACAATCCAATGTTTCCGTTATTTCAAATAAATCAGGACGTTGATCCCTCAATTGATTATATAATATGTCAAATTTTGGATGCCCAAGCTTCTCAATATTATAACTTAGAATTCCCAGGAATGTCGGCTTCTCTCGTTTAATTGATCCACCTTTATATCCGATAATTCCTCTTGAAAAACTTGCTTCCCTATCGATTCTACGCAGAAAATCTTCGATTGCCCCTCGATGTTGATGGCTGCGGTCATCACCCATTTCCAATCCATGAACAAACATGGTACAGAAGCGGGCTGATGTAAAATCTTCTCAAAATAGTCTATGAGGCCCAATATTATAATGGCTTGAATATATTTCACTACTTTCAACTTGAATGCAAGCCATTTCTTTACACTAGAATTATTCATTTATTCTGATACCCTCCATATCAATGATGTGGGCTATTTTAGGATGAATTTCTATTTTAAAAAAATTTCTAAATTAGAGTATCACTCGAGTAGCTATGACAAACCATCCGTGACTGCTGTCAATCGATGAAATCATAACGCCTTATTATCATTCAACGGCAGATTTATGTATCATTAAAGCAATACTCATCTCCTTAATTTTAAGCTGCATAGCCACACTCAGCGATCATCAAGAGAGTATCTTAAATATAAGAGTAGTATTCTCCCCCCAAGATAAAACCCAACTTACGACTAGCCTATATGCAGGTAAAGCCAAGCTAGCACCTAGCTCTCCATCAAAAACCTAAGTCCCAGAGACACCCCCCAGCCTATACTCAGGCTCACCCAGGAATCCTCCCCCACTACCTCATCATAGGAGAGTTTTCCCACAAACGTCCACAGCTAGGAGAATTCTCCCACAACACTCTTCTATGAAAAAGTGTGGGCGAATTCCCCTAGCTGTACACGCATGTGGGTCAATGCCCATGGTATATCTACTACACTCTGCCATTCGAAATTTTAAAAATGCATCTCACCGCTTGAGACCCAATTTTTGATCCTACAGCCCGAGCATACTCCAACAATTGGCACACCCTCCACCGCCTCTATTATGACCGCTTGTTTTTTAGTTGCAAATCGAAAGCTTATGATATGAGATGACTACCTGTTGAATATGCTAGCATAATTTGTTGCAATTTTAAAGATATTTGCATATGAAGATGCGTTCATGTCGTCTCATAATATTCTTCGTGTATAGAGTAAAGTCGATAGTCTCGGTGCCCACGGGAAAAAGAGCGCGCTAGTATAAACAGGAGACCGTAATTGTGTGCTTGGCGCCGAGTATCTATCGCTACTCTAGATATCATAAAAGTGTCTGACTGTGATTCCAGCAAATCTGTCTTAAAATGAACTTAGACCGTTATTTGCGTGCTGTTAAAACGTAACTAAAATATGAACATTTTTAGAATTTATGTCTGTCTGTCTATCCGGGGTATTCTCGAAGGCAGCTAAACCGATTTCGATGAAACTTTGCAGATATGAAGAGCAAGTGGTTCGGAGTTACATAGATTACCTCTCGTTCATATCAATGATTATAACAATTGTATTTGTTCTAAACAATTAAAAAGGGCTCTATGCAATATGCAAAAGTTCTTTGAACGCAATATTTTCTCTTTTACTAAAATTAGGTTATAAACTGTTTCAACTGGATAAAAACCAAATCTTTTCTCTTATAAAAATTAAATTAGTCATAAACAACTAAAGACGATATCTATGCTATGTATTTAAGTTTTTTTCGATGGGAGATTCTTTCCTTTATTAAAAATAAATTACTTAATATATTACCTGCATAAAAACGGACTTTTTGTGATTATGAAAATTCAATGTGTTACAAACAATTAGAAACAGGACCTGTGCAATACGTACACGTTTTGCCAACGGGACATTTTTCTTTCTAATAAAAATAAGTCACTAACCGTGTAACATAGATCGAAGAAATTGCTTTACGTTTAAACAGTTGAATTTGATACAAACTGAAATTCAAACCAGCATCTATGTAATACATTGAAGTTGTTCTAACGCATAATTTCGTCTTCTGACGGAATCAATGCTATTTTTTTGAGTTTTGTTCAACTGCAATTTATTTCTTTGACTGGAATACAATTACTAATTATTAGAAGTTGCTAAATCAAATTTGATACTTTCAATTCAATACCATCTTAAAGCAATGTGTATCTTATGGACTCACAGGCATGGGTTTATTAACGCTTCAAATTTACCAACCTAATCTTTTACCGATCAACCTGCTTGTCTATCGATATGTAAAATAATTTTGCACATTACGTGGACTAAAGTCGCGGGAATCGACTCGAATAAAGTCCCTTTAGTAACTGACACGGTGGCCTAGAAGGTACAGCGTCAGCCTGACGCGCCATGGGTAGCGGGTTCGATTCTCGGCCGGGACGAAATCATCTAAAGTGGTTTTTTCTCTGGCTTTTTTCTTTTCATTAGTTTAATCACCCAGGTAGTTGCCTGTTTCAAGATCTGTACTTTTTCCATTAGAAATATGAATAACTGAATCAATATTACAATATGAAGCGCAAGTGCCTAAGTTTTCTAGAAAAGAATATAACTTTCAACGAGCTTGAGCTGTTGTATAAGCAACTATGACAGCATTCGAAAAATAGTCCAATAAGGGTGCAATTCAAAATAGGGGTAATAGAAAGTATAACCTCCCATTTTGAAATAAGGTTTTTATTACATAAAATCGCACGAGGATTTCGAAAAAACCATTCGCAGGCAAAAAAAGTGTACGCGTCATTGTGTTTTTTTGTTATAAACAATTTTTACCTGCTCGAGCTATCATATTTTAATCAATAACTCTTTAAATATTTAAAAGTCGACAATATTTTATAGGACATTTTTTGTTCTTTACAGTGCAACGAACATTTCTGTCACCTCACTTTTCTCATTTTCGACTTATTTAATGAGTCAATAGGAGACTTTTGTTAATAATTTTTTATTCAATTTTTCGATATTACGTTGAGAAAGCGTTTGAGGATCGATTGGAAAGAATTCTGTATTATCGGCGAATCGACATGAGACTGTAAAATAGTTAGCACGCTCTTATTCATTTTCTGAGATCGAATATCTCAAAAAATAAGTAGAAAATAAGAAAAGTGAGGTGACAGAAATGTTTGTTGCACTGTAAAGAACAAAAAATGTCCTATAAAATATTGTCGATTTTTAAATATTTAAAGAGTTATTGATTAAAATATGAGAGCTCGAGCAGGTAAAAATTGTTTATAACAAAAAAAAACAATGACGCGTACACTTTTTTTGCCTGCGAATGGTTTTTTCGAAATCCTCGTGTGATTTTACGAGAAAAAAACCTTGGTTCAAAATGGAAGGTTAGATTTTCGTATTAAATTGCACCCTTACTGGACTAGAAGAGTATGACTTGTAAGCTTCTCCTTTCTCTGCGTATGACACATGCAAAATATCATTATAAACACAGTTGAAACCTGTGACGTCAATTTTGGTATTTGTCAGTAATTCCGAAAGATTGACACGATTACGTACTATTTTAGTTTAGGTCAGATTTTTACGCGGCCCAAATTTACCTTATAACGAATTTAGAAATAATTTTCAACTAATCGCAATGTGGGATCATGTATTATCTTTTTTCGTTCTAATTTAATACTTTCAGCTTTTTCATAATTTTCTAGATATAATTTTTGTTCAATAAGATAATTTCCACTTTGTTTTAGCCAGCTGCTTGCTTCTTGTTTAATTTTTGAGAAGGAGTTAATATCGTCAGTAAAAAGACCTCGAACGTCTCTGTCATGATTATATCGAATCATCTCGTATTGCTATATATCCAATACGTTTAAAACTCTATAGCCATTTTTTATAGTAATATCCCGTGTGAAAAATACCCTAGGCATCCCCAGTTCAAGTTAGGGCCCGTGCAGGCAAACCTGTGGCGTCTTAAAATGAGGTATTCTGTCTGAAGTCTGAGGAGCACCTAGTTTAAAAATTTCAGCTATGGCTTCCTTATTTTTTCTACTTAGTCCTTGGGTAAGACATTATTTGTTTGTCTGAACTTAAGTTTAAGTAAAAATTTAGGCGAAATAATTATTTGAATGGGATTTTATGTGTTTATATCTACTTCAGCTAAATGAGAAGGGCCTTAAATCAAAACCTTGGTGTAGAATAGTAAGAAATATTAAAAAATATTGATTTATATTTAATTAAGGGGAATATTCCCTTAGCTGAATTTTATTGTGATCCAGCCAAGAAAAATTGGTGACAGATGATAAAAAATATCCAATAAATATTCAAACTTTTATCAAATGTACTCCGAAACTTATTGTTGTATGAGTAATTAAAATCGGTCGTTGAATCATCAATGCTCCATGAGTGTTCTTGAAAGATCTGAGCCATAAAAAGCTGTCTTTTTATTTTATGATTTTGAAACACAGCAGCACGAGCAAATAAAAGGCGATAAGACAACAAAATTGCACGTTTCAAATCTTTGCGTTATTCAAAAGCTATGCATTTATTGTGCAAACAATAATGATTTATACCAAAGCTGCTCTTTCTGCTCAATTTATTCTTCGTTATTCAATAAAAAATAAAAAAACTCGTATCCCCAACCTCATTTTAAACGGTCGGAAAATTATTGGTATGCATACAGATAATGTTGTTTTTTTAGAAAGTTTAAATTATTTACAAATGCCTTTAAGGGCCCGACCTAAGGCATTTGGTTTCGACAATGACATTAGTAACGGGTTCTTTCCTCTTTTATACAACATACCTGGAAATATCAATTATGAAGGGCCCCTTCCTGACATGAAATATTACACTTCTGATATAATGCATGCAAAAGAAGGTGAGTCTTTTGTATCCTGGTATAATGGAAAGAAACAGTCCAGTTACATTTTTGATTTTCCAAAAAAATTTATCCATTACTAAATAGCTGATGTCACTGTTTCAAGACAGGCTTGCATAAATTTTAGAAATAAGATACTTAAATGTGGTGACGTATGTCCTTCCACTGAATGCTGCACATTAGCATCAACAAGTGCAAAAATTTTTAGAAAAAAATTTTTGAAAGCTGATGCAATAGGAATTTTAACGCCTAAAAAATTGTATTTCAATTTTACTGTTGTTGTTGGCACGGTTGCCTTCTGTGATTCCGTTTAAATAGAGATGAAAAACTCCTTTACAGTGGAACCGTTGATCAGCGCTTAGAATTAACACGCGCTACTCTAGATAGAATACGCTTATTGGGTTCTACATTGATAGAAAATTGGGAGTGTCGTTACAGACAATTTTCTAAGAATAATCCCAGTTTTGAGATATCAATTAATGTACATCCTTTGCTACGAAACATGCCCTTTAAACGTCGTGATGCTTTTTTTGACAGGCGCACTGACAACTTTGTTACGTTTCGTGATGTGAATGAATCAGAAGAGATAAAATATGTGGACGTGTGCTCGCTTCATCCATACGTTTGTGAAACAGGAAAATTTCGCGTTGATCATCCGACAATTCACGTTGGTTCTGAATTTAATAAATTACTACCCAATGAAAATGGGTTTTCTGCTGTTAAGGGGCGTGTAAAATGCTCGATTCAACCACCCCGTGATCGTTTATATTCTGTTTTACCATCAAGATTCCACGGTAAACTTCTTTTTGTATTATGTAGGAACTGTGCCGAAACGAGTCATCAGGGTAATTGCTATCATAAGGATATTGCTGAACGTATATTACATGGTACCTGGGTCGTTGACGAAATACGTAATGCTATAGAAAAAGGTTATCGAGTTTTAAAAGTGATGGAAATATGGCAGTACAAGATGATTCAATATAACGGAGCTACAGGTGTACGTGGTCTTTTCACTGAAGACATCAACACTTTTTTAAAGATAAAGCAAGAGGTAAGCGGTTGGCCAAAGTCATGCGAAAATAATTCTACTGAACATAAATTATACATAGAAAATCATGAGAAAGTTGAAGGTATCAAATTAGAGGCTGATAAAATAATGTATAATCCTGGTTTAAGATCAGTCGCAAAATTATTTTTGAATTCTTTATGGAGTAAATTTGGAAAACGCGAAAATCATACACAAACGGTGATTGTTACCGCTCGTGCGAAACTTATGGAATTATTAAGAAATCCTGAAATTGATATTACAGGTTTACATTGTGTTAATAACTCTGTTTTATATGTTTCACATGTACAAAAAGAAGAATCTCTCGAATCACACCGTACTACAAATGTTGTCATAGCAGCTTATACAACGGCACAAGCTTGGTTGAAATTATATTCTTATTCCGAAAAATTAGGTAGTCGTGCACTTTATTGTAACACCGATTCAGTTATCTGTGTATCTAATGAAAATAGCATTGATCTAGAAACGGGTAACTATCTTGGGAATTTAACCGACGAGCTAGAAAGTTATGGCGTTGGTAGTTATATAAAATCTTTTATTTCTGATGGTCGAAAATTTTATGCCTATCTCGTACAGAAACTTGATGGTTCAATTGTTAAGGTATGTAAAGTTAAAGGTGTGACATTGAATTATACAAATAGTAATTATATCAATTTTAAAACAATACGATCACTGATCCCTGGTGAATATCCAGAGCCCATTGTTATTTCTTTGGATGCTATTAGAAGGACGTTATTTAATCGAGTCGTTACACGCTGCGAGACGAAAACAACTCGAACACAAAATAAGGAACTCCGTATAAAAGACAACTTTTCAACACTTTCTTTCGGTTATCGAATCAATATTTAGTTGTAACATGAAAAATATTATAACTTTAGAGTACTGTATGGAGTAATTTTTTATATGTATTTCTACACCGTAATATGCTAAGAAACAATGTGAAAATCTATGCAACAATAAAATAAATAATTAAATAAACATCGCTGTTTATAATAAAAATGAAATCATCCCCTCAAGACAAGTACTTATCTATGCCACAGTCAATAGTCTGCGCACAACCGTTATAAATATGCAACATTGTTTGTGCGCAGCTCGTACAGACGCCGCTCATTGGCTGAAAAAACGACTTTATCGGACTGTGGGAACCTCTCGGACAGAGTGGCAATAACACGCCACCCGTTCATAAGCCCTCGCCTGGTGGTCAATATGGTCAAGTTCTTTAAACAGGAAATATTGTCTTTCACTACAATAAAGTTACTAAGTGTGGGAAAACAAATATATAGAATTACACTCTTTCAATGTGTACTTTTTTTTTTAATTAACAAAAAGTTGCTACCCATGTAACATAAGTGGAAATACCTATTTTTTCGGTTACAACAATCGAGTCGTTGTGAAGGAGCGAGATTTCAATTATACGATATAGTTTTCCTCCTTTTCATTTATTAATAATGATTACGAATATATCACTCATCTTTCACTTCAATCACAACGCAATTTCTATTAAATCAGCTTATTTGAACTATGAAATCATTTTTCAAAACATTCTCAATCAAAATGTCATTATGCAACGCAATTCTCCACATCATACGGATGAAGTTGCAGAAATCTACTGGTTGATTCTAAACTAGAATAATTTTCTAGGATAATAAACAAAAGCTAGCTATTAATATTAACCAGAATTAACGAGGTTGTGTGTAGTTATTGCACGTACAATTAAAGTGGATTTATTCATTATTAACTTTTCATTATGTAAAAGTTTGAATAAGCTGTACTTTCAAGTGAGCTGGGTGCCGGAATAACAACAACTAGATGTATAATAATTTGGTCTTTATTAACACAAGAACTATACACAATAATTAATTGGGTGTTACAATCTTATATGCTGTCTGTTTGTACTTTGGTTGAGTTTTGAGTGCCACTATAGATGATTGAGTGTGTTGTATGTGTATGTGTATAGGCCTTTCAGGTGCCTACAATGCTCAATTAATGTATGATGAATGTTGCAGGACCTTGAGGTAACTGAATTGAGTGTGTGAGGAGTTGTGAATTCCTCACAATGCACAAGTAGAATGATGAAGTTCGCCGGTAATTGCTAAATTGTATTAATTCACACTCACACAGTGTCCACTTACACCGGCTACAATATTGACGCACGTGGTTTCCACGTTTACTAAATGTCGAGTGTCCTTGTGGTAGTTCTGTCAGGTTGAGTGCTTATTTAAGGACCGCAAGATGTGATCAGAATGATTCTCTTGAGTTTTTCAATGAATTTGCGTCACCGAGATTGATTTTCACTTCACTAACTGATGAAACGAAACGAGTGTCAATCGACGCAACCGGTTGCTTTAGCATGGTTGTTAGGAATGGCGTCATGGCGTCTGAGCTTCGGCTTCATGAAGTTCAGGTCGCGTTGAGTGTCTGGCAACCCGGAAGATGCTGCCCTCTTAGCTAACGGCGCGGAAATTATAAGTTTTTAACACATTACGAGTTATTTTATTGGGGTTAATTGGGGAAATGCCGATCACATTTCCACGTTTCATGATATTTCAAGCATACCGACCAGTTTTTAGAATGATGTGTGTGTGTACGTACAAACCCACGTACGTACGTATGTATGTACGTATGTATGTACGTATGTATGGATGTCAGTATTTTTTGTTTCCGATATTTCAAGAACGGATTGAGATATCGACTTCAACCGAAATTGATTCGAAACATATTGTTATAAAGAAGATCTGAAGGAGTTTTAACGAATTCGGTCGATCAGTTTTTTTGAGTTATCGGACAGTACTAGTTCGGGCTTTATGTTTGTGGAATTAATGCGAGTAGGTTATGTATAAACTTTATTGATAGATTTATAGTTTTCAGACGTCCATGCTCGAGCATTGCAAAAAAATCAAGCATTTAATCCTAAATATTTACGTTAAAAAAATCAGTGTAATGCTGTCATTTAAATAGGGTAGCAAAAAGAATATACAGAGCTCTTTTATCCAATGTTAGTAAGTTATTCAAGATTCCAAGACCGCCCCAGTAAGGACCATAATTTTTCAAATTCTATCTGAAATTTTTAATTGTATTCAGACAAGTGACGTTCTTATCGACGTACACTGATAAAATACGAATGAGCAGACATACAGTACTATCCCAAGCTCTTTATTAGTGGAATGGTAAGAAATTTAGTAGTGTATTAATTTTATTGTTAGAATGCTAGATTCCAGGACTACATGTATTAACTTCCATTGTAAATCTAGGATGTTGTAATAAATAATTTCATCACTTGAATGCGAACAATTTCTGCTGAAAATAATGAAGCAAATAGAGTTGTACGAGCTCGCTAATCTTGAAATGATTAATTTTTAAGGCCTGTTCGATTCCAAGACCGCTTGCACAATAAACATAATCTACTTGAAAATGTACAATAATTTTTAATTGTTCTCGTACAAAGGTCCTTTTAATTGAATTACTTTAATTTTATAAAAGTTAGAAGACATACATTACTGTTTTAAGATCTATGGTAGTGGAATTGTAAAAGATTTAGTGGTGTTTTAATTTTATTGTTAGAATGCTAGATTTCAGGACTTCATGGATTAACTTCCATTACCAATTATGGATGTAGTAATGAATAATTATATTTATCGAATGAGAATTATTTTTGCTGAGAACGGTGTAGCAAATAGAGCTGTTAGAGCTTTCTTATTCGAAGCTAATGAATTATTTATTTCTCTAAATATATACAATCATTTTTAATTGGTCCTGTAAAGATTGCTTATTATTTAAACATATCTTTAACACATAGGATGTAGGAGTCAGGCAGTCCTCTTTCAATCTTTATGCTTGTAGAATTTGATATGATTAAATTATGTATAATATGTATTGTAAGAATGCTAGATCTCTAAAGTCCATGCTGTCATTCAAATAGGATTCTAGTGGAATTTTAAGACATTCTGTAATGTACAAATTTTTTTGTTAGAATGATCGGTTCCGAGACTTTATGTATTAACTTCTATTACAAATCACGGATGCAGTAACATATATTCTTATTAATAAAAAAAAAAGCAATTTTCGCTAAATATGGTGTAGAAGATAGAATGTTCAGCGCACTCCAATCTGAAGATAATGAATTTTTCAGGCGTGTTCGATTCCAAGACCTCTTTTGCAATATCTATTATTTGCTCTATATTCACAATAATTTTGAATTGTTCTTGTACAAATTACCTCCCAATAAACATATCTCAATCGCATGAAAATTAGAAATCAGACAATACTTTCCCAAGCTCTATGCTTCTACAATTCGATTAGATTTTGTAATGTATAGATTCTATTGACAGAATGCTAGATTCCAGGACTCTGTGCTTGAGCATTATTTAAAATCAAGATTCTTATCACAAATATCCATGTTGAAAGAATGAGGGTGATGTTTGGATTTAAATTGTGTGGGAAATCGAATATTTAGAGCTTCTTTGTCCAATAATAGTGAGTTTTTTAAGCTTGATGGATTAGGAGACCGTTTCGGAAATAGCGATAATTTGCTAGATGTATACTAAAACATTGAATTGTTCATGTACACGTTACCTTTTAATTAACATATCTCAATAGAATAGAAGTTTGTAGTCATACTGTACTACTCGAAGCTCTAAGCTAGTAGAATTTTAAGAAATTTAGTGATTTATAATTTTTATCTCCAGAATCTTAAATGCCTGTACTCTATGCATCAACTTGTATCAAATATTACCCACATGAAATCTAATATTCATGTTGATCGAATAAGAGCGATTTTTGTCAAAAATAGCTTGGCAATTCGAATCTGAAATACATGATATTTCTAAGAAAAAAATTTATCCCTCGGGATGTTAGATTCCACAATACTGCATTCACTCCGAGTATTTAATGCAAATTGATTCAAGAAACGGTTTTAATTATCAATTTTTCAAATTACTTTTTCCTATGCTTTCATTGTAGTATAAAATTTTTAGCCGTTAAATCAATTATAATGATCAACAACAACTTTTTCTATCTACACATTTTTAGATTTCAGGACATGGTAAAAATTTAGGTTTTATTTTTTTATAGAATTAATAGTGACTCTTCTGAATGTTTTCCACAACGGTGTAATAAAATTTAATTTTTAATTAGAATCAAAGAAACAAGTCCTATGATAAAAACATTCTGAAATTTCTTTCAAATTATTTTTTACTAGCCTTCTAACTGTATAACAGCCTAATTTTTTTTAATTCATCGCTATAAATTATTATTAATTTATCTGTATTTTTAGACGTTTAGTTACAGTATGTACTTTTCATATTCAGTATGACGATAGCATTTCTTTTTGACACGTATTGATTTATGTAGTTTACCATGATGTGAAGTATTTTTACTCATTCGCACCGTGAAACATCATCGTAAACAGTAGAGTAAAATTCGAAAATGTTTTATTTTTTTATTCAAATTTGTAACATTTTTGACAGTATCATGTTATTGCTTAAAAATAATAAATATATTATGGTATACCAACAATTATAGAATCGTTTTGTATATATAACTCAACTTAATTAAAGAAAAATTATAAAATAAACTTTGTTTAACTTTTTAATTTCATCGAAACGTCACATAAATTTTTAATTACTAACTAAGAATGAACAAATAAAAATCAATTAATGACGCACAACATCTTACAGATTCGTTACAGTAACATGCATAAAATTTTTAACTAATGAAAACATTTAGTTGATATTAATATCATTAAATCGTGTAACTATACACCTAGAAATTGATTTCATTGAGTTCATTATTGACATTTTTCGCTCCCAAAAGTAAGGAGTTATAACCAAAAAACCACTGGTGAATTAAAAATAATGTCAAACATCTAAATATCTGATAATTGATTCGATATAGTATAAATTTTACATGTTTTAAGGCTTTTTAACGAATAAAAACCAGAACCAGATCTAAATGTTCAAAAAAATTCATTAATTCATTATTACGTGGGACATCTATTTGATAAAAAAAATTCGATTGATTTTCTGTTTATTGGTTTACTGGTTTATTTAATTGGTCTTAGTAAAATATAGTACGTCATGATGCTTCGCATCTCATTCAAGGTAAATGATTAGTTAAATTCAAATTATTACTATTAATATTAAATTGTGATTACTTGCATTATCTTATCGTTAACAATTTTAAATTATTTTATCATTAATTGATACTACAAAATGATGAAAATTATTATTATCACATGCAGAGGAATTTTTTGTGTCGCTAAGAACCAGAATAAGATGAATCATGACGTACTAGATTTTACTAAAACCAATTAGGCATCGTAAATAACTCCGTATAAGTTTTATGTAATAATACGTGAATAATATAAAAGCTTATGACTTTGATGTAATGTCACATTGATCAATGGAGCAGCTTAAGCTCGCTCTCCTCGAATACGATGAGCGAGTTGAATGTCCTTAGGCATGATGGTCACCCGTTTGGCATGAATGGCACACAAGTTGGTATCTTCAAAAAAACCAACGATATATGCTTCGCTGGCTTCTTGAAGAGCCATCACAGCTGTACTCTGGAATCTTACATTCGTCTTGAAATCCTGAGTTATTTCACGTACAAGCCGTTGGAATGGCAATTTACGGATGAGTAACTCGGTGCTCTTCTGATAACGACGGATTTTTCGGAGAGTGACAGTTCCAGGTCGATAACGGTGAAGCTTCTTAACTTCTGGGGTAGCTGGAGCACTCTTACGAGCGGCCTTAGTACAGTGGGACTCCTATAAATTCGACGACCTTTTCTTCGAATTCTCTTTAATTTCAATCCCCTTCCTATGACTATTAGTCGCAAGAGGGAGAATCGAGAGAGACAAATGGAATATATTCTCTCCCTTTTTCTCTTAGGGAAATTGGTTATGGCAAACATAACCTTCAATGTTAAGAAACAAAATAAGATTCTCTATATGAATAAATGAAATGTCAAGGATTTTTTTGAATTGATTTGCACTTTCCATTTTATTAACATTCCTTTACAGCAACAAAATGTCTATAATTTCACTACATGCTACAATTATAACCTAAAATATGCTACAAAACCTTTGCATGCATGTGACTATGTAGTATATGTGTGTATCACGTGACGCGCAAAAGAAATGAGGGGAATACTATAAAGTGGGGGAATTGCTCCGCCCAATAAACAAGGGGAAATCGAAATTAGCGATTCGAAATTATAGGAGTTGCACTGTAGCATGTTGTTTTTGAGAGGCTTTACTTCCAGTCGATTTGCGAGCGGTCTGCTTGGTTCGAGCCATTATACAAGGTTTCTCTTAACTTCGTTAAGTTGGCGACGTCAGTAGTTTTCACAATGTGTATAGTAATTTTTACCCTCACCCTGCATATTATATATTATGTCCGTAACATTCAGATCATAAACATGACATCATATAAGAGTTAATTAATTGGTTATTGGAGCAGCTTAAACTCGCTCCCCTCAAATATGACGAGCAAGTACTTGAGCATGATAGTTACCTGCTTAGCGTGAATGGCACACAAGTTTGTATATTCAAAGAGATCACCGAGGAATGCTTTGCTGGTTTTTCAAAAAGCCATGACAGCTGAGCTCTAGAATCTCAAATCCGTCTTGAAGTCCTGAGCAATCTCACAAACAAGTCGTTGGAATGGCAGTTTGCGAATGAATAATTCGATACTTTCCTAGTAACAACAAATTTTTCGAAAAGTAACGGTTTCAGGGCAGCAACAATGTGGCATCTTCACGCCCCCGATAGCTGGAGCTCTTTCACGAGTTACCTTGGTTACAAGTTGTTTTTGAGGGGCTTTACCTCTAGTCTATTTACGAGCAGTCTGCTTGATACGAGCCATGTTGGAAGGAGAGTTTCTCTTAATCTCGTTTGATCAGCGACGTTAATAAGAAATAAAATTTTATATCAGTAGGATATCATAATTGTGTCATATCAAAGAAAAGCCATAAACTTACATCAATATGTCATTAAAATTACATCACAAATTTTTCCATCATACTTTGATCACAGGGAAGGTCAGTTTCACGTCAGATTTACGTAAAATACTGTGACATTCCTATGACTTATAAATGACAACATCTTGGAGCCATAAGTTCAACAAAGCGCAAGTCAAATAGAGCATTTATTGCTGTTTCATCTAGTAATGACCGATCTTTTATTGCCAATTGGATCCCAATATCGATTCATGTATGCGATTATTTTTACGATATTTACGAGAATTTCTTTTTTTTTATACTTATCATTCTTTAATAAAAGTATTTAGATAATATAATAGTTTCAAATGTTATACTCTACGATTCCAAGTATTAAGCTAGTCAAAATTCAGAGAATTGAAGAATGTTTAGTTGTTATTGACAGAATGCTAGATTCCAGAACCCTGTAACTAAGCTGCTACAAACTTCAAAATGAATCAATAAATCTCTACATTGTTACACTTCTGGAGCTCAAATTCCATCCCCAAATTCTATTCCCAAATCATACAATTCCTTCTTGATATTAAAAACGTATATCCGGGAGTAGTGGAAGCAAAGTATAACGATCAAAGAAATTGATTCACCATGTCTCATATCATCTCAAGAGGAAAAATTTTTATCACCAGCAAAGAGAATAAGATCGGAAAATGATTGAAAAGATGAAGGGGGCAATGTCGATAAAGCGATAGAGAATGACTTGGATCAAGAATACAATGATAAAGATGTTTTTTGAAACTCATGAGTCTCAACACACAAGAAAGGATTTGAGGTCGTAAAGCGAATACTATTTAGCTTTTTTGAAGCCAAAATTATCTCAAACTATGCAAAGAAAAGTTACTTTTCCTAGTTTGAGTATAAATATTAGTTAGCTCAGTCTAAGAGTATAACAATTCTACATAATTTGGAGCTCGTTGGATGTTGATTCTGCCTAAAAGCCACTATTCGATTTATTAACCTTGACGTGTTTCCTTTTTTCTTCCTTTTTTAATATCTATTTTTAATTTCTGCTGATAATCTTATCGTAAAATATAAAATGTCTATTTCCAACATCATTTTTAATAATTCGTGCCTCTACTTTGACATAAATTACTCGACGGATTCTCCATTATCGACCGTGATACCAGTACAGTGTACTTCCTTGCGTATCTATCTTCAAAAACTTTGAACCTCGATATCTTGAAAACAAAGCAAGATACCGGAAAATTTGCTTCTTCATTTTTGACTTGCGTTTAGTCGGTTTATTTCGAAACGTCATTAGACAGTGGCGCCCTTGTAACCGTAGTATCTCCCATTAGATAATCTAATTGCTACATTTGACTATATCCACATTTGTTGTAATGATGTATGACATATCAATCGACAGTCAGTTCGTATGGCATGCTACCAGTAAGAAGTAACTTTCTTTGAGTAAGTTTATGCTGAACAAACGCTAATTGTTTTGTGCTGTTGTATTCAGCGGACGTATCGTTAGCAGTGGAAACTTTTCTTTCTTCTATAGTATCGGACGTAAATGCTGTGTAATTTTGTACGATTTTCTATAGGAGGGTATGGGGAAATCGCATGTATAACCTTAAAAAAATTGAACAGCATTTATGTCTGGTACTGTACCCTGTTGAGTACACGTAAATTATGTTCGTTTACATCGTAATCCATTCAAAAAAAAGTCTCACACCACGTAGACAAAGATTATCTGCCTGTTCTTTTGTCAAGAATCTTAACTTACTCAATTTCTGCTCATCGAGATATAACTTTTCACCACTTTCGATTTTAGCGAGCATACGAGAGAAAATAGCATTTGATTGCCTTATGACCTGACTCAGTTCATAAAATTTGAGGCCTCGCCAAAGAATTAGACCAGCTAGACTCATATTAATTTGCATAAAAATTGGAGTCACACGGACTGGCGGCAAGTGTCGTAAATCTGTAATAAAAAAAAATACCTTTTTGTTGGAGATTTTGGTCAGGAAAGACTGGATTTTATTAATTAATAAGCACAGCGATTATATGGAGCTTTATTTATTTAACATTCTGAACAGTTCGCTGATAGTTATCAAAGTAACACAATATATGTACCAAAATGTAAAGCATAGAAGATTGGCGTTTATTATAAATACAAGAACGCGTCGTGACACAATGGCGCCTCACACAGAGATGAGGAACGTTCGATGAACGACTCCACAAGCCGAGAGAGTGAGCTGGTATCGTGGGCCCTATCTGCCTTACGACACTCAAAAATGTCGTTACCAACAAAGACTCATTCACAATACTTTTGCACCAAAGGCTCGATCATTATCTCCTGTTATCTGCTGGAATCTTGCATCAACTTGACGTAAAAGTTCTGTTGATATCATGCTAATTTTGTCGATAATCCTACAACGTTCATACTTGAGCGACATTCGACAACCTCATTAAAAAGTGGTATATTCTTGCTGATTGAAATTTCTCGTGTAGTATGGACAGTCAGGCCATCAATTGCCCGTAGATGAGTATGTTCAATATGCATTACAGTACTCGTTGGTATCGGTGAATCAATGGTGAGTTTCCATTATCAATGCCTTTTACTCAGTGTTAGTCATTCGCATCAAATTATAAGCATCTTCTTTAGGCATGGGATCTTCACGTTTCCTGATAATGAGTCGGTAAACTAAGCGATGCCACCTGTATATCAGCATTCATTTCGGTACTTCCAGCGGCGTGAAAATCAGCGAAATGGTCTACTGCAGAAATATGAGCAGTTAAGTTTTTAATATCATTCGAGTCATTACATAATTCTACATATTTTCGCTCAGCCAAAGTTTCAGGCTCTTAATTACGAAATGGTAAATGCAATGTTACCATCCCACATTTATACTCTTCGAGTTCAGCAACCATATTGTAATTGCGATATCGAATTATTCATGGACTCACTCGACGTCTTTTCCATCTGTTGTTCGTCACTATTTAGTAAGCAGTCACTCGGACTAGAGTACGATTCTCCAATTCGACTGGCCTTCTTCCGTACTCATCAGAACAATTATTTTGCCGTAAATTAGTCGATCATCGTCAATTTCTTCGCATTCAATGTCTCAAGAGTTTTTTTTACCCATTATCTTTCAGTTGGCTAAACGGTGGCTATATAAATGACTTCCACAGAACTGAATGACATTGGCAGTCATAGTAAGAACCAGACAGCGTCTTGACTTGTTATTTTCACAGCATTGAGCATGTCTTTGCCAGTAATTTTGACGATGTCTCATCAGGGATGTTCATCCATGACTTCAATAATATTGCACTAAAGATTACTAATCTCTCGGTCAGTTTTATTGACATGTTCAATAACGTATGCAGCACACGAAAACTTCTTAAGTATGAACTAAAAATCCATATTCGCACCAAAGACTGTGAAAATTTGCGAGCTTCTTTCGTCGAGGATCATCTACAGGCATCGGAATAAGGACAACATGAACGGTGCTCCAAAACGACAGTTTTGGTTCGCAGAATTACCAATTTTTTTGTAGCATGTAAATATGTTTGTTCTCTTGGAGTTTTTCATGACTGAATGCATTCTTTTTTGATACAGGTACAAGACTATCGATAAGGTTTATTGCAACGTTTTGATCACTATTAATAGCATTTTCAGAAGCTTTATGTAACCATAGTAGTATATGTGCGTACGGGCTGCCTCGATGTTGAGATTCTATGCACTTAAAAAAATTTGTTACATGATGGCACCCAAATGGACTGTATTGTTTTTTTGGTTGTGAAATTTCCATAATTTTATCTACGAGTATATTAAAATGAATTGCACATGTGACAGAATCTTCATTTATAAGTGTTACTTTTGAATTATAATAAAAACTGTACAATGTGTCATCGGCAATTTCAGCACCGTTATTTGACAGCTTGTAAAGTAATTACATTACACCATAACTCACTTGTCACTATCATGAATGGGATAACCTTAATCGCTACTTTAAAATTCCTGAATTGGCCCAGGTAGATTAACATAAATGATAATTTTTCACAATGATCATTAAATAAGAATACACTTAGGCAATGTATTTTCACCAGGAGCAATGCAAAAATATTTATTCTCATTTTAAAGCAACAAATGCTATTGTGTTGGAGGCTTTCTTTCATTTCAATCACTTTACTGAACTCGTCACAATCTCTTTAATCTATGGAATGATTTATAACATTAAACAACGACTCATCGATTCTGATTTCATGAAATTTATAGAGTTCTTGGTTTATTAAATCGTCAAGCATAGTTTTTATTACACGTTTTTTGACGTACCCTATAAGATAACTGAATTTGTGTTTATTTTCACGTTTAGTATGGACATTGATTGCATAGTCATTATCAAGATTATGTGGAAGAGTTCTTATTATATATCTACAGATACTGTTACGTTGACAACGTGTCGACAAGTTCCATACTGGCCCTTTCAGTGTCGCAATATCCTGATGGTCATGAATAGTAATCGTGGTGAAATGAATCGCTTAGAAATCGAGTCAAGTTCAAGCAAACGGGATAGCCTAGATGAATATTTAAAGTCATAAGTTTTTTATAGTGTCGGAGTTTTATTTTTTTTAAGAGCCAAATGACACGTACTTCAGATGCAAGCAGTTTCAAAATTGAGATCTGGAAATGAAGCCGATATAAGTTCTCTTGCACGTGGAGGTAAGCTGTCTATATCACTTTCACACCATGGACAATCACAAACATTACATAATGCACCAAAATTATTGTCCAAGAATTCAGGTTTAAACTTATGATAAGTAGTACTGAATTTTCGATTATTGTGATACTGTCAAACGGTCGAGTTATGCATAACATGTTCTATTTGTTCAACATCTTCTCCAACTACTCTTTCTTGTTCATCATTAACAGGATGTGGAGAAATTTATGTAGGGCTAGTATTACATGCAGTCACTGCTAATGTAGACGAAGTAAAACAAAATGACAAGAGTGAACAGCCGATGGCTGACAGTACCGACCTCTTAGAAAAGTGGTTGGTACTATCTGACAGTCAACTCTACCACCACACGCTAATTCGACATAGTCAAATCGTAGTATAGTTTTTAATAGCGATTTACGATATATACCACGGAGCACGACTTTTCTAATGCAAAAAAATGTGGGAATTCAGAAAAAATATTTGCAGGCAGAAAAAGTGTCTGTATCATATTTTTTTTTCTGAATTAAAAACCTGAAATTCCCTTTTATCTGGATGTTTTATTCTCCAGTCTCATTACATAAGCCCTTACCTGCATTGTATGAGGCTTGGAAAATTCTATGAACGATGAGAAATGGTCCTGTTAACTCTTTTCTTTATTTTTTATTTATTTTTGGAGATATTTGATCTCAAAAAGTAAAAAAGCTTTTTTTAGCGAGGCAGCCATATTTTTTGTTCAAATAAGCGGTTCATCCATATTAACGTTTTCTGCTCAATCGGGCGTATTTATATTACAGAGATTTTTTTATTTTTATCATGTTATATGTGATCATTAGCAATAGAACGAACACGACAATTGACGCAAAAATCTATGTGCAAGTAAACATTAGTCAACTTTATTTTTTTAGTACAATTAACTACTTAATTTACAGATATCACGTCGTGTTGAGCGTTTAGTACTACGGTTTTCTACACACTTATTGGATCCATGCGCTAGTGCTATTCTATCGCCTTGTGAGATCAAGTAAGTTGTTGAGAATAAGAGAGTATAATTTTAATAAATCTTAGTTTCGAAGGAATTCGACATTTTTTTTTTGATAGGCCATCGGATACATACAATTGATATTTTGTTTAATGATGATATTAATAAATGAACGATAGAAGTACTGTTTACCTGGATTAATACAAGTGTCACAATATTTTGCTCCTTGATTATGCTTGTATGCAAATTAAAAAAACATGTCTATTCATTGACATTTTTGTAAACTATAATAACAATGTAATGTAATAATAATCGTTTTAAAGTAATAACTATATATGCATGTGACAGGCGACTTTTTTTAGCTTCTCCTCTTCGAGTGGATCTTTGTGTAGTTCGTCTGTTTGTCTTAGTGTTACGGTTTTAAGTTAGCCAGAGGAAAATAATGGACTGTATGTAATTTTAATGAGTTTTAGATGCGAGGTCTGCAAAAAGAACTAGTTGACACCATAAATTAATGGTTTTTATTACGTTTATTACAACATCAACACTTACAGCTACTTATATAGAATAAAATATCTGTATCAAGAGTTGTCTGACTTGTATGAATTGTTTTTTCTCTAAACAACACGAAAAATATCACAAAGTCAATTAGTAGCGATAGCCACACTCACAGAGGTGAGTTATTTGAGCGTAGACTGTGTGTGTGACTATCCGTAAGGCACTATGGCGTCACCGCCAGCACAGCTCCGCGCGCGTTGACAATAAACTGCTTTTACTGGACCACAGGAATTGCTTTGGGTTGTTTGGGTACTTTATAATTGTTTATGAGATCTTTAATGAGATGACCGAACACTTCTTGTTCACTACTTAACGAGTTGACTGACAAAATGGGTGAATCATCCGGAAAAATTACAATAGATTCGCTTGCGTGATTTGGTTGGAGCTAACTGACGCCACAGAGCTCGACCGCGTAGTAGAGCCGTAGAGTCGTCTGCTGGGCTATGAGGAAAAATCTCCTCGGCTATTGGTCCATTGAGGCGACCGAAGCACCAGTGGACAAGTCCGGCAGTTGAAAATTTTTTAATATTCTAAGACTAACTGACTTTGGCCTTTCATGTCAGAGCACTCAGTTTTAGTAACCACAATTAAGGTTCCTCTGCCTTTAATGGATTTAATATATAAACTAAATTATCGAAACTAGAGATCTATATTCTATATTAAATGCGATTTATTTATTGCGTTCGAATATACTTAACTAACAAGAAAAGTACTTTGACGTGTCACTTCCGACTATTTTGTGGCTAATGTATGTTCTTCTCCATGAAATTTTAAGAGACAGATTTTGTTTTTTTTGCCAACGCACCTCTTTTAGCGGTAAAATAGCCCCCTAAACATAACCACTTTTCAGAACAGTTTGAGGGTTGTACATATTTCTAGTTAATATTTTTCCAAAAGACCAAATGGATAGTAATCGACATAAAATATGATGAGGAATGCATATTAGAACACATTCGATGATAGTAATCAATTAACATTTACAATGCATGAAACGATTCGAAATTTCATTAGAGAAAAACGATCGCTTATATCTTGAATAGACCAATTACAGTCGGAAAAACAGGAAAAAATAGTAGATACGCGTTTTTGCATACCAGGAAAAATACATATATAGTCAATATGTTAACGGCCCAAAAATATGTTCCAATAATAATTACAACACTTGAATGTGTACTAATATGCATTTTTCATAATTTCTTATGTAGATCGATCAATTTAATCTTTTGGAAAAATATTAACTGGAAGGATGTAAAACCCTCAAACTGCTCCGAAAGGTGGCTATGTTTAGGGAGCTATTCCACCCCCAGAAGAGGCACGTTAGCAGAAAAAAATACGTATCTCTTAAAATTTCATGTACAATAACATATATTAGCCACAAAAAAATCGGAGATGACGCGTCAAAGTACTTCCCTTCGAAGATTCATTTTTTGGCACCGATTTAGTTATATAAAATTGCATATTCTGTACTTACATTTAATTTGAAAAAAAAGAGGCTCACTTTGAGATTCATGTACAGAGTTTGTTGCTATACAAACGTAATATCCACTATTCATTTTGCTAACACTTTGTAGGACAAGGCTTCGATTTGATTGTATCACTCTAGCGGTAGCATTATGAATTAACTGATGACCCTGGAAGAAAAATTGATGTTTGCTTTATTCTTTATTTCTTTACATAAAGAGTACACTACGGGACATAAATGTATCTGATTTTATTTGTTTTTTTTTCTTTTTTCGAGGTTATGTATGCGATTCTCCATGTTTACACATACCAAATTGAGTCATTATTTATGTCGCATAGTGTGTAGTACAACACGATAATTAAAAATTATTTGGTACTTTGGAGTAAAAGTCATAGGTTCATGCATTTCACATGGAACATTCATTAAGTTCGAGTAGCATTTTGAGTGACACCACCTTTTTTTATCTCTTCCAATTGTCAGTAATCAAATGGTTTAGTTAACTTTCCTATCTACGATTGTTATAAAGTTTATACCAGAAGAATGTGGTCAGTGAAGGAAGAAAATGTACATATGAATACTTATTGAGCTACAAATTGTTTTATCGTAGAAAAAAAACGTCTTGTATCAACAATACAATAATTATGCTCAGCTATAACTTAGAATCCTTAATAATGGTCGCAGAAGTTATAAAGCTAGGAATCAAAGCTCAGCATAGTGTGATTAGTACGAAATCAAATTATTCAATTCAAAAAAATGATAAGCATATGTGTCGACAGGTTAGGGTCAGGTTCTAGCAACACGATCAGTTGCATAACATTTGAGCCTTACTCGTCTAACATACTATGTTTATTGATATGAACGAAAGCTACAAAGAAGAAAGTACTTTTACTGAAATGACTCAGAACGTAAAATTTTTCTTTATATAACTATCTGATATTTAAAATCAATTTTTCTTTTTCGAAAAGTTTTCGAATCACAAAGAATATTTTAAAAACATCTAGAATTCTTTATTCAGTTTCAAACGATTCCACAATTTTTTAAAGGTAACGCAAATGTTCTGTATTTGCTCTAGATAATTATGAGACATTTTCGAATTTTATAGACAGTTTGGTGATTGTTTGTGGAGCTAGTGGACTTGTCCAATACAACAATTAACAGGAAAAATCATGAATTTATTAGACACTAAAGCAACAACAACAACATATGCTCCCCCATCCTGACGTTTAAAGGTAGTACCTCGCATTGTAGGGCTTGATTCTGAAAAACTCCAACGATTTTATGTTTACGACCGTGCTCCCCGAGACGAAATAAGCCTGTGCATTAAAAAAAGCACGGGAATTCACGTTCTCGAGTATCTCAAAAAAGTTAAACTGCATAAATTGTTCACAAGTATTAGTGTACTGAGTAAGCGATTGAATCCAATTATCTATCATTTAGCACTATCTGATAATGCTGGCGAAGAATCACATGACATTTTAACAATTTTGTAAGTGAAAGTAATAATCGTGAATTGCAAATTCGAATTTGATTATGGAAATCAATTTGTTGACAAATAAAATGTCAACTTTGAATCACATAGCTGGTAAGGATAGGTATGAATGTGCCAGAACAGAGCAATTAGGAAGTCAGGTTTTACAAAAATATAATAATCTTTATTTTGCAGCACTATCAATACACGATATACACGGAATAAGTTGTAGTCACCATAAATGAATAAATCTTATGTGAACAAATGAATGTCGATTTGAAAATCACTGAATTTGATTTGAATGTCGGTGAAAAATAGCTAAACTTGGTGTATTCAGTATTATTGACCTCCCACACGAGCTCAACACGCTTCTTAAGTAAAGTTGAAATGTGATTGTGCATGTGGCGTTAGCCTAGCATGCAATGCAAAAGTGAATCTGTAATTTATATGTTGAAAATACTCTCGATTGTCTAAAAATAGTGATTGATTTTGTCACACAACGAATTTATGAATAATTTAGTTGATCCAGAAACACACTGACTCTAGTGATTGACGCACGAAAGATAGATTGTTGAAGCAAGAGTTAAAATAGCATGGCCACGTGAATGAGAACAGAAAAGGAAATTTACTTTATTAAATAGATTGGAAATACTATGAATTTTCTTGAAATATTTGATGATTAAGTTTCGGAATAACTAGATCAATGATTGATGTTGCTTTGAATGTCACACGCTTCAATAATTGTCTCACAGGAATAAGATTTTTATTGAATCACTATAAATAGCGTCTAACTGTCTTAGAGAACAGAAAAAGAATGCCGTGACAGGAACTTCACTGGTCAAACTTGACACTAGATTTTAGTCAATTGAATGACTGGAATTTGAGAATTCATTGATTGTCTGGTCGATTGATTATCGACCCAGTATCTAGATGGTCGTCGGAGTTCCCCTCAGCTGATTATTTGAATTGAGAATCAATTAATTCTCAACACAATTAATTATTAATTTCCCATTAGGAAGTTATTGAAGCTGGGTTGATTGGTGAAATGTTAATTTTTTATCATATTTCCACGTTTTAAGATATTTGCATATATCACATGAATTTGGATGTTTTTAACAAATTAATATGATTTAAGACGAGATATGAGTTTCAACAACTATACATTGTTGATAACATACGAGTTGATAATAATAATGACACAACTCATATTCATGAAGTTTTATGACTCTTCATTTAAGATAGGTTTCCCTGGTTGCCTGGTGACAACAATTTTTGAGATGCTTGAAAACAAGAATCCCTTAAATTCTATTTCCATATAAGCTTGTAAGGCCCGCTTTTGTAGATCGAGATCATGTACTATCATACTGGCTTCTTCAGTTGCTTCAAAATTACTCAATGTATAAGCACAAATTCTGAGTATTTTCTCTTTAAAGTACAACCTCTATTTAGCTTATGTGCACACCGCTTTAATGGTCATATTGACTGAGCTTTCCTAAACTTATGCTTTGACCCTCAATTTTTTATTCTTTTACTTCACTGACGTTTGACAGCTCTTGAGTTGTACTTGCAGCTTAAGGTTCGTTACCAGTTGTACAAGTATCAGTAGATAACATTGGTTTATATAGAGGAGACGCATGTTCATTGCTCTCTACAATTTTTTATTTTCCAATCATTAAATGGTTCTTCGAAGTCTAGAAATTCTTCTCGTATCATTTCATTGTCACTATATACATTCATTGCTCACTACAATATATTCTTGAAATTTCTTTCTTATCGTAGTTCTCTAACATTCTTAAGTGATTCGGAAATATTCTTAGTCTAGAATGTGGTAAAAAGTCATTGTATTACGTCTACAGAATTTACTCGGATTTTTTCAACGTAAAAGTAGGAAATAATGTAGAGGATAACTATTTAATTAACATAGTGATGACATCGTGACTGCTAGAAATTTTTTGAAGTATACAGAGTCTGATAGTCTCTTATTAGTAATAATACGATTGGTACAAATAGTTGTTATTATCGCATAAGACGCATATTTCATTTTAAATTTAGAACGCTATCTAAGATTGTATGAATCTAATATTGATGAATACTTGAAAGTCAAATGACCGAATATAAAAACGAAAGTATTACGAATTTATGTAATTTACAAAAATCACATTCAATCTTATGTGTATGTGTACAGATATTTAAGAATGGTCCTCTTTGATTTTTGGATAGTTCGCACATTGACTATATATGTATCGCCTCGAGAATGAAAGAACATGTATCAACTATCTTTTTCTGTTCTTTTGATTGCAATTGATCTTACTAAGAAATAAGCGATAGATTTTTCCAAAATTAAATTTTGATGATTTTTAAGCATTTTCAATATTGATTCATAACAACCTTTGATTGTGTAGTGATGCGCATATTCTATTCTTTTTTGTGTAAAATTATTCCCATTTAGGCTTTTAAAAGAATATTAGCGTTGCGTTCGTAAAATTCTCACACTGCTCCGAAAGGTGGCTATGTTTCAGGGGCTATTTTACTTTCAAAAGAAGCGTGCTGGCAGAAGAAAAAAAAACTGTGCCTCTCCGAATTTCGTGTCGAATGACATATATCAGTTACAAAGAAATCGGACGTGACACATCGGGGAACTTTCCATCCAAAATTAGTTTTGATGATACAGTTACTTATGAGCAATTTGACATAGATCAATGATAACATGCAAAATAATAGTTGAAGAATAGTTGAAAAATATGAAATCAGTAAAGTGGAGGATAATATCCTCACACCTTAAACTGACAATGTCATAAGTAGTGGTAGCAGTCGTAGTGTACAAGCTTAGTTGTAACTGATAATAAGTAATTGAATCACATTTTTCCAATTTACGAAATTAGAATTAAAATATAATATAGGGCAGTTCATGTAATTGACTTTTACTTTTACGGAATGACTAATATTTATATTTTACAAAACTACATCTGGATGGAGAAAAATAATCAGATCTTTGTAATTTAATTACCGACGTAAATTCATTTAAAAGAACGTTACTAGAATCCTAGTAAAATTTCATTAGTAGTCTGAAGCAGTTTTCTGTCATTTTATAAATAGTATTCGAAAAATCAATTAACGATTTTCGATTTTATTTCTTAATTACTTAATATCCTGTGAATTGAATATAACTACAGCGGCAAGTAACGAGATCCTTATTGCTTGACTACCGAAGCATATTAGTCATTCTATATGATACTACAAAAAATCTGGTAAATTGTGGTTAAGTTTTGGCGCGACACCTGGGTGATGAATAACCGATATTGGAGTTGGAGCATAGCTATTGCCAAGGAACGAAGTAGAACTTTTTGTTATATGAAAGTAAAGTTCGTGCTCTATGTATATATAAAACAAGCAGTGAATTATATGTACATGAAAACCCCAATTTAATTAATAAGGTAGCCGGCAGGTAGTTTAATAAAACCAAGAAACCAGTCGATAATTTTGGCTGTTAAGATGAGCGAAAAGAGACAATAGCGAAAAATGACAATTGGAGTTACCATTTTGTGGAATAGAAATTCGCAGAAAAATTTTTCAGTTGAAAACCATTTTTTTAAAAAGGTGTACTAGTTTTTCTCAAGAAAAAAATTATAATGATCCTGAAAATGAAGAAATGTGTAGATGTTGCACATAAGTGACCTATAGCAGCAGACAGAAAGAAGGAATAGAATGAAATGAATCTTAAAGCAATAAATATTATATACCGTGAAATTTCGAATTATCAGCTACAATTTATCAAAGACGTAGAAACGGCTTGCGACATTATGGAGATATTTGATTAGATGTATTTGGAAGAATCGACTGCTCTTTATGTATTTGTGAGAAACAAATTAGAAAGACTTGAATGAAAAGATTATGAGAAAACAGCTACATTTTTTACTGAATTCAAAAAATTCATTGATGAGTAATATTTTCACATCTTGGAATTTTACAATGAGACATACAGTTATCTCCGAATGCACAATTGACTAGATTTTCAAATTCATCTGGTTTACAAAATGTACAACTGCTTTTGAACCATGAATAACGAAAAAGATTTTTGTATTACGGAGACAAGAGTTGATTATGAGTCAGTAATTGTAATTTAATAATATTGTTCCTCAAGTGTAAATTCAAATCATCTCCTTGTAATTGAACACTATCGAAAAATGCTTACTTACAATGTTTTTCCATATTCTAAACTAAAAACTTCTGATAAGTGAATATGTCGAGTAGCCCCTTTTGAAACAATAATTATCTCAACTTCTTTATTCAGTGGTATGGCAGTCGTGACAGCTTCAGGACAATGACCAGTCTACGAATCAATCAAAAGTACACTTTTTTCCAACATTAAAGTCTTGTTCTTACCACTCCGCTAATATACAACTGCTTGCAATTTATGATCATGACTTAAGCTCTCTTCATTAGTGGAACATGCTCCATCAGACACTTGCGGTTCAGGGATTGCAGATGCATGTTTTTCATCTTCTACAATTTCTGGTTTCCAATCCTTACATCGTTTTTCAAAATAATGAATTCTCCTCCGTTATTTCGACATTAGTATACCCATTCATTGCATTCAATAATATTTGTTTAAAGTGATTCTTCAATTGTATTTTAGCATCATTTACAGATGTCGCCTTAATTTTTATAGTTTGAAATGTTGTTAAAAGTAGCCGAGTAACATTGAGCAGGTTAACTTTTATTTTCAACTATTAAGTGTTACACAATTTCCAGAATAAAAGAAAGTAATATTCCTATTTGACGTACACACTCTTATGAACATATAAAATAATGACTATTAACCCAAATTGAAATAAATACAGGAGAAAAAAATATCTATTTACTACAGCATTGAAGATGAATGCGAAAGAATAATGTCACAGTATTTATTCATGATCAAAATATAGCACATTCATTTGAAATGTTAGCTTTAAATAATCCATATATTTTAATTACAGGAATAATTTTCCGTAAAAATAGTTTATCAGTGACTGTGATATGAATTATATTTATGTTTGCTCACATGACGATGATAAAAACGAATATTTTGACTAATCATACATTATTCAGTCTCTGATTTCGAAGTATTTTATTCGGTGATTATTGTGACTGTAAATAATTAGTCAGTACCAATTAAAACTTTCACAAAATAGGAGACAAAATAAGACTTACAATTTTCGAGCGATGTTTCATGATGATCTGATCTCGATCTTGCTTTTCCGACAACTGACTGATGCATCGAATCTCACGTATTTATTTAGTCGAGGATGACATTATTAGAAGTCTCTTGCTTCAGGTGCGCACAAGTCCCTTTACATGGACCTTCCCCTTCTTGGGAAGCTAATGCTCTTCTATCGTCACGCACTCTTTTTTAAACTTTTATTGCTTTTTCGCCACGTGGGTTTTCCAAAGCAAAAAAATGTCTTAAAGATGATTCACTCAAAAATTCTCCGAAATCTTTTCTATTTCAACAAGATTTAAAAAAAACTTAAGTAATAATCGTTAACCTCACTCATTGAGTTTCATTTTTAACCTCCTTTAAAAACATATGTATATTTTGAATAATTATAGAAAATAATTGAAATACACTCAGACATTACATACCTTAAAAGTAATTACCGACTGAGATAGAATTTTTTCTGAAATAAAGTTTCTAATCATAAATTTTTCAATCCTGGGTCATATTCAAAATAAAGAACCTGAGTAATGAAATTACTCAATTTAACAAACTTAGTATGTTTTATAAGTTGTCATTTTTTTTTTTTTGATAATCAGATAATCAGCAAATACTGGTTAAAGTAAAGATTATTTACCACTTTTGCACCACTTTTGGACCATGAGAGCAAAAAATTAGTCAAGAAGTACCAACTGGCAAAGAAAAAACTACTTATCTAGTACCCTGCACAAGTTTGCCATCCCATTAGAATCTCTATCCTAACAAAAAACTGACTTAGTCAGTAATTGCTTTTATGATAAAGAGAAGTGTTGGTGGTTATTATTTTCTCATGTAAGTAAAACCTAAGAAGATGCACATAGCTTTTGCGCATGTCGCTTCATTTCATAGAAGTATTATTAATATAGAAAAGAGTCTGAGTCTGCTGCGTCAGGATGAAAATTTATTTTATTAAAGGTATTGTAAAGGCTGTTTAACAGCAACTGTTGAAACCGGAAAAGGCGCCTTTAGAATTACTGTATTATTTTCCTTTCTCGAAGTTGCTCTGTGTATTATCATAATCTGTAATAAGCATATTAAAACCAGACAATTCCTTCTTTAACTCAAACAACCTCACTCAAATAGTAAAAACCAAAACCAAAATCAACAGGTTATGGGCCCAGGCACGTGGCCGTGCATGAATTGGGGTTAAGTCTGTAAAGTCTGTTCAGTCAGTAATAAGTAACTAAGTCAAAATGGAAAGCATACGGTCCCAATTAGAATGTCTAACGGAAGATGCCCAAGGAAATGTAAACTATGAGTCATGGAGATTCAAATTGAATCTAACCCTGAAAAGTAAGAAGATTTTCGATGTTGCCACTGGAATCGTAGTAAAGCCTGAACGAGGAGAGAACACTTAAAACGTATCAGCATGGTTAGCTAAGATCTGAAAGCACAAACTCTCATTGGATTGAATTGTAGCAGCTCCATTGCTATAAAAATATCAAGATGTATGTCAGCCCATGAAATGCTATCGAAACTAGACACTTTCTATGGAAAAAGGTCTGATGTATATATTGAAGGCTTGCAAAGACAATTTTTCAGGTATAAGTACAACGAAAATACGTCAGTCATAGAAAATTGTATACAAAATTCAGCAATTGGCTGATAGCTTGTCTGCTGAAGGTGAAGAAATGAATGAGACTTGGGTCATGCAAAGAATTCTGGGTATATTACCACCCAAACTTTATCATTTTCGAACAGCCTGGGACAATGTCATCGGGGTAAATAAAAACCTTAACAACCTGTTTGATCGTTTGCGATTAGTAGAGGACAGGTTGAATGAAAGTCAGTCAACGAGTAAACCTACACCACAGAATGCATTTATGTCTAAACAAAGAAATAAGTCAGAAAAGTCAGCTGGAAGTCAGAAGAGCAACACAGTAGAATGCTTTAAATGCGGAAAAACTGGTCACATGAAATCACAATGTCGTGGAAAACCGTCTGCAAAATATTTAGAGTATTGCAAGAATACATATAACTGTCACAAGTGTAAGGTTAAGGGGCATTTTGCTAAAGATTGCTTGAATACAGATGCTAGTCAGCAGGAAGATAAGTCAAGCAAAAATAAAAATAAGAACAGTAGTAATAGACGTGCCATTATTACAGTGAGTCTGTCATCAATAAATGCCCTAAACAATACTCCTAAAGACTGTTGGTATCAAGATTGTGCTGCGACTCAATATATGAGTTCACGTAAGGAATGGTTTAAGAACTATGTTACTCTTGATCAGCCATCTATGGTTATTATTGGTGATGCAACCGAACTGAAAGGTATTGGTATAGGTGATGTCGAACTTGAAGCTTATGATGGCCAAACCTGGTGAGAGATAGTTCTGAAGGAAGTACTATACACTCGAAAAATGTCATTTAATCTTTTCTCAGTAAGTTCTGTATTGGACAAAGGATACACACAGTCAACCGATGCAGATAAGTCAGTCTTCAAAGACAGTAATGGTAATGTCGGTGCAATAGCAGTCAGAGAGGGAAACCTCTACAAAATGCTTTTTCGCAGAAAGTCAGAAAAATGTCTTGTAAATATTTCCTTTAGAAAATGGCATGAAAAACTTGCACATCAAAACGTTGCACACGTGCGAGATGTACTAAAATACAATGGAATTAAGTTTCAAGATGATTGGAATGAATATGTGTGTCCAGGATGTACTTATGGGAAGCAGCACAGAGTATCGCATCCTCTAAACCCAAAAACATCAGAAAAGCCACTTGATCTAGTGCATGTGGATCTCTGTGAAATGAATATATATTCTTTAGGAGGAGCAAAGTATTTCTTGCTGTTCAAAGACGACTAATCACATTTCAGGACTGTGTACTTTCTAAAACATAAGGGTGAGACAGCTGCAAGACTAGAAGTATTTTGGAGGTTAGTTGAAAATCAATTTGACAGAAAAGTCAAAGTATTGCGGTCGAACAATGGCACTGAAATAAAGAATCGTGATGTGCAGAAAATTCTGGAAAGTCTTGGGGTTTTTCATAGCAAATCCAGTACCTACACCCCACAACAAAATGGACGTATTGAAAGAGAAATGAGGACTGTAGTCGAAGCTGCCAGAACCGTCATACATGCTAGAGGTCTGAGAGAAGATCTTTGGGGCGAAGCAGTAAGCTATGTCACATTTACAATTAATCACACTGGCACAAGCACTATAAAAGGTAAAAGCCCAGCTGATCTGTGGTTTGAAAAGAAAATAGACATTAATAAACGAAAATCTTTTAGATGTGACTGTTACATATTGATTGAAGATAATAAGAGAAGCAAGACAGAAAAGAAGTCAACTAAAGGTTCATTTGTTGGCTACGACATAGATTCACCTGGTTTCAGAGTCTTTATCAGAGAAATAAATGATGTCGTAAGCTCAAGCAATGTAGTGTTTGATGACGGAACTGACACTGAAAGCTTTACTGATCTAGAAATGTTGCAGTCTAAAGTAAATGCTGAAACATCTGACAATGGAAACTCAGACATAAACTCGGAATATGAAAGCCTTAGCGCTGAAGATCCTGGAGATGAAGATTGGTCTCCAAGTCAAGAAAATGAAAGTCAGTCTGACAACTCAGACAGTCCAGCCGTAGTCCCTGGAAGAAGAAATTTATGAAATCGTCGTGCAATAAAACCACCAGCTAGATTCAACTATTTAACTGATACAGCACTCATAATACAAGCTTTAACCGGTGATGTGAATGATATTTCAGTCGCTGAAGCACTTAAAGACAAAAATTGGAAGAAAGCAATGTCAGAAGAATTTGAGTCACTGATGAAATTGGAAACATGGATTTTAACCAAGAAACCTAAAGACATCACACCCTTAACTTGTCGTTAGGTGTTACGCAAGAAGGATGATGAGAAATACAAGGCAAGACTCGTTGCCAAAGGTTTCAAACAGAAAGAAGGTAAAGATTTTTTTGAAGTCTTCAGTCCTGTTGCTCGTCTGATGTTAATCAGGTTGATCTTGAGCATAGCTGCATCTGAAAGCATGAAAATAATGACATTTGATGTAAAAACAGCTTTCCTGCACGGTAAGCTAGATGAAAAAATATTCATGTATCAACCAGAAGGTTTCGATGACAAGTCAGGTCGTGTGTGTGAATTGCAGAAAAGTCTTTACGGCTCGAAGCAAGCGCCAAAGATTTGGAATGCAACGTTCTCAAAATGTGTAAAGTCTCTAAGTTTCAAATCTACTGATGACGATCCATGTGTTTACTATAACAAGAACAGGAGTATAATAATTGTTTCACATATGGATGATGGCTTTCTGATTGGGCAACATACAAGTGAAATGCTGGAAGTTTTAATGAAGCTTGATCAAAAGTTTAAGATCACTTATGATACTGGAAAAACAAATAGCTTCTCATACCTCGGAATACATATTCAAGTGTCTGAAAACAGAATATTTGTAAATCAGTCCAAATATGCAGAAAGAATTATACAACGTTTTGAGTTTGGAGATCTGAACCCTACACGCACACCTATTGAGAAAGGAATGATCATAAATCCTGAAAATTTCATAAATGATAGTCCCTTAAACAAGTCAAAGCCATTTAGAGAAGTCGTTGGCAGTTTGCTATACCTTGCCACCATATCACGTCCAGATATATGCTTCTCAGTCAATTATCTGAGTCGTTTCAACAACAAACCTATGAAAAGTCACTAGAAAATGATTAAACGTGTCCTCCCATATGTCAAAGGGACAACAAACCTTGGAATATGTTTTGACGGGGCTAAAAATTTGTCTGTATATAGCGACTCTGATTATGGTGGAGATTCAGAAACTGGACATTCCTCTAGTGGAGTTCTTCTACTACGTGGAGGCCCTATAGTTTGGCTCACTCAAAAACAAAGCACTGTGTCAAACTCAACCGCTGAAGCTGAGTATCGAGCAGCAGTATCAGCAATAGATGAAGTTTGCTGGATACGAAGACTAGCTAGAGAACTAAAACAACTAGATACACGTCAGCCTACGTTACACTACATTGACAATCAGTCTGCCATTCACATGCTGAATAACACTCATGAAGGAAAAATCACAAAAGGGACGAAACACATTGAGATATCTAGGAAGTTCATCTAGCAACATATCGGATCTACAGTTGCACCAGTGCATGTCAGAAGCAAAGATCAACTCGCAGATATCCTGACCAAGCCTCTACTCCGTAAACATTTTGAATATTTAAGGAAAAAAATAATTAAGGAGGAGTGTTGGTAGCAATTATTTTTCATATAAACGAAACCTAAGGAGATGGGCATAGCTCTTGCGCATGTCACTCCATTTCATAACAGTATTATTAATATAGAAAAGAATATGAGTATGAGTCTGAGTCACTCAGAAGAAGTTAATTCTTTTACCATCGAAGTTTTAACCAAAACTAAAATCAACATTCTGGTATCGACATTTATGATGGGAATCTACTAGACTGCAACATTTCTAGATCAGTAAAGCTTTCAGTGTCAGTTCCGTCATCAAACACTACATTGCTTGAGCTTACGACATCATTTATTTCTCTGATAAAGACTCTGAAACCAGGTGAATCTATGTCGTAGCCAACAAATGAACCTTTAGTTGACTTCTTTTCTGTCTTGCTTCTCTTATTATCTTCAATCAATATGTAACAGTCACATCTAAAAGATTTTCGTTTATTAATGTCTATTTTCTTTTCAAACCACAGATCAGCTGGGCTTTTACCTTTTATAGTGCTTGTGCCAGTGTGATTAATTGTAAATGTGACATAGCTTACTGCTTCGCCCCAAAGATCTTCTCTCAGACCTCTAGCATGTATGACGGTTCTGGCAGCTTCGACTACAGTCCTCATTTCTCTTTCAATACGTCCATTTTGTTGTGGGGTGTAGGTACTGGATTTGCTATGAAAAACCCCAAGACTTTCCAGAATTTTCTGCACATCACGATTCTTTATTTCAGTGCCATTGTTCGACCGCAATACTTTGACTTTTCTGTCAAATTGATTTTCAACTAACCTCCAAAATACTTCTAGTCTTGCAGCTGTCTCACCCTTATGTTTTAGAAAGTACACAGTCCTGAAATGTGATTAGTCGTCTTTGAACAGCAAGAAATACTTTGCTCCTCCTAAAGAATATATATTCATTTCACAGAGATCCACATGCACTAGATCAAGTGGCTTTTCTGATGTTTTTGGGTTTAGAGGATGCGATACTCTGTGCTGCTTCCCATAAGTACATCCTGGACACACATATTCATTCCAATCATCTTGAAACTTAATTCCATTGTATTTTAGTACATCTCGCACGTGTGCAACGTTTTGATGTGCAAGTTTTTCATGCCATTTTCTAAAGGAAATATTTACAAGACATTTTTCTGACTTTCTGCGAAAAAGCATTTTGTAGAGGTTTCCCTCTCTGACTGCTATTGCACCGACATTACCATTACTGTCTTTGAAGACTGACTTATCTGCATCGGTTGACTGTGTGTATCCTTTGTCCAATACAGAACTTACTGAGAAAAGATTAAATGACATTTTTCGAGTGTATAGTACTTCCTTCAGAACTATCTCTCACCAGGTTTGGCCATCATAAGCTTCAAGTTCGACATCACCTATACCAATACCTTTCAGTTCGGTTGCATCACCAATAATAACCATAGATGGCTGATCAAGAGTAACATAGTTCTTAAACCATTCCTTACGTGAACTCATATATTGAGTCGCAGCACAATCTTGATACCAACAGTCTTTAGGAGTATTGTTTAGGGCATTTATTGATGACAGACTCACTGTAATAATGGCACGTCTATTACTACTGTTCTTATTTTTATTTTTGCTTGACTTATCTTCCTGCTGACTAGCATCTGTATTCAAGCAATCTTTAGCAAAATGCCCCTTAACCTTACACTTGTGACAGTTATATGTATTCTTGCAATACTCTAAATATTTTGCAGACGGTTTTCCACGACATTGTGATTTCATGTGACCAGTTTTTCCGCATTTAAAGCATTCTACTGTGTTGCTCTTCTGACTTCCAGCTGACTTTTCTGACTTATTTCTTTGTTTAGACATAAATGCATTCTGTGGTGTAGGTTTACTCGTTGACTGACTTTCATTCAACCTGTCCTCTACTAATCGCAAACGATCAAACAGGTTGTTAAGGTTTTTATTTACCCCGATGACATTGTCCCAGGCTGTTCGAAAATGATAAAGTTTGGGTGGTAATATACCCAGAATTCTTTGCATGACCCAAGTCTCATTCATTTCTTCACCTTCAGCAGACAAGCTATCAGCCAATTGCTGAATTTTGTATACAATTTTCTATGACTGACGTATTTTCGTTGTACTTATACCTGAAAAATTGTCTTTGCAAGCCTTCAATATATACATCAGACCTTTTTCCATAGAAAGTGTCTAGTTTCGATAGCATTTCATGGGCTGACATACATCTTGATATTTTTATAGCAATGGAGCTGCTACAATTCAATCCAATGAGAGTTTGTGCTTTCAGATCTTAGCTAACCATGCTGATACGTTTTAAGTGTTCTCTCCTCGTTCAGGCTTTACTACGATTCCAGTGGCAACATCGAAAATCTTCTTACTTTTCAGGGTTAGATTCAATTTGAATCTCCATGACTCATAGTTTACATTTCCTTGGGCATCTTCCGTTAGACATTCTAATTGGGACCGTATGCTTTCCATTTTGACTTAGTTACTTATTACTGACTGAACAGACTTTACAGACTTAACCCCAATTCATGCACGGCCACGTGCCTGGGCCCATAACCTGTTATGCCTGTAAGGCATTAATGAACACGAGTGTACCCCAAGATAGCCGGATTTCTTTACGTCGTGCCGCATGAATCATAATGTGACCACCGTAGTTATGTAGGATGGTTTTGGCCACCGATGGTGACGGTAACTGACCACCGGAACCGGTATCTTGCCATTCGAGCCGACAACTCATCAACAGTACGCGCAATCGCTAATTGTGCCGCCGGATGGCGCAGTGTCAGCTTGCAGTCGGTAATTGTCACCGAACGAGCTGTTGCTGCTGTTGTGGTTGGTTAAAAATTCAAATTGGAATTTTGGTTAAAATTTTTTTGCGGGTAACTGTTATCGATTTCAAACGATTACTATTGCCGATCTTCTTTAGGAGATGGCACTGCTGTGGCGGGTAAAAAATTCGAATTTCCATAACAGTTTATTGGGAATTGCTTTCTATCGTTAGGTGATGAGTGTTACCAATCTTTCTTGCCCCCATGGAAATAATTTATATTAAGAACATATCTTAGAACATATTTAATTTATAACATAAATATAATGTTTATCCAATTAAAATATATAAAACATATACTCAGGTATATAAAATATATATTTTAATTATAGAACTTTTGGCACGACTACGGTTTCCGTGGCGCCGCCATTTGAGGGTGTCTTTAGATAGATCGACCAAAAATAAGTCGAAAATGAAGAATAAAATTTTTCGATATCTCGCTTCGTTTTCGAGATATCGAGGTTCAAAGTTTAAAATTTCGAAACACGTATATTATAGGATTCCTCAATAATTTTACATCACCAATCATTTGTAGCAATGAGAATAATATAATTTTTCTGTATTTTTTAATAATTATAAATAAAACAATGTTAAAAACAATTTTTCAGATACTTTTTTTTAAATTATTTCAATATTTTCATATTGTACAACAGATGATACAATCATTGATCGGAATATTCTATCTGATTTTAGTATAGTAATTAGCTAGCTCAGTCTAGAAGTACGACAATTCTACATAATTTGGAGCTAGTTGACAGTTGGTTCTGCCTGAAAGCCACGGATTGGGGTATGCTACTATCCACATGAGACAATTCTACATAATTTGGAGCTAGTTGACAGTTGGTTCTGCCTGAAAGCTACCAATCTTGACACTATCTTATTCTAATGAATCAGTTAATACCTTCACGAGTTTTTTTCCCTTACTTTTCGATGTTAATTTTTGATTTTTGCTGCTGATCTTTTTGCAAAGTATAAAATGGTAATTTCCAACGTTATTTGTAATGATTCGCGCCTATACTTTGTCATAAATTACCCCCAGGAATCGATTTTATCGACCGTAGTTCTAGTGTAGTCTATTTTTTCGCTTATCTATATATAAAAAGTTTGAACCTCGATATCTCGAAAACGAAGCGAGATATCGAAAAATTTTATTTATCATTTTCGATTTATTTTCGGTCAATCTATCTAAAGACACCTTCAAATGGCGGCGCTACGGGAACCGTAGTATCCCCGAACTTTTGGCCACTTTTCTGTATATTTACCAAATACTCCAAATGTTTTCTAGATATATTCTACATACATGCACAATATATATTGAATATAGATATAAATATAATTTTTTTATGTTAATTATATAAACTTTATTTATAAGAAAATTTGTCAATAACTAAATCGAGTTATTAAACAGACATTCAATTTCGTAAAAGGCAGAAATTTCCTTCGCAAAAGAAAATTTCTATAGCAACATAACTCAAAAATGCATAAATACCATTAATAAATATAAACAATTATTCTAATTATTATGTTAATAATCATCGCCACTATCCAGATTATCAACGGTGTGGTGTGAAGCCCAGAAAATTTACTCAAAAAAAAAAAAAAGGAGTTGCTCAGGTGCCGGAATGTCAGGAGGGAGGAGGATTAATCACCAGAAATAATATCTCACTAGAATGCAAATAAATACTTTAATTTCTTTTTTTTTCACTACTCCGTCCTTTCATTACAATATCACACTCGCGTTGGTTAAGAAAATTCTCACTCAAAATGTCTGACAACTGGACACGTAAGTTTTGGCGTTACTTGAAAAATTCATTCTTACTCTCAGATTATTCACTCCATTGACTCCAAAGATACTTAAATTAACTCTATCAGTGTCACTGAATCTAATTGAACTTAAGAAAAGTTGCGAATGGCACGTAAACTTACGTTTTTGGTAGCACTAGAAAAACTCAGAATAAGATACGTACTCTCTCCTTGCGATAACAAAGGCAACTGGCGATAGTCCAAAAAGAAAGATTGGACTATCACCCCCAAATTTGGATTGGTCCCTCAAATTGATGTCATTGGCTCAAAAATTCTCTAGCTGATGACGTGCTTTAAGCTGATTTGCTCCTCATGTCACTTGATAGTAACTCGTATGCTTATTAGTGAAGGAAAAATTTGAGGGAGAGAAACGGGGACTCAGAAGTTTTCTACGGCACTACTCAAGAATTTCACTTAGTGCCGTACCACTAAGATAGAAACTCAAAGGGCTCTCCTAACCTAGAGAGGTTAGAAAAACTGTCAGTCTATTGACTGAACAAACGGGTTGACTCCTCAATTGATTAAACTTATCGTTAATTGTAATATTCATTTTGACGTCATTATAATCTTTGTATGTATTCTCCAACACATCTAAAATAATTTTATTTCATTACTACTCTATCAGATACTATTTACTTATCATAATTATTTATTTCACATCACTCTACTTTTTCTATTCAGAATCAAAATTACGTTATATTGAAAAAATAATTCAAATTACGTACATTTAATTGCTAAAAGTTTTTTCGGGTCTAATGCTTCATGTTTTACAGTCGTTTTAGCAATTTTACATTTTCCACCTTTACAGTTTCTTTTCAATAAAACATCTAGATCAAATGTAGCCATCATCAATGATATTCCCATAGCTGTAAATGTTCTCTTGTCTCTAGGACAATCCCAACTCTCCATAGAAATTATTACTCTACTACCAGGTCTTCCTATTTCAATCTAATTATAAGTTATATAATAGTATACGATAATCGATTCGTTAAATTTACAACAAACAATATTTTTTTTTAATAAAAGTACCTCGTGGATAGATATTGGTTCAGCATAAGTTTCTTCTGATACAGAATTTATTAATGAAGAATTTTGATGGAATCTGGAATCAGTCATAGGACTAAATATTGAGTTAACTTGATTAGAATTTTGATTTTTACATTCCATCTTTTCGATTTGATCATGTAACATTGTAATTTTCTCATCTTGTTTTTTTTATGCTGAAAAATAGTAAAATCATTGGAATATATTGAGAGTAATAACTTTTAATTTTTCTTTCGGTTGTTTCAATACTTCATACGCTATATTAATCCACAATTAATTTTATTAATTTAGGTACTTGTTACTCAATATCATACAATGAAAAAATATCTACTTTTATTTAACGATATTTTTATCAAAATGATTAAAGAAACAGTGAAGAATTACAAATAATGTTTTCAAATCTGCTCCAAAATGTTTGGAGTAAATTTAAAGCTAATAAAGACATTACTTCCATGTTAAAAAGGTAAAATCATAAGGGTACCTTTTAAAATAGTGTTCAATGTCTCATTCGAAGAAGTATTATCAGTTAAAGATGATTGTATCTCACTGATATCTGATGGTTGTGATTGTATAGCATTTTCTAAATTCCTTATCATCGATTCCGATCTAGATCGCTACCAAAATAGTATAAATTTGAGTATTTTCATGTAACTTATATTATTCTGTATCTAGTATATGATCGTATTAAAGTTTAATTTAAAAAATTAATTTTAAATTGATAACTTATTTACTTAATTTTCATCACTCTAGTTAATTCTATTGAAAAATTTTTTATTTCAATTGATATTGTGTATAATACCGGTATCTGTATTCCATCATTTAAATCATGTATCGGTGAAGAGCTTTTTCTTTTTCTTGTGATGTTCGGTCCAAATGTTTTTTCCAAATTCTTTTTTTTTCCTTTTTCACTTTTTTTTTTCTTGATGCTGATGAGGACTCTTTGAACGTTGATGACTGATTCTTCTTTTTGGAGATCTTTTGCCGTCAATTTTATCCATTTTTTTTGTAAGAGAAGACTTGCTAGCTATGATTCGAAATGAAGAATTTGACATTTATTTTTTAGGAAAAATTTCTAGATTTTATAAAATATAAGTTAAGAATGATTTTTATTTTATGATTACTTGAGATATCAACTACGATTCCGTTAAAACATTCCCAACCACTTCGAAGTTTATATTTTTTATCACGCTATTCGATGACGTACGATTTATCAACATCATTGGGATTAACTTTTTCAGGATCAAATTCTTCAATATTAAATCCTAAAATCCACTCAACTGGAACATTGTGAGAATATGAATTATCTACATCGTCGTCAATCCATTTAATGAGAGCATAAATTTGTCGTGGCATAATCGTAATATTATTAATTAAACTTATTGCACATAAGATTATCAGGTTATTCCCTGAAACTGACCGTTTATAACATAGAATAAATAAAGAAAATTGAAGATACTGTGAAAGATTAGAGAACATTATAACTGAACATTTAACCAATTTTTAAGATAGAATGAATAATTTTAGTGATACATTATTGATATTATTATAATTAAATCATATGAATGTACAGTCTATTGTTAAATATAGAACTTATAATTTGTATAGTCATTATAATGCTATGCCCAGACGAACAAAACGTTGTTGGAAAAAAAAGTAAGGAGTGAAAAAAATATCAACGTAGAAAAAATTATTGTTTCAGTTATATATTTTATTTGGAGCACGACCAAATTAATTTATCGTTGAAATTCAAAGAGATTTCCTTCGGAAACTACAATTTCCGCGCCTTAAAATACACCAAGTATCGATAAAGTAGAAAATCATCTCAATAATAACTCTCGCCTAAATACCCGTAAAGGTAATAATCACAATCTAGAATATCGACTATGGCTTTTATCGGTACGATTCACATTTTCAAAAATATCATAATGCAATATTTATCATATTTCACGGTGACTACGAGTCAAGTTGAATATTTCAATTGATATAACTATATCTTCTTCAGAATTAATTATTATTAAAGTGATAAGTAATTAAACTTTGTGAAATGTTTACGACAAAGTTGCTGGGAAAAGATTGTACTGTAAATTATTGATATTTTACATCAAGTTTGCAAGATGTTCCATTTTTATTTCAGATATTAATAAACAAAGGTGAAAATATATTATGATATAAGTAATTATTGATGATAATACATTAAATGTTTGATTTGCGTAGGATTGTATGCAATTATAATAATTATTAATACTGTTACATTCAACTACCATGAACATCATTCCGCATTTTTTGATTATTACTAGTTACTTATTTTTATAATTCATTACAAAATATTTTCTCTGGTAGGTAAAGATATTAAGTGCCCATACATAAGGTGTTTCGGATTATGAACCCGATTTTATCGCTGTATCAACAGTATCCAACTAACAACCTGGGATTTTTTACAGACAATATATAAAAAAAACTTAACATGATGCTTTTTAACAACTACCTATCAATTTTGTGGTAAATAGTAAGGATAAAAAAAACATCCCTCAACCTAAATGTTCTCCGCAAGAAAAATTCGTTGTCTCGTTTCGTGAAATTTTTTATTATATATCACTTCATAATTTTTTATTATCATTGCATTTTCCGAAAAACTATTCATTGCGGAATTAATAATCAAAAATCTTACAAATACCCTTTATCAGATAAACTGTGTTTCTATCCACCTTATCATTTTAATCAACCAACGTTTAATGATCAATTGTTTTTCTTTGTATTTCTATATTCAAAGAGTTATATAATAGAATATTGCAGATATAAAAAATATATGTTTTCATGTTTGTAATATACAAAAGTAAAGAAGAGCATGGACAATTATTGAATGTTACTGATAGAAAGAAAAATCGCTCAGGCGAAGAAACTTGAAAGCAATAAAGTAATAAATTTAAATCTCTTTCACGTGTATAAAGAAAAATTTTTTTCGACGCTGCTAGGTGAAAGACTTAGCAGTGCTACCTAACATTTTTTTCGTCTTTGGAAAAATTCCTAGATATATAAAATTGAATGCTCTCTATAAATGAAGCAATGTCGTTCTCTGACAAGGAATATATAATCACTATTTTCAAATTTTAGAAATAGCACTATTTAAATTCGTATTATTATTATCATTTTAAGAAGTAAACATATTCTAATTTATTTGTCACGAGTGAATATGCGAAGCCGAATGTTGTAAAAAACCTATAAACAATGGAATAAAAATGTATTTGTTCTATTATGATATCACATTAATCGAGGTTGCTCTTAAAGACTAATAAAAGGTATTGCAGAATATTAATTATTTCAAAATAGAATATCTTAATATTATATTACTCTTTAACTATGCTCTTCGCTACTAACTCATTTTAAGAGGAGGAACAAAATCACTTGCAGCGTACCTCCAGCTAAAGACAGAAAACCATAAAATATAATTCATTTGCCAGGATGGTTGGGACCACCTTTATTTCACTTTCCATTACAGATTTTACCAATCAAAACAGTTTTTTGTGAAAAACCGAACGTGGGTAGAATCTGTAGAAAACATTCTTTCCTTCGAAATTCATTCATATTTTAGTAAGTGGCTGGAGCTGTATGCTAATCAATTATTGACAATTATCATTTTAAAGTGAATAAAAAATTATTAGTTTGTGACGGAGAATCGTGACAGTGGTACGGGTTATTGTGATCTACATAAAAAAAGTGAACATTGAAAATTATTGACGTTTTGTGTTATCATACACCATGGCATCGGAGGAAATTACCATTACATACAATGTTGATGATCATCAGGTTACAGTGACAGCTGACGCCGATCTACATCATAGATTAGAAACCGGTAAGTACCAAATGTTTATTATTATAAGTAATTTTTCATATTCTAGCAAGACACATTCATGGGTAGGACTGTCAGTGCAATTATTACACGAATCATTCTATATTATAGATTACGATTTTGCTTCTGAATACTTCGGGGAAGTATTCAACAATCCGGCGCATAATGATTCAACTGCAATGAGCTATGACACCCCAACCACGGCGCAATTATCTGACAATATTCGTTGGCCTCCTGAGAATATTAAATTCCTACTCGACGAATATATGAAACATTTAAATCAATTTCGCTCTGGCAATTTAAAAAAAAGAAAACTTTGGGAAGAAATGGTCAGCGAGTTAAAAAAAAAAAAATATCATTTATCAGTGGAACGAGATAGACTTAAAAATGCGTAACATGAAAGCTCGCTACAAAGAAATCCTTCGGAAAAATGACTCCAGGCGAACCACAGGAGCAGGACGAAGCAATTGGCCATGGATGACTCTGATGTCTCAAATTTTTGCAAATGACGCTTCCGTACATTTTGAAAAAGTCAACGCAATCCAATCGTTGGATCTCGTGCCACCACAACCCATTGAAAGGTATAAATTTGGTTAAAGTTCTATTATTTATTGATATTTCTATTATAAAAAACAACATATATTTTAACAAACTTCTGCTGCGCTTTCTAGAAGTAGCAGTGGAAGTGAACAAAAGGACTTGGATTCAGGTGACAGTACCAGCAACTCCGATACAGAAGACGAACAAGTAAAGAATCGGAAGAAGAGAAGAACATTCTCCAATCAATTAAGAAAAAAAAATAAAATTGCATAAAAAAAAAATGAAGTTTTAAGTAAAATATTGGACAATTTGAACGAAAATACTGAGGTTACAAGAAAGGACAACGAGGAAAAAAATAAATTATTTAGAGACTTGATTGAAGCCATGAAAATTAGAACAACAGCTATAACTGATGCTACACGCGCAATTCAACAGTAAATATATCTATAATTATAACTTTGTTACCTAATAATGTATTTTTTATTATTTAATAATATAATATCTAAGTAACTTCTTATTTAATGTGTAACAACTGATACTGATCACAATAGATAAGGTAGAAAATTTAAGAATGACTCAGTTTATGAATGAGTCTAATTTTGTCATCAAATATAATTTTATTGGAAAGTATTTTATCAATTATTTATTAATTATTTGATGATTTGTTTTTAGAAAACTCATCTTTAAATGATACTTTTAACATTCAAGGAAGAAAAACGTAAGATGTTGTAGTTAACAGCAATAGTCGTGCGAATAACTATCTGGATATTTACATAATAACGCTACTAATTATGTCATAAAAAAGGGCAAAGTCTGGTTGATGATATAACAACATGTTGCCATTCATTTCATAATTATTATTGTAATAAATGAATCATATGATTATAGTTATATCACGTGATTATAATTCTTGGATGAGAAAGAATACTGTTTGTTAAAACATTCTATTAGCAAACAGAGGATTAACATTTATTGTTGAAGATAAATTGTTCTAAATTTTAAAGCTGTGAGATCAGCTTTTTTTATTTTAAAATTTGATTGTTATTATGTGGAAATTAACTGTAAGAGTATAATATTCTAAATAATATGCAAATTTTTGAATAAATGATTATTATTGTTATTATTATTAGAGTATGCTATTTTCTATGATCGCAGATATAATAATAGCTCCATGTTTACCTGCATGATGATAAGCAACAGATTGTCATTCGCCTTAACATATATCCACCAAATATATGAATTATGAATACTTAAACACTTATCTATTATCAGAAGTGTCTGCTACTACCGATGTAATGATTCAACTTGGATTACAAAAAATTGGAAAACTAAGAAAACGTTTCTAGAAAATAAAATATAGAAAGCAAAATAAATAAAAATAATGGAAACCTGTCCAAGAATGTACATCGTTTTTTTATTCATTTTATAGACATATATAAATTAACTTACGAATTGTAGAGTACATATCGTCAGTAGAAAATGTTTTTTGCTGCAAATTTCCATAAAATTTGTGCGAATATATACGAAAATAAGGCAATATCCTCTTTTATATTACCAACCACTGAAATGGATAACATTTAGAACAAATAGAGTCAGGTTGTTAGTTGGATACTGTTGATACAGCGATAAAATCGGGTTCATAATCCGAAACACCTTATGTATGGGCACTTAATATCTTTACCTACCAGAGAAAATATTTTGTAATGAATTATAAAAATAAGTAACTAGTAATAATCAAAAAATGCGGAATGATGTTCATGGTAGTTGAATGTAACAGTATTAATAATTATTATAATTGCATACAATCCTACGCAAATCAAACATTTAATGTATTATCATCAATAATTACTTATATCATAATATATTTTCACCTTTGTTTATTAATATCTGAAATAAAAATGGAACATCTTGCAAACTTGATGTAAAATATCAATAATTTACAGTACAATCTTTTCCCAGCAACTTTGTCGTAAACATTTCACAAAGTTTAATTACTTATCACTTTAATAATAATTAATTCTGAAGAAGATATAGTTATATCAATTGAAATATTCAACTTGACTCGTAGTCACCGTGAAATATGATAAATATTGCATTATGATATTTTTGAAAATGTGAATCGTACCGATAAAAGCCATAGTCGATATTCTAGATTGTGATTATTACCTTTACGGGTATTTAGGCGAGAGTTATTATTGAGATGATTTTCTACTTTATCGATACTTGGTGTATTTTAAGGCGCGGAAATTGTAGTTTCCGAAGGAAATCTCTTTGAATTTCAACGATAAATTAATTTGGTCGTGCTCCAATTTCATAAAAAACAATTTTATGACTATTAAAACATAGTTAGGGATTAAAGGTAGATAATTCAGCTCAGCGGAGGTTGGAAAAATGAAATAGTAGTATTGTTTTACATTAATTTTTCAATGTCTTCCATTGTATGAATGATTAATTAAAGTATTTATTATATCAGAAAATTTGGATACTTATATATTCGTATATTCCGTTTCTCTATAGCATCATCATTGCCAATAATTTCATCATCAGAATCAGAGTTATGTCCGTTATCATTATCATTATCGTGCGAATTATCAAAAATAGGTTGAGTATTACTCGAGTAAGTAATAATAAAGTTATGAAGCATGCATGATGCTGCAACCGTTACATTGGCCATTTCGATGGACTGTATGTCTAAATAATACAGTCTTCGAAATTTATTTTTTAAAAGACCGAATGCTCGTTCCATTACCGAACGTGTTGATGCGTGCTTTATATTATATGTTGTTCGTTCTGTTGATAAAAATTCCTCATCCCTAAATGGTGTCATCACGTTCATAACAAGTGGATAACCAGAATCGCCTAAGAGATGACGTTCAGGTGGCAATAATGGATTATTATTGTCTGTTAAATGCCGATATAAAGTGGAAGAACGAAATATTGCCGCATCGTGTGCTCGTCTGGGTCTAGAAATCAGCAAATTAATAAATCTCCTACGATGATCGCATACTCCTAAAAAAATGTAGTTCATTATCTCGATTTGTAAGTAAATCCATAGTTATGTACTCACCTTGTAAAACTATGGAATGTACTCCCTTTCGATTATAGTAATCATTAGCATTTCCAGGTGGTTGTCTTATCTGTATGTGACATCCGTCAATAGCACCAACAACTCCTGGAAATCCTGACCTCTGCATAAAAGCCTAAATAACAATATTTGGATTTATTAATTAGATAAGTTCTTTATATCTTCATTTAATCAATTTATAAATGCTTACAGTTTCAATTTCATCTAATTCATTTGGATCTGGCCATTTTACATACAATGGTAATAGATAATGTAAAACAGCCAAGATCACCTTCATGACAAAATGTGCTGTGCTTTTTGCCACGTCAAATCGATCAGCAACTGATCTGATGCTATCTGGCGTGGCAAGAATCCAGATGGTGATATAAATTTTTTTTCCAAAGGTATCCCTGCATTTTGCCATGGTGAGTATGTTCTCACGTCATCCACTAGTTTCTGTGAGCAAATTATTATATTTATATTCTATTAATATGTATAGACAATTATGAATTTAAATGAAAAAAAATGAAATAAATTTGTAATAATAACCTGGAAGACATTGCGTGACATTCGGAAATGAGATTAAAATTCCTTATTTGAATATCGAGGAATCACTTCTTCATAAAAATTCTTAATTCTTGCTGGTCCATCTTCATCTTCATCTTCATCTGAACTTTCTTCATCAACTAGATTCGCAATCAAACTGGTTATAGTGTTTGTAATTGTATTTAATTGATGATGATGTTGTTGTTCTGTTAAGAGAATAAAATCAATTTATAAATAATGTGATAACATCAATATTAATAATATCATATTATTATTATATCATATTAATTGTTATATAATACGATGATATATAAATAATATGGTATTATTTACCATACGATTCATCATATCATATTGACATATATCAAGATGATAAATATTCGATACAAAAATATAATTACATGCAAAATCGTATAAATTATGTAAATTAGGCATTAGGCCATATAATGGAGTAATTTAATATCACGTTAATCATCGATAAAACAAAGAATTGAACTTATAAGTCATTACATTTATTCTTCTATGGAAAAAAAATGACTTTCACCTACAAATGATTTTTATACCCTACCTTGTTGTAAGAGAAGTTCAATTATTTCTGCTTCAAACGTATCATTCATCTCTTCATGCAATAAATTAATTAAATTATCCATGATGAAGTAGGCAATTCAATTAATGATAACAAATAAATTACTAGCACTATCACCATTCAAATTTGGAGGTTATATGTCGAGTCAATCGCGTCCAGCACCGCGACGTACCACGTGACAGAAAAAATCAAATTCCGATGTGTTCCGCCATTTTTGTTGCGCAGCGTTGCGTTCTGATACGTTGTCCTGAACGCCGCCATTGACATGAATCTAATTGTATAATATTGACATAAATAAGTGTACTTTGTGTTGAATTAATTGTCTTGCTTTGTGACATCCTCTGAGATGTTGTCTTCATCATCTTTGAAAGCTCCAACTCATCTTTTCGGTAAAAAAACAATCTATTTATCATCTAATGTTGCAATGACTGCATCACCATGCTTTGTTTTTACTTTTTTTAGCCCTGTTACTTTATATGGCTTTGTTGTTTCCAATTTTGCCATTTTTTTCTTAGGTTTTTGCGTATTGTTGGCGATGCTGTTGATGTAATCCATGTTTTTCAAACAATGCACTACTGAATGTATTTTCACTCGAAGGTATTGACATTGATGTCGATGATGTCGCTGGCTGAACTGACTTGTTGAAAGTTAGTCCTGTTTTATGTACGAGCCTTATCCTAACGGTCAATTTTAGAAACACATTTCCTGACAACGCAATTTCTTTTGTCATGTTATTCTTAGAATAATACGTCAGATCTTTTCGGTTAAACCTTTTTGCTAGCTTTTCGGTGAAATGATGTCATACGAACAAACATTTTTTTTTTCATCTAAATAAGATAAACGTCCCTCTCTCTGGCGTCAAAAACTTAATGGTCAAAAGTATAGATTTAATTCTCTCACTACTTATCCTATATTTTAATATAAAAGGCCTAGCTTGTGTGTTGAAAATTAGTCTCGCAGAGAGAACGAGAGTTTAACATGAATCTTGTTTCCGATTAGGAAGTTATTGAAATTTGGTCGATGGGTGAAATGTGAATTTACATCATATCTTAACGATTCAAGATGTTTGCAAGCATACTGACCAACTTTAAAGATGATATGTGTGTGTACGTTCGTACGTATGTCAGCATTTTTTTTGTTTTTCGATATCTCAATCTGTTCTTGAGATATCGACTTCAACCAAAATTTATTCAAAAGATATTGTTACAAAGAAGATCTGAAAGAAGTTTAAACAAATTCGATCAAGCCGTTTTTTTTTGTCATAACAAAAAAACTAATAATGAATAAATAAATAGATCGACTAATGTTAATGAAACCTAAAACCGACTTTTGTAGTACGATCAATGTCAATGCCATTCAATTGATATCATATTTCTTCGAATAAGTGACATAATGCTATGTTTACAAATTTTTTTGTAGCTGTTACAGCAGTGTCATTAGGTTTAGTGAATTTTCCAGTAATATGTAGAGAACTCTTGCAAGGCAATAAGCACAAGTCTTGATGTTGAACAGCAATCCGGATTTCATCATTGTTGTTGAGTGAAGCTGATGCATGAGGTTGATCAGCATGTAATTCATAATGTGATGTAGACTTATCAAAAACAACTCCTCTGTTAATAGCTAATGTCACCTCTCCCGCACCTATGGCAATGAAACGCATAACAGCACACTTTTACTTTTTTGTATGGTAAGGCCCAAGCTCTTTAAAAACAAAATATTCTGACGACTCAGTCATCTGAGGTTTCATCTTTGACTAATAATTTTTTGGCATAATAACTCACAAGGAAACTTCGCAAGGTGATCATTGCTGATTTAGCTGAGGCTTCTATATAATAATCTACGTCAAAAATAATGTACTACGTATTTTTTTTTCGGCGTAAAGACGTCTTGAAGGGGTAAAAATCTCCTCCAAAGTTGACACCCTATAAAAGTGATTTTCAATTTTCACATATTTCTCATGGAAATTTTCCAAAATGACTTCAACTATTACAAAGATGATAAAAAATCGTGAGAAATGCCCTTATTTACATATTTATGCGACTTGTGGATGAACATTTTTTTTTATTAAAAATAAAAGAGAATCTATAACTCGAAAACTATCAATTATTTTTTAATGAGACCGATTTCAATCAAAAGAGCATAAAGAATTACGGAATACATGTCTTTGCAATCGTTGCAATAACATCAAAATAGATGCCAAAAAAATTTTTTTTTTTTTTAAAAAATCCATAACAAAAAATCTACAACTTAAAAACTATTGATTTTTTTTTATGGGACTAATTCCAATCGAAAGTGTATAGAAAATTATAAGATACGTGTCTTTGTAATTTTCAAAATAGCATTAACAGGAGAGAAAAAAATCGAAAAGATTCTATGTCGAATTGATCGACATATTTATTTTTAAGCAATCGTTTATTGCCTTTAAGATCGGGTTACAGTATACTCAAAAATACATGTTTTTTGAATCGAAATTATTATTTAACCCGCCCCCCCCCTCCCTCTCCCAATCACCCTGGTATTATTTTTAAGAAAAAGCAAAAAAATTTCTATTTAAATCGACTCAGTTTTCTGTGCTGAGTTGATATGTATATACTCAAAAATACCTTTTTTCAGAAAATGACTTATTTTCATTTATTTGCATGCTTTCAACGGTTTTTTTGCTCCGTGAGTGGGACGGGCATAAATATATCTCTGTGTCTCGCTCGCACCAGCGGTGCTCCGTCGCTCGAAAATGACTTACTTTAGGGCTTCTTTTCTTCGAGCTCTCTTTGCGGCTAAATTATTAGAGATGTAAATATATGTGTTGAATCTTTTTTGGTGTAGAATATTTAGATCTACAATCACGATCTATATTTTCTCCTTTATCTATAATAGTTTTCGAGATATTCACGAAGCTAACTTGTAAGGGGTTGTTTCTACCCTTTGCCGGGGTCGGAGCACTTTTTCCCGTGGTCAGATTGTTTTTTATGAGCTCCTGAACAATCCCTCAAGTTTTCAGCCAAATGCATTTTTTCGGAGTAAATTCTCTAAATGCACTGGACTATTTGTTTGATAGGATATTGCGACAGCATTACAATTTCATTAGATATCGTAAAATCCTATTGCAAAGTTGAGAGGGATTTTGTTTAATGATATTAGATTGTAACTAAAAAAAAAAAAAAAGAAAAATTTAAATTAAGATAAAATAATAATATTCATTATACAATTAAAATGGACTTGATAAACTATAATTCAAAGAGATTGATAATAATACAGAACTAAACGTAGAGAGCTGGTTGCACGTAAAGTGAGTCGTAGATCAGCGTTGAATGAATGAAGTTGCAGCAGATGTTGACTCCTGAAAGAATATATTAATCGGTATTGTTGCTTTAAAGTAAATCGTATGCCTAAAAATTTAGACATAGCAACAATTCAATATCGACAGAAACCTTCATTAGAAAAGAATCACGTGGTTCTGTCAGCAAAAGTTGTAAATGAACTTCATGAAGATTCGCGATGAATCTTCCAAAATAAATGTAATCAGAGACTCACTTGATTGCCAATGGATTAAGTAGTAAAACTTAGACATTTAGTTATTTTCATATCAACCAGTTTAGCCAGTAGATGTTGCTAGATGAACATCATAGAGCTTTGAGAAAATCCCATCAATTGTCAATGTGGCTGTTTACGTGGTTGATATGTCTCAATTTTAAGGCAGTTGTGAATCTAGATCAAGGTATAAGTCAGCAGAAATTGTGAATAATTTCGTTGAAGTCCATATTGATTTCCTCAAGAATGTGACTTATACGCAATTGATCTAGGAAATTTAGAAGAATCAAGACTCTGCTTGATTCGAACAATTAAAACTTGACTCACAATCAGTTGACAGTCAATCATACATACAATTTTATTGACCCAGACACAGGCGCATATCCACAGAATATGAAGCGTCTTTGGCGTGATGCACGTGGTGGCATGCCTAAATATGGTCGTCAAGACTACCACATGAGTGGATACGTTGCCGAATTTTTATTTAGGAGACGCTTTCCTAATCACACTACACATTTGCATGGACTTGCCATTGCCATTCGTAATTTTCATTCAAGAGAAAAAATAATCTTGTTAATATTCAAAATTTTTATGCCCTTTAACCCCCCCCCCCCCCCGCACATTCCATTTTATGTTGTCACTTTGTTATCCCAATTTAAGCTATATCTATACCTAGAAAGGGTTTTTTTCCGATCAAACCCTATGAAACATGTCTCTCCCACCTTCAATTCTCTAATTATACCGAATAAAATAGTTTACAGGAGGTGAAAAATTTTTTGGAGCAATTTTTGCCTGGAGCCCCAATTCTAAATAATTACCCAAAATTATTATTTCAAACAGATTTATACATATCGAATAGGAATCGGTTACAATCAAAAATCTCATCAAATTACATAAAGTCCTATTGGTTTTATCGAAAATTCTGAGACAACAATATTCCCATTGAATTATATCAAATCCTATTAAAACATCGAAAAGCAATCGCCTCTCTTCAATGGGCAAATCGTAATCTCACACGTCCCATCAAATTCACTACTCTAACAGGATTCTTGATTACTCTATAGTAAATTCTGAAACATCAATTTTCCCATTGAATAGTATTAAATCTCATTAGGGAATTAAACAGGATTCAGCGTACCTCAATAGGACAACTAAGTAGGATTTCGGTGATTTTTATAAAAGAAAAAAACTTTTAATAGGATTCAACAGGAAATTGCCGATGCAATTCTTCCATTGAACTTTCGTCTTTCAATAGGATTGTTTAAGAAGAGAAGTATTTCATATCAATAATTATATTATTTCAATCATACCTTCCGATACCATTGATATCAATTTTATGGTGAATTATTTTTAAATAGTCTACATCTTCCGTAATAATTTCGCTATTTACAATGTCCACGACTCTTACAAAATCCAGACGTAATTTTTTAGGTCAATTATTAAATGTGTAACAATATTTTAGTATGGGAATATGAAATTTTGTAGTGTTCCAGTTAATCCTGCTCATGTTTTCATAGCTGATAATAAGAAATTTACTAAGTTATTATCAGCTATGAAATCCTGCCATTCATGTGGAACAATGACTTTGATTTCCATCTCAAATGAATCCATCTGACAATATTTTTCAATTTTACCATTGACATCTATTATTTTAACTAAGAGATTATGAATGAAATAGTAATTAAGAATAAAAATTTTCATTGTTACTTTCACTTACGTTTTATCGATTAACTTAGTGATGTTGACAATTTATTCAATAGTATTATTTTTATATTTCTGTCATAAACATTAACACTTATAAAATTATTCTGAAATTTTTTTTTTTTTTTATTTAAGCTTACCTAAACCCTTATGGATTCATACAATTCTGAAATTGATCTATTAAACTTTTAATAAAGGTGAAAAGAATTCTACTGTCAAGCTTCAGTTTACTTCGACCATTAGTGATACGTGAATGATTAAAACAAAGAGTGGTGGTGTATTACTGTTGTTGATGACGTAGAAGCGCGCGTAAAAATTTTTATATTTAATATTTAAAAGAATAATTTGCACATAAACTCGGTCTGTTTACTATTTTAATAAAAATTAAAAAATTAATGTAATTTATTGTATCACATCATTATAAGTGTCAACTTAATTGATTTGTAAATTCAAATATACATTTGTAAAAGAAATATGACACGTGATTGGTGCTAGTCTTATATCTTCGTCTTACTAATGTATACTATAGTGTGTACTATCTTATTCATGATTGTGCCGATTGAGGCATGAGAATCAAAACAAACGCACCCGGTTTCAACTTTGCTCGGCGCTAGTGTTGCATCTTCGTTTTACTCACTAGAATATATGACATTTTATCTTTGTTCTTATTAGTATAGGTTGAGGCACTCGCATGACAACAAAACACACGTGGTTGAACAGCATATTTGATGATGATGATTTTCCAGAAATGTGTGTGCATGTAAATATATTTAGGCATAGATATATATATCTATATAAAGCTAATTATAAGTCAAATTATCTTACAAATTAACATCCTCGTAACATTCAAAACGAATCCACATTATGTATAATGTCTAGGGATAAATTTTATTTTTATTTTTAAATATGATCAAAATTAATATCATTTATTAGAGTGAAACCATATACATTGCTGGATCGATATTTTAAACTCTTAATTACTAGAGGGAAAATTTATCAATTGAAAGAATCTATATTTTGTTTTATAACTACCACAGGACTGTTATACGGATTTAAAATAGTCTGATGCCAAGAGGTTTGAATTGTGATTAGAAATCTAATTAAACTAAATGAAAACAGTCCAGCTGAGCTCAGCAAACTGATTGATAATGGCGTCTCAGGATAGGAATAGACAATTTGACAGATTATGGCGTCTCGAGTTCAGCCTATGCAAGGCTGGCTGGTTATAATGCCTGATTTTAATTTGAATTCATGAGAGGTTTTTGGTGGTTTAAAAAAAAATTCAAATTGAGAAATAATTATGCATTTGAATGGAATCTAGTGTATTGAATAAATAACTTAGAGAACATAAACACATGTAATTATCATTTAATTCATTACATTTATTGAAGGAGTTTTGGATAATACATTTATATGTGTAGTAACTTTAAGAACTGGATTAAAAGCTATTCAATTTATTTTTTTTGTGTTCTTATGTTTGATTTTTTTTTAACAATTGATTTTTCAAAAAAAATCAGATTTTTTTTAGCTAGCATATGGATTTCCTTTAACGATAAACAATTACAGACAAATTTTTTATAGAGTTTTTTTAACAGTTGGTGCAATTTATCAAGGACTAACATCAGAGAAAGGACCAACATCACTCTATTCTAGTATTATGTCTCTGAGAGCTATGCAGGCGCGTCTTAACATGATAACATCAGCACGGCAGTAGTGAATGAATTCATTTTAAAAATTTCAAGTATAGTTAGCCTCTTTCTGTTCATTATATCATGCCATGGAATACTCACAGTTTTATTATGCATCGTATCAGTGGATTAATATTGTATTATATCAGAACGAGGCCGTCCATAATTGGTGTTGAAAGGAGTGATAAATAAATGTTGAAAAAAGCTTATAGTTATCTCACCGTCAAAACCAAATGCCATAAGCAGCGTTCTTGAAGGCATCGGTAAATTATTTAAAATATCTAAGAATGTCACATGAACCATTGTCATGACAATAATCTTCTTCCCATTTAAAATAAGGTTTAAAATACGCGCTTTTTTGTTTTCTATCCGATGACGAAGAACAAAAGCCCACATAATTATACCATATTTCACAGGTTTCGATTTTATGAACTGTTTGAGGCAATTTCTTCCAAAATATTTAATCATTATCTCATCGATGGACAAAGTTGTTTGAAAAAATCTAAACTTCTAAATGTCCTTTCTAAATACATTTAATATTTTGCGGAATCCCCAGGATCTATCATTGTCGTTAGGATTATCAGGCATTAAAAATCAGGCATTATAGATGATTTTATTTTTTCAAATCCGTACCGAGATATTACATCGGTTCCGTGATTGGTTCCGATCTCAATAAAGTATCGGTGAACCAATCGTGTCTTTGAGATAGTCTTTTATTCATAATGTTAAATATAATTTTCCCAATAAAGGACTCCAATTTATCACAAGAAATGTCATATCTATTAGCAACAGTGCAGGACATAATATAGTCTTCTAAATTTGCTGAAAAAATAATCCGTATAGTTCGTAAAAGAATAAGATGCTAAGCAACTTTTATCATTGTTAAGGAGTAGTATTTCATTGCTCAAAGTTTCGTTAAAGCGGTGTTCGCCCTTTTCTCAAGTGTACACATAATTAAGCATTTCCCATTGGAAAGTTATTGAAATTGGGTCGATTAGTAAAAAGAGAATTTTCATCATATCTCCACGTTTAAAGATATGCAGGCATACCGACGAACTTTTAGAATGATGTGTGACGTACGTACGGACGTCAGCATTTTTTTCGTTTTCAATATCTCAAGAACGAGATATCGACTTTAACCAAGATTTCTTCGAAAGATATCATAATGAAGAAAATCTGAAAGAAGTTTGAACGAATTCGGTTCAGCCGTTTTTTTTTATAACAAAAAAACTAATAATGAATAAATGACAAGATTAACTATTTAAAATACTTTCAAGCAAAAGAATAACAATTTCATTCGAAAATTGACTCAATATTGACTTAACATTATTGTTCGAAACTTGAAATGACTTTTAACCAATATGAATTGTTTATAATAATATCAATTTGTTATAAATAATCAAAAATTGTATTTATCGATTAATTAATGCATCTATCACATGGACTTGGATGTTTTCGACAAAATAATACTGTTGAGAATTAATTAATTCTCAATTCGAATAATCAGCTGAGGGAACTCCGACGGCCATCTTGATACTGAGTCGATAATCAATCGACCAGACAATCAATAAATTCTCAAATTCTAGTCACTCAATTGACTAAAATCTGGTGTCAAGTTTGACCTGTGAAGTTTCTGTATGTGCTTCTTTTCCTATTTTCGAAGACATTCAGACGCCATTCACTGTTATTCATCAAAATCTAATTCTGGTGAGACAATCTGTGAAGCTTGTGACATTCAAAGTAATGTCAATTATTCATCTAGTCATTCTAAACTTTAATCAACAAATATGTCGAGAAAATTCATAGTATTTTCGATATATTAAATAAAGTAAATTTCCCTTGTTGTTCTCATTCACGTGTACACGCCATTCTAATTTCTTTCACTTAAATCTATAAATTTTGAATCAATCATTAATTCAAGTGACATTCTGAATCGACAGAAACATTCAGTACTTCATTCGATAACTACATCAAGTGTTATTTTAGACATTCAAGATTTATTTCACCTGAAATAAATTACATTCACTTCGCATTGCTAGTTAGGCTAGCGCCACGTGCACAATCATATTCTTGCTTGACTTGAGAAGCGTGTTGAGCTCGTGTGGGAGGTCAATAATACTGAACACACCAAGTCAAGCTAATTAATAGACATTCATAAACATTCAGTGATAAATCAGTGGCAGACATTTACCAAGTATTCGAGAAATCAAACTTGTATTATTGTGTACCTGTTGATAGTGTTAAATAAACTTGTTATAATTTTTGTTAAACTAAGACCTGTCTACCATTTGCTCTGACCCGGCACACTCATCCCTATCCTGAAACGATTAGGCTCATTTCATTTTTGAGAATTCTCTCCAAATACTATTTATGACAAGATATGACTTTTAACAAATACAAATTGTTTATAATAATGGAAATTTGTTATAAACAAATAAGAATCGTGTTGAAATATTTGGGAACATGTCAAATGTTGGTTTTATACACTGCTATATGAGTGCTAAGTATTATTAAGCGGTATTTTGCAAAAGAGAATAATAGGAAGTTGGTCATGTGGGTACAAAGTGCGTCCAGACCCATTTTTCTCTAACTTTTTCTGTGTCTCGGAATATTTACTTAATACTTTATCGCAAGATTGATAACACAGAAAAATGACGATTTCTGAATCACTATTATTACTCTCAGAACTATTCGTATCTGACTCGTAACACTCATTAGATTTACTGAAATCAGATTCTCCAGGAATATCAGGATGTAGTATATAAATAGTATGAATCAAAATTTATTTTCTAATAGTTTCAATTCATCTTTGCTTTTTAGTATGCGTAACCATTGTCGATTGAGACTTGCGTTTATTTGTAGGATCAGATTCACAAGGAGGATCATTTCTCATTTTTTAGGCGTGTTTCATAGGTGTTTTAATCAGTCGAAATCATGAAAATACACTGATAGATGAAAACCGTTGTTCTTAACTTTTAGAGCGTAAGTCCACTGCAACCAAAGATTTGACTCTCGTAACAATACATTTTTCCGTAAAACCAAAACACTCTCGGCTAAGATGTGTTTAATTATCCTAGGAATTGGTTTTGTCATAAGACCCAATCGTTGTGCTTTTATTACGAAACAGATTGTTCCATTAAACAAACACATCTAGCAATACTTTATTTCGTCTCAATATAAAAATTTTCATGAAGTGTATAACCACATGTTTACCACATAATGATGCGACAAATTTTTTTCAACAGTAAGAAAATAGAAAAAAAGTACTTTACACAACTGTTGATTCTAATTTTTCGAAGTCACTTTGAACACAATAATTAAAAGCGGTCTAGTTGCGACCCGAAAGGTCCACACGACTAACTTCCCGGCGGAAAGAATGATAAGATTTGACTAGTGTACCGTTTTTCCAGTCTTCTGATTCTGCATAAAAAATGGCTAGACCAATTTTGCTAAAAATTTGACAGGTCTAAGTTACATAATTATGCGTTGAATAAAACTGGTCCCATGTCAATATCATCATTTGTTCGTGAGATACACGAGACGAAAATTGAATCCGAACATACATACATACATACATACATACATACATACATACATACATACATACATACATACATACATACATACATACATACATACATACATACATACATACATACATACATACATACATACATACATACATCTCATGTAGTCTAGTGAACTCTTCTCTTATGATCAGCCGCGATTGATGATTGATCGGGGTCCGTCCCAGCTGAGGTTGTGTAGCCACAGCTTTCGAAGAAACATTTTAGCTCTGATTGTAATTAGCGATGTTGATTCGACTTAGGAACTTCTTCTTGGACCCAGAACTTTGTTAACAACTCTTAAATGTTTTCATGGTTCGCAATTGTAGTAACGTGATGAATGTGATAGTGATCGACTGATGAATTAAGTGCTACTAGACCAAGAATCGGCCAACGAAATATAGAAAGTTGAGCTGTAGGAGCAGTTGGATACTGCATTATGATGTTCCTTTTTTATGATTTGTCTATAAAAGTCAGCTCCAAGTATAATGCCTATTGATCGTGGAGTATCGAATGTTGGATCAGCTAGTGTTAATCCATTGAGATGAGGCCAGTGATGGTTGAGATAATTTTAAGGCACTTCTGGAATTAATGCTGTCAACTGCTTCATTATGTTGGCTCGAATGTTGATTGAATGATCAGTTGCTAGTAAATGTAGCTCACAAAATATTACACCTTTAGTTTAAGTAAGTTTGGAACTTCCTACTCCTCTTATATTGATTGCCTGATGGTGTTTTTGAAGTTGTAGCAGATTGGCTAGTTGAGGGGTGATAGATGTGAGCTCTGATCCAGGATCGACGAGCACTCGTGCAATATAACTTCCATGTAGTAAATTGCCTCTGACTTTTGCTGTAGCTAACAACGTTGAATGATCATCCCTTAGATGACTTGAAATAGTTTGACTTGAGCAGACTGCTCTAGTCGATGAATGTCTATTGGATTGAATAGTATGTAGTATGCCACTTGATTGTTGATTTTGTGTGCTAATAGCACTAATTGAATGTTGATTGATTGCCTCATGGTCATTCTGACCTTCTGATTGTTCTAGATGATTGAGCTACCTCTGAACTTGTCCTTTGGACCATTTCAACTGAACCTTTCACCCTCCTAAGGCTGAATCCTCATGTGCTAAAGTCATCCAGTCAGTTTGACTCTCCAGAGCAAGTCTATTAGCAAGCGTAAATGCCTGTGTAATTGATGATTGCCTTCCGAAGACTGTTTTGCCTCCTCACTGTTTTGAAGTTAAAGGTTGATTGTCCGATGATGATTGTTGTGTAGATTGACTTGTAGACTGTCGAGGTGATAATTTTGGTGTCCTAGAAGACGATTGACTGGCACCTGATGATTACTCAAAGAGAATTGAATGGAACATGGTAAGATGTTTAGCGTCACACTCCTTGCATCTCTTTTTGTTGGTACATGCTGGCGTTTCATGTCTCTCAAGACGGTTTCTGCAGAGTTTTCCATTGTCAACCGTTCTTAAGTGCTGTACTGGAGGCAAGGCTCGGTACTCTGAGGACACATCCTTTGGTTTCCTTGTTTATAAAAAAACTCCTCGAGGCTTTGATCAGCCCCTCTACTACGGTGCCTGTGATTATAAATGGAAGAAAGGTATTAGGCTTGCCCAGCACTTTCTTTTTTTAAATTTTTTTTAGAAACCTTCAAAGCAATACGTAGCAATAAATACCTATTGAATGATGTCACCTCTTAGAAGTAATTTTATAACTTAATAAAAACATTGAAAATTACGTATAGGTATCTGATATCGGTAATTACATAGAATAACTCCGTCATCTTCAAGATTTGGTAAATTGACATACATTGTCCAAAATACTTTAATTTAGGCCATAAAAAGGACGTTTAACCGTGGAAAGCCACGATGAATGCAGGTACGAATAGTAAGATATAAGACAAAGTGGGGGATAGCTTAATTGGTAGAGCATTCTAGCGCGTAACTAGGAGGATCTGGGTTCGACTCTCGGTCTCACCAAGTTACTTTTTTCTGAAAAAGTAGGCCTGCATAAATGTGGTGACTGCAAAGGAGAAGTGAAGGGAAGTAAAGGAGTAAAAGTATAATTACCCACTTTTCTTCATTAAAACACACAGAAAAAAAAATATAATTCTGAAATATAGTAATCTCAAACCAAATGTGATGTTACACATTCAAAATATACGTTGAAGATAAGTGAGAGGTTGTCCTAAGCAAACTCATCCAATGTTATTTTTCAATATTTATTGCAGATATTGCAAACAAATACTCGGCAATCACAAGTAAACACCCTCAGAATTTATCACACTATCCCAACTTTTAGACAATTGTTTTACACCAGTCATAAAATCGGACTCATTCATTTTCTCCAGAGCTTTTCGGAAATCTTCCCAATTCTTGTAGTGTGTTTCTCTTAACTTCCTCATTAACTGATCGGACCAATTGAAGTCCAGCGGCATGAGGTCTGGTGAATACAGCGAGTGGTACCAAGTTCGGATGATATGATACTTCGAAAATTTTGTAACCAGCTGAGCTTTATGAGGTTTCGCATTATCTTGTGACAAAACTGATTTGATGGATGATTTCTTTCCAAGCCATCATGTAATATGCCTCTCCAAAAACTGTTTATAATTATTCGAATTAACGATTTGATTTTCTCGCGTTAGCTTCCAAAACGCCATGCTGTCCCAATCTATAGCTATTATCAGTATTTTCTCGTTACCGTGTACCGGTTGGCAATTACTGGACAGCAATGACTCACTTGCCGCTAAGTAAACACGAGCTCTGAAACGATCTTCAAATCCTGTCTAACTATCCTTTAAACAGCCGATTTAGGAATGTTTGACTTATTGGCAAGAGCTCTAAGACTCCAGTGTCTTGTCGTGTCAAAGGCATTTTCAATCCTGATTATTCTGTCTTCCTCTACAGCCGAGGCTGTGTGGTCACCACCTCGATGTTCACCGATTTCAGTTTGTCCATTCTTTGTCTTTCTCATCTATTGCCTCATGGTGCTTTGAGCTAAGGCTCTCTTACCGATTGTTATCAAAATGTTAGTCCTACAAGCTGGCAAATTTTAATACAATACATTGCTCATTTGTCAGTAATCGAATTAATTAAACTTTGTTTCAGAGACATTATGAGTAAATAATAACTACGCACTAGACAAATATAGTATATGCTCTGACGGTTATAACTGTACTAATCACTGATTTGTTCCCGCAAAAAATAACAAGTTATGACATGTTGAAAAAGGGATACGTTTGCTTAGGACCAACTAATATTTTTAAAAACAAATTCCTGCCAATAACCTTAAAATTCTTTTTTGTTTTTTATAAAAATATGTCATATCCAAAACGTAAATAAAATCTCTTATTGTTTCCAAATTAAAGTTCAATAGAAAAATCGTCATCATCTTTATCAACGCCGCTATCGTCGTCACACGTTAGTCTTGCAATAACATTATAAATGCAAATAAAATGGGTATTTCCCCGTAGTTCTTTGCCGTGCCGTTTCATTGCGTAGTTTGTTTTTTCTTTTACATGTTCTACACCAATTCATTGGAAAAGGATAGTGACTGTGTGGAAAAAACACCACAGTTGAATACATGTGCTGCAAATAAACAATATTTTGCAGTGATTTATGAAAAATTAAATCAATATTTTATTCCTTATCTTTTAATGGAGTATGGAAGAGATGGATTAGTATCAACTGGTTGTGGATTTACGTGCTCAGTAGAAAAAATTCCGTGGTTAAGAGTGAGCACTCTGGCGAATATCCATACTTTAGCATTCAGATGAATCTTTACGATGACGAGTGCGTTTCCAAATTGACGGATGAAATTAGGACTGGAGTTCCGTTCTGGGCACACTTCTGATTAGGCTGGAAATTTAGGTATTTGATTGTCTTAGTGTAACATAAAAAACCCCCAGGATTTTTTGGCGCAAATACAACATAATATTTTTATAGGAGTTTAAACTTTTCAGCATTTTTAGGAATGTTTCTTTATTTTATTATTTTATTCGTAGATAATCCATTATTAGGGGTGAAAAGAAGGGTCGGTCGCTAGCGGGGGCCGTCGGGGTCCAGGGGCAAAGCCCTCGCTCGAGGCCCCAGTATAGATGCCAATTATGAATCTGTTGCGCGTTTATTATTTTATGGAAATTACAGTTATTGAATCCGACGATAGATGCCTCATGTTCATTAATTTCTCGGGAATGGTAGTTCGATGTAACGCCAAGTGGCGAATTTTTATTCTTATGTCATATGTGTATTTGCTGAACAAATTTATATAAGAGTACTCGATTGATTAATTTATTACCTTGTGATAAATCAAATATCTCCCGATTTTGATCGATATTTCCCGATTATTTCTTGATTTATATTGGTAAATCTCTCTAAATATTTATTGATATTTTCCCATTATTTTTTGCTTTATTAGTTAATTATATTGTTGATTGTTTATTGTACTTATACATTTATTTCGACGTAATGGATTAATTTTATAATCTATTTAAAATTGCTACTATCACAAGTGATAAGATTTCTATTTTGCAATGGTTGAGAGATCTAGGGATGATTCCATCATCTCGGCGCTGTTTAAAACATGAGAAAGGGATGTCTCGTAATGATGGTCATCATGGCTGCGGTCGATTTATTTGTCGCACTAACAAGAAATTGTTCCATAGTGTGTCGGTAGCGGAGAATACGTGGTTTGATGATTGTAATGTCTCTGTACAATGTTGCATGCTAATAACATATTGTTTTTCAATTAATCTGTCATATGATCAAACAGTCAGAAGGTGCTCTATTGTTGATAATAAATTAAAATCTCGTGAAACCATTTCCGACAGATTTTTCTACTGTCATGAAGTGTGTATAATTGCACTAGATAAAGATTTTAAACGAGAGAGCCTTTTAGGTGGTGCTGGTGTCATTGTAGAGATCAACGAATGTAAAATTGGGCGGAGAAAGTATCAGCGAGGACGCGTTGTTGAAGAATCATGGATTTTGGGTATCATTAAACGTGGCAATGCACATCGGTATCGATTAGAAATCTGATCAGCAACCAAGCGAGATAGGAAGACTTCGATTCAATTGATTCGGAAGCATGTGTTACCAGAAACAGAAGTTCACACTGACTGTTGGCGAGGTTATCTTGATCTTACTGCATATGGTTATCATCATATAACTCTAAATCATTCTATTAAGTTTGTAAACAGTGAAACGGAAGCTCATACTCAAAATATTGAGTCGTCGTGTAGATGGATGCGTAAGGAGTTGTCTAAAGGTGGAGCTCGAAAGGATTCTCTAGTAGATCATATGTGTGAATTTATGTGGCGGCGTCGTTGCATTAAATGAGGAAACGGTCCTTTCTTAGAGTTGTTAAAAAGGATTGAAAAAAGTTACCCTGGCCACTCAAATGATGGTCAACAAGACGATGCCACAGGAATTTCTTACATAAGAATTGGGGTAGTTCAAAATGTTTCATCATTTTTAGTTGATTTATCATGCAAAACTGCCTTAAAATGGTTAAAATGCCTAAATTTCTGTTGAAAAAGATTGAATTCATTAGCGCTCCGAATTTTTTTTGTTATTTTAATTTATAATCAACTTAACTATGCCAAAAAAATCTATGATAACTGATCTGGTTCAAAAATTTCATTATTTTTAGTTGATTCATCATGAAAAATTGCTTTAAAAATCCAAAACTTTATACCCTCGTAAAAAATTTCAGGGGCATTTGCGCCAAAAATGCCTCTAGGGGGTTTCATCATTTAAGTTGGTTAACACGTAAAAAAATTTTTGTCCAAATCGGAGGTGTGCCCAGAATGGAACTATATCCATTATTCCATTTGTTTATGAAATCGTGTGTTTGAAATAGAGATATTATTTTTTTTTATTCTGAAAATTGTGTAACACTCAATAGTTGAAAATGAAAGTTAACCCCTTCAATGTTATTCAGTTACTTTTAACAACATTTCAAACTATGAAAATTATGGAAACACCTGTAAATGATGCCGAAATAAAATTGAAGAATCACTTTGAACAAATATTATTAAATGCAATGAATGGGATACTGATGTCCAAATGATGGAGGAAAATTCATTACATTTCCGAGAACCATATAAGGATTGGGAACCAGAAACAATAAAAGACGAAGAACATGCATCTGCAATCCATGAATCAAAAGTATCTGATAGCGCATGTACTACTGATAAAAAGAGCTTAAGTCATGATAACAAATTACGAGCAGTTGAGTATTGGCAAAGTGGTAAGAAAAAGAATATAAGTATTGATAACGTTGAGCGGAAATTCAGAAAAGTACAGTCTACTCGACAATTAAAACGCTGGGCACATCAATTAAACCAAGGTGAAACATACAAAGAAGAAATAGCTCAAATTTGCAAATGTACGTTAAAAAATTTTAAAACTGTACTCGATGCTGGGATGATTATCTATAATTTCAATTTGAAAAAATGGGCATTATTAGCTAAACAAAATTTACAATTTGATGATCTCCGTTTCTAAGTATCTCTAACGTGGATACTATCATTCAAAAGAGCTCATCGTATCGATTCTCGTAAAATTAATAAATTCATATCATCAAATACGGTTGAAGATCGTAAAATGTTAGAACAAACATCAGAAGCGTTTGTTAATGATGTAAAATTGGAGATTCGATCGTATGTTTTAGATAAAAAATGTTAATTTTGATCAAAAAGGCTCCCAATTAGAAGAACATTCAGAGAGAACTCTAGCTCCAAAAGATGAAAAAAAAATAGAGTGCACAGTTCAATCATTTTCTTTGATAACTCAGATTATACAACCACCCATATCAGCTGATAAAAAACTTTTGACTTCCCTTTTTTATGGGTTGAAAGAATCGACTGGAAGACTTTGTCCATGGGTAAAAGCATCACTTTGTAGGTCAGATAATGTACACATAGAAATATCGAAATCTGGAAAACTTAGTTTAGGTAAAAATTTCAATTCAAATATTATATCAAATGATATATTCTCGAAGTTTAAATACTAATTTTTTTTAGAACACTTTAAAATCGGGTTGACGGATGTATTTTTTCCGAACGTTGGAAAAAAAAATTTACTTTTGATTAATTCGTGAACTGGTCATTGTCCTGAAGCTGTCACGGCTGCCAAACCACCGTATTAAGAAATTGAGATAATGATTATACTTAAAAGGGCTACTAGACAAATTTAACTATGAGATTTTTTCGGGTTTACAATATAAAAAAAGGTTGTAAGACATTTTTCAGATAGTGTCCTATTGCAAGGAGATGATTTAAATTCACAATTGAGAAATAACATTATTAAATTGCAATTACTGACTCATAATTAATTCTCGTCTCCACGATACATTAATCTGTTTCATTATTCATGGTTTAAAAGTGATACATTTATCCAACCATATGAATTTGAAAACTCAGTCAATTTTGCATTTGGAGATAACTGCAACTCTTACTTTAAAATTCCAGGATGTAAAAATATTGCAATTATTCGTTGTGTCTGGCGTAGAAAATCATTGTGTCTCGAACATTTTTACAGTGATTATCATATATGTAATACGCACGATGAATGAAAAATTCATCTTCTTCATTTTGATACAAATCTGGAGGAAAAGAGAGTATTTTTCTGGCATCGATTCTGATGTTATTTCAGAAATTGCAAAGACATGTATTTCGTAATTTTCTATGCTCTTTTGATTGAAATTGGTCCCATTAGAAAATAATTAATAGTTTTCGAGTTATAGATTTTTTGTTATTTTTAATGAAAACAAAATGTATATTCACAATTCTCATGAATATGTGGATAAATGTATTTTCCATGGTTTTTCATGATCTCTTCAATAGTCAAAGCTGTTTTCGAAAATTCCGATTAGAAATATGTGAAAACTAAAAATCGCTTTCATAGGGTGTCGACTTTGGGGCGATTTTGACCCTTTCAATCCATTTTTTTGCAGACAAAAAAAATACGTAGAACATCATTTTTGATGTACATTATCATATAGAAGTCTCAACTACTTCGATGGTGAATACCTCGCGAGGTTTCCTTGTGAGTAAAGTAATTTTATGTGCATCCGAATTACATTATGAATTGATCAATTTGTTCTTCATATCTTTAATTTCTCTTTCAAAGTATGTGAGAAACTTTTCTAATAACATATGAATCTCATTCAATAATAAGCAATCAAAGTTTATATTTGCGTAGAGCTTTCTCAGCATTGGTCGTATTTTGTTGACTGAGTTGAAATCAAACCACATCTTCATTTTTCTTACATTTTTTAATGCACAATTTGGGGCTAAACTTAGCCATGATGTGAAGATGCATGTTTCCATCTTGGTAAATCGGGAATAATATGCAACGATGGGCAATCTAAATCTTCCAAGTTAATCACAGTTTGTCGATTATTCACAAATTGATGCATCCACACTTTCTTTTCAAGTCCTTTTAGATTAATGAAATTATCTTTGCCTATCACATCAATAACTCCATCCGGCATTACTTCATACACCATATTACTAGAATTCCACTCATATCCATGGTAATTGTGAGTATACCATCGATTTATTGATTGAAATTTTTGCGGTAATAATTTCCAATTTAATGGTTCTTTGAAAAATAACACAATCGATTATGTGATGTTTCCTTAATAAAAATCACTGTGAATTCATTTACAACAAATTGATTTGTTGAAGCTTTGAACCCCTGAATATCATTGAAGATATCAATTATGTAGATTTGAACTTACCAATTCAAAGGTTTCAAACTGATTGATGAAACTTTACAAACGTATTTTATTCAAATTGTGAAAACACAACAAATTTTATGACTTTACATCGTTTCTAAGAAACCAGCAATTTGTTAAAATTGAAATGTACATATAAGAAACCGACCCTCTGTTGAAATTGTGATATGCAAAAATGAAAGACTTCTATGGCGTCGTTCATTTCAAAGAAGCCAGCCAAGAGATAGAAATAAATTTATAGATAGTATTTTTCTAGGAATTAAAATATGACGTACACTCAGTTTCATTAGTGCCGTCCCTATACCATACAAGCAACTACTGGAAGAAATTAATTTTACTTTGTAATGAAGTTTTCAAACATACATTTTTTAATCATGGGTCGTATGTAAAATGATTACTGAAATTAACAAATTTATAATGTTTGATGAGTTAGAATTATTCTTTCATAATCAGGAAAGCAGCAAATATTGATTAAATTGCAAATTATCAATGGAAATTTGATAGAAAACGAATAATTAATATTTCATTTTTCATGTTACAAGACTAAGATGACAGCTAGAGTACTCTACTGAGAAATAATTAATTATTCATTTTTTATAAAATTTCCATAGATAATTTTTAATTTAACCAATTGACTACATTCCTAATTGTTACTCATAAAACGTTATAATCTTGTTAATTTTAGTACTTTTATTACTCAGGTGAATCATTTTGAATATGACCCATGAATAAATGTTTTATGATTGGAAACTTCATTTGAAAAAAAAATCAATTTTCGTCGTAATTGCTCTCATGGTATAGGGAAGGCATTAATAAAGCCGAGTCTGCTGTTCTGGGTATGAATCTTTTGAAATCAACGAAGGAAATTGCGTTGTTGGAAAATGTGTTTCAATAATTGACCACTAGACCAAGGGCTGTATGTAAAGAGAACCAATTTTCTTCAAGTAAGTTTAGCTACAGCGATTATTGAATACAAATCTAAGTGTGCACAATTAAGTGGATCTAAAGAACATTGATCAGTGAATCGTTAAGTAAAGTGAATATGGATACCATCACCAGTACTGCGAATAATACTCGAATACTTATGAACGAAATCACAGAATTAAACACATCGAAAAAATACGAGGTAACAAAGTTAACGTCAGTAGGATACTTTTCCAAATTTAGTCTTAAATTGAATGATGAATTCGATGTTTCTTTCTCACCACGGCATTTCAAAGATATTGTTTTTTTTTGACCTCATGCTAACGTATATAAAGGAAAAAAGATTGGCAGTGCAATACTTCGGTAGAGACTGCAATGGTTTTAAATTCTTCTTCGAAAAACATAAAATCAACATCACAGAGGACTCCACAAAGCAAGACAAACAATTCAACATAAAGTACACTTATTGATGTCAATGTTATACAATTAAATTCATGTCAATGATTATGAAATAAATTTTTTTTAATTAAAATATTTTTTGAAATTTACTGAAAGCATCCTCCAACAAATGACAAATTACTTGCTCAATTTCTTTGCAATTTTAAGAACTTGCACACGCCATAACAGCAGCGCCACATTATGGTAAAAACTGACAATAATTTAACATCAATTTGAATTAATTCAAACCACTAGGATGACAATGCTATTAGGTAAGGAAGGTTGGTACCAGTTATCGCTTTGCAATTGTTAACAGTTATTGACAAATCTTTATAAACATTCAAATTCTACGCCTGCCATAGCAATGCTATTTAGTGAAAAAGATTGGTAGTAGTTACTGCTCGAGATCGATAACAAAAAAATTCGAATTTTTTGCCCGCAATAACAGCAGTGCAACCTAGATCGGTAACAATTACCGACTATAAGTCGACACAACGCCATGTAGCGAGGAAATCGGCAACTACACCTGCAGTCGGTGAGTTGCTGACACCATCAGTAATAGTAGATTGAGTCAGAACAAATGCATCCGTGAATTATTCAGAGCATGGTATAAGCAAACCCTCATTCTATCATCCAAAATTGAATGATTTGAAATAAAAACTCTTGCAAACCTATAGTCATTATGTCAAGACGTAATAATCTTACCGCAAAATTTCATTTTTTGTAATGATAACTCACATTATGAAGCCATGTCAGTTTAGTCGGTGCTGGATTTGAATCAATAAGGCATTCGAAGTATACGTCATCGCCTTCTTTAATGTCTGTTGGATTTAGAGTCGATCCCAATCGTAACGATACAATCGGAGAATCTGAAAAATGGGAAACATGCTCATATAAACTCTAATTACATAGAGATTTTACATGGTCTTTAACAATGTAGGAATTAAGATTAATGGCGATTTCACACGAACAATATAGATAATCAAAGAAAACCAAAAATAAATCAAAGCTTAAGTTAACACTAGTATACAAGGGTCCCAACATAAAATCAAATTTAAGCAAAAAACTCGTTGCAACTGTATCATTATTTCATTTAATGATTTATTTATGACTAGCAGATTCCCGCGACTTCGATGCACAGAAAGTAAAATAAGTGCTCCGAAACTTATTCTAATGAATTAGTACATTTTTCCAAGTGTGTCACTTTACCCACCCTTCCTCAACATAATTACGTAACATAACAAGAGATTGATCAGAAAAATTTTGCAATATTACATTCCTAGTTTGAATGCGTAAATTCATAATAGCTACTGCTGCGTAATAATCTCAGTAAAAATGTAATGAATCTCAAAATATTGATAGGGCGACAATTCGAACTTTATAATCAAATTTAATTCTAGCTCCTTTACGCCGATCTAAATGTTACAACAAACACAGCTCACATATATACACTTTACGTGTTTAGCAACATTTTCTCAATAGAACGGAAAATCTATTGTCGATAGAACTCTAATTGACCGCAAAAATTTTGCGTTAAATTGTTTATAATAAATCTAATCGTATGAAACGTAAAAGTGAGACATTTTTCATTCTACACGATGAATAACTTAATTTTAGAGATAAGTATAATTCTCGGTTGACGAGATTCTAATACATCAGGCACATCTTATTTTCAAAAATTTATAAAAAATTCAACTTTTATGAACAGAAAAAGTAAGTTTTCTGTTATTTTACACAGTGAGTAAATTTAATTTACTAATAGGAGGAATTTCCCGTCGAGAGATAGTAGATAGCTAGGGGGGTTCTGGATCACGCTACTATTACCAACCGTGTCAGTTATTTACCATCAGAAATGGCAACGTGCCAGCTGGGGGCGCAGTTCCTAGTTTTCTCGTTAGGTAGCGCTGTATCGATTTGCAATCAGTAATTGTTTCTGATCTAGGCGGCGATGCTGTTGTAGCGGGTTAAAAAATTGAATTCAAGAAGAAGTAGAATCCTGACAAAAGAGGCATCTACAAAAGCCTGTAACAACCGACACTAAGTTCACATTCAAGTAAAATTAATATAAATGAAAAAAAGGTAAGATGAAAAAACATGTGGAATCAAGTAAAACGCCAAGTCAGCTGCGTCTTTTTTTATAATTTTAACAAAAACAAATAAAAACAATAAAAAATTTCAAAATCAAGAGACTATGTCTTCATGTATGAACTATAATATGTGGAACTGTTGAGAGAATCTGATATAATATCTATAGCTGTGAGGTTAAAGCGTTCCTCGTTGATAACAGTAGGACTATATATGTATATATTAGCAGACTCCTGCGACTTCGTCCGCGTAATGTGCATGATATTTCTTATAATAATAAACTGATCCAAACAGTCTTTATATAGTACGTTTGTAGTTCAAAGAATAACCCATTCTAAGATACCGACTGCAGTGTCATAATATTGACACATCAACGGAAAAAAATTCGCATTTCGACGTAAGTTTGCATTTTTGCCTGTTGACTACATGACTCATAACGTACGCTTTTCTCCATATCGCTTATAACAAATTCAGAATTTCTCAGCTTAAAAAAAAAGTTTCCCATATACATTTCCTCGTGAGTGACTTTATTTTAGTAAAAGAAAAATTACGCGTTAAAAAACCGAAAATATGTTGAATAGATCCCGTCTTCAATCGTTTATAACATATTAAATTGTTATAAATAAAAGGAATAGGTATCTATCTATTTAATATGATTTGAAACTCCATTCTAGTGAAAGAAGAAATTTCGCGTTGGAAAAATTCAAATACGTAAAAGAGATCTCGTCTTCCATTGTTGATATCAAATAGAATTGTTACAAACAAAAAAAGATAAGATCCTAGATATTTTACATGATTTGTGGCTTTGTTTTACTGGAAAAAAAAATTTTCGCCTCGGAAAAACTCAAATATGTTAAGCTGATCCCGTCTTCTATTGTTTATAAGAAATGAAATTGTTGTAATTAAAAGGAGTAAGTTTTCATGCATTCTATATAGTTAGTAGAAAAAAAATACGTTAAAAAAACTTGAATATTTTATTGAATAGATCCCGTTTTTCATTGTTCACAACAAATTCAATTGTTATAAACAAAAGGAAGAGGTTTCTATGCATTCTATATGGTTTGTAACTCTATTTTACCGAAAGAGAAAAGAACGCGTTAAAAAAACTTAAATGTGTTAAGTAGATCCCGTTTTCCATTGTTTATAAATAATTCAATTGTTATAAACAATGTACATAAACGAAAAGTTGCCTATAATTGTGGGGGTTAGGATATGTCCACATATATTTATTATGACGTGTATCGGTTAATTATATAAATAATTAGCTGATTAATTATAAACAAATACAAAAGACTTAGAAAATATAAATAATTGCAAACAACGTATTGCGTCACTGAAAGTCAGCAAAAAACTATCCTCACGCCCGTACGGCAGTTAGGTGCAACTCTTTGCTTGTGGGTTGGCTGCACTTGAATTCTCTAAATTCAGCACGTTGCAGGTTCCCACATAATCTTTCCGACAACCCCCTCTACATGTTTGCAAAATTTGGTTGCTATCCGATCAGCCCTTTCGGAGATTACCCCGGACAGACAGACAGACACCAGAATTTTCTATAGTAGTATGGATGTATATACATAAATGATTAACTACTGACTCGCCTTTTTAAAACCAGAACTTCGCAACTATAAGTCTGATTGACTCAAAATTCGACAGTACTGTGACTTTCTTGACATATTTGCATAAACATACATCGATAGACACCAACTGAGAGCGGATTTAAATTAAAACATGTCCAAAATATTTCATTCGCGTATCATTAAGAATTTATCAATAATGTAAATGAACCAAGATTGTAGTATGAAAACATAAAATCTGAAAAACGAGCCAGAATTATGTTTTTTAGAGCAAAAGTGTTCTTACTTTGCTCCAAAAAAAAAAAAAAAATTACTATGAAAAATGTACAATGTTGAGAATTGTCATCTATTTCCTATGCTATTATATTGTAGTTTTCACGCTTCTATTAATCTACTTTGCCAGTTTCCAATTCTGTCATAATTCGCGCCTCTACTTTGCCATAAGTTATCCCCGGAATTTCTCTTATCAACTGTAATTCTAGTGCAGTCTACTTCTTCCCTTATCTGTATATAAAAATATCTCAAAAACGAAGTGAGATAACGAAGATCTTTATTCATCATTTTCTACTTATGTTCAGTGGATTCATCTAAAAACACCATCAAACGGCGGTGTCATGGAAACCGTAGTATCCCCCCGATGTATTATCGGGTATCGGGTTTGTAGATTCAAATTTAATTTGCACATTCACAGGTCCAGATACTTATGATCCATTTTGTTCTGAAAAATCGAGGACAATTAAAGGTGTATTGCCAATAAATAATTATTTGGTGAGAAGATGCTCTAAGTTTTTACCATAACATGATTCTCGGGAATTTTTGTACGTATCATATAAAAATGCACACTGATTGTGAAATATACCAAGATCCAAGTTGCCATAGGGATAAGATTGTGAATTAAGGAAAAGTTTTACGTCTCTTAAATTATAATGATTGAATTATAATGACTGAAATCTTTCATTGCATCATTTTTTCGTGCTGTTCGAACTGCCAGTATAACATATTTTGGTTTCTCCAAGTGTGTTGATGTTTCCACCATTCAGACGTTTGTCGTTGTTCTCGGTAACAGTGGATATTCATAAGTTTCCCATGATCGGAAACTCACTGTTATTGGCGGACCCTGGGCAATATAATTTAATAATTGTATTTTTCTTGTATCTGACACTGTGATGTAAGGAATCATCACATAGTAACTCAGTTTTATAGCTTGTCCCACCAATCGTTTTATGAACAATACTCATTATTTCACAGAATATACATGCAAACAAATTATTAATATTTCTCCACGAAAATTAACGAATTTACCGTCTTATCCAACAAATTTTAATTGCATATGATACATTACGTGCATGGCAATTGGAAGATAAATGACGTTAGATGGCACTCCAATGATTTTACACCCTTGTGGAACTGATGGGAAGAATTCATGAATTGTATGCACTAATTTATTATTTATGTATGCTTCTGTAGTATTATTGTACTCGATCCTCAATCCTTTTTTTTCAAGATGAAAGCTGGTGAATCTGACGTCTGTTTTAATTTTAGCGTGATAAGTCTCGGACCAAAACCCAACAGAAGACCAATAGAATTATCTGGCTCGAAATTTATTAATGCTTTATCACTGTAAATCTCACTGTGCAATTTATTGTTGCTAGATTCAATAGAAATTAAAAATTTAGGATCAGCATTCTGCAAATGATTTTCAATATCTTTAATTTCATAGCTTTCTGTTGTTTTTTCAATATTTTTATTCCGTTTTTTTATATTATAATAAAATTTATTATTTTTATTGTCAATATTTGGGATAAAGCAAAAGGTTAATAATTCAACAAGTCGCAGTACATAATTTCTTGTTCTCGTTAATTCAATCGGTGGAAAATAATATGCCTTTAAAATAGAGAACTGTCCAGACAGCGTTATTGTGAACGATTCGTCCATGACTGAAAAACTTTTTATTCATTTACTCTTTTTATATAGCTTCTGAGATTGAATTCTATACCAAGTCCCCAGAGGTCTTCATTTTTTCTCTGAGAAACTTCATCATTCTTGTGATTTCGTTTCAGGTCCACAATAGTGACTGAGTCTAGGAATACGTAACTCGAATGGCAATTTATTTATGATGGTGTTGACTAAGCCGGTGCCACATCTGTACTGTATTATAACCTGAGCCGTAGTAAAATAATTTCCATAAAAGTTGCGCATTTATACTCTTCAGTTGATATCGAGATTTAGCAGCAAAGAATCCGACTATCGGTGTCTAATTTCCACAATGTCGTACCAAAAACTGTAAAAATTCAACGCTATGGTAATCTTTCACCGAGTAGCATTCGTGGTGTGATATGTAGCCCCTCGAATTGTGGTAAAACGAATTCTCTCTTAGCTCTCATTGTACACCTAAATGGATTACGATTCGAATATATATATATATATATATCGTTATAAAAGCTTTCAGTAATATTCTTTTTATCATCATTTAGAAAGTTTGCTGATTTATCAATGCTGCTAGCTATAAATCTAAAGGAATCGATGGATTGCAATTAAATTACTACTTCATGAGTTTTTTTCTATTTCCATTGTACTCTTCTTTACTGACGACTTTTTTGAAAGCAGTCCATTTTCCTTCATTTATCGGCAATAAATTGATTTTACCTTCAAATAATGCTGCTGCTGATTCTTTAATTAGAAAACGAGGAAATTTACTTAAGTGTAATGGGGCCATTTTATCGTTACTATTTAACCCATAAACATTAATTGAAAAATTCTTCTATTCATTAATTGATTCATATTTTGGTATATCATGCAGAGTTGTTGAACGATTAATAGCTTTATACTGGACAACTAGTACTGCTTATTTAGTACTGCTTTCTTATCTTGAATAAACTTTAGTAGGAAGATAAATGTTGATGCTCCTGCTGCTAATTGATCATACCTATTGATGTTTACTTGAAGGTGCACAATTTCTGCCATGGACCATCTTGAATTTTATTTTTCGAAGTCAAGAAGAATTGATCCAGAGGAAATTCGAAGTTCAAATACATTTTTTTCTTCTCTCCAAGCCACTGATAGACTTTGTCTTTCAACATCATGTAGGAGATTACACCCTTGTATATAGTTTTGTTGAAAAATGAATTTTTCAGTAGATGAATTTAAAAATAAGATGATTGATTGTATTCTTATTTTTTTACCAACTGTCATATTGTTTCGTAATTGCCTTTTGAATCTAGCAAAATTCATTACTACAATCTCCAACCAATTGTTCACAGCTTTATCATTACGTGGTCCATTCAATGATAAAACAAGTATATCAGCTTCTCCCATGAATTTAATCAAATTTTTATAATAATCATCCATTTTCACGCACTCTTTATAAATTTATTTGTTATTGAGTATGTTTACGCGTGACGCTAAACTGAGGTTAAGGGGCCTTAACCAGAGTTATAACTGCAGTTAAGATGCGCGTAAACGCGCCCTAACCTCGGTTAGTTAACCGTGGTTATACCTTAGTAGCCCAGGTTTTGTAACCCAAGTTGCTAAACAAACTGAAGTTAAAGGCTACGCGTAAACGCCTAACCTGAGTTTAAAATGATTTTAAACGCACGCGCGGAGATAAATAAAGAAACAGCGGAACAAACGTCGGCCATAATGAATTTATATTTTGACATAAATATAAAGTTGGAGTGTAATTGTTTTTTTCCTTATTCAATAAATTATAATTATATGAAAAATAACAATTACGGTAAGTAAAAAAAAATTTTATTAAATTATAAAATAATAAAGTAAAGAAATAATAAAGCTTGAAATTCATAAATTATGCTCCAATTATAATGAGATGTCATGTTGAGAGGTTATAATGTTTGGATAATAAATAAAAATAAATATTGATAATGATAAATAATGAATAAATAATATAATAAGAATGTGAAGAATTATAGACAAATAATATTTGTTTATAGAATCGATATATATTAAAACTTTATTAGTGATTAATAGGGCAATTATGTGTTACAGTAAAATGGATGGTGATCTCGAAAATGAAATTATTCTAATGATACTTAATCATCATCAATTTATAAGAAGTGTAATTAGAAGAAGGCGGAATAGAACTCGCCAGTTAATTTTACAATCAAGAGCTCGTTTGTTGATGCTTGAACGATATTCGTTTCATGTTCTGGAATTTATGATGAATTCAATATCACCATTGGCAATCATGAATGTGAGTATTATAATAATCATTTTAAAATAAAGAAAAAATGTAATTAATTACAAATAAAAACTTTTTCCAGGTTCAACCACGTATTCGGACCATAGGAAAAAAACTACGTAGCAGTGAATGGTGGGACAGAGATGTTCTCTTCTTTTATGATGATCAACAATGGTTGGAAGACTTTCGAATGACCAAACCTACTTTTTTCAAACTTGTAGATTTAGTAAGAGATGAATTACGCGTTGAAGATGGAACTTTTATGCCCAGCAATAAAAGTTATATCCGGTGATGTCATTTAATTAAAATGACTTTTCGTTTTGCAGTATAAACAAATTTTTTTTAAGAAGCAAATACCAAATGTAACGGGTGTCACAATGAAAATTTTATATTACAAATGTGAATTGTATTTAATATGAAGTGTGATAAAATAATTATTTTTATAAATAGAAGTCAATAAAAAATGCGTGTCAAATTGTCTTTAAAAAAAATTTGCAATATTATTGAAATTTTCAATATTTGGAATATAAAATTAATAATCATTAAATAAACAATAAATGTCAATATGATAAGAAAGATTATTTTAAAAAATAAAATTAAGAAAAAGGGAAGAAATGAATTCATAGTACATTTTTGAAATAAAAAATATATATTATTATTATGTACATATATATATATATATATATATATATATATATATATATAATAAAGAATGATTTCAAATAATGAATTAAAATTAATTAATGATATCTCTGAATTATACCAAAATTTCTTGTCACATATGCAGCAAGATGATCTCTCATAACACCACCATCGAAGTCATGTTGAATATTGTCAACTTGATGATTATCAGCTAATTGCCGTTGACCATCATCATCTCCATTAATTTCCCAATGGTTATAATAATTTTGATTGTTAAGTTCAACAAAATTATGTAAAATACAACATGCCATGATAATATGTGGCATATTATATACATCTAAATCACTTTTCTTCCTAATTGCTCTCCATCTACCTTTTAAACGGCCGAAGGCTTGCTCAACAATAATTTTAGCTCGATTTAAATATAAATTAAAGCTAGTTTCTTCTTCATTATGTTCAGTTGGATAATCTTTCATAATCCATGGAAGAAGAGGATACGCTGGGTCACCAATTATATAAGTTGGAAGTTTGAAAATTATTGGTTGATTATTTCCATTAAGAATTCCATCAATTTCACGATTTAAATCCGGAATCATAGTTTCGTGATGATAATATAAATAGGAGTCTCGAAGTACAGCAGCATCATGCGTACATCCAGGATGTCTACATGTAATATTCCGAAATAACATCCGATGATCAACAACAGCCTGTACTGCAATTGAAGAGAAACGTTTTCGATTTTTAAAATCTGCAGCACCTTCATCTGGTGGTTTGATGGGTACATGAGTACCGTCAATAACTCCAATTATGTTGGGAAGATTGTACTTTTCTTCAAATTCTGCACTAATTTGGCGACATTCATTTTCATCAGGCCATTTAATAAAATTCTTCAAATATAATTTTATTAATGCTTTACAAAAAGCATGTACATAAGTACAAACTGTGCTTTTGTGAATGCCAAATCCTTTTCCAATAGCACGATACTCACCGCATGTTGCCAATTTGTAAACAGCAACAGCAACTTTTTTCTCAACAGTATTGCTGGGCATAAAAGTTCCATCTTCAACGCGTAATTCATCTCTTACTAAATCTACAAGTTTGAAAAAAGTAGGTTTGGTCATTCGAAAGTCTTCCAACCATTGTTGATCATCATAAAAGAAGAGAACATCTCTGTCCCACCATTCACTGCTACGTAGTTTTTTTCCTATGGTCCGAATACGTGGTTGAACCTGGAAAAAGTTTTTATTTGTAATTAATTACATTTTTTCTTTATTTTAAAATGATTATTATAATACTCACATTCATGATTGCCAATGGTGATATTGAATTCATCATAAATTCCAGAACATGAAACGAATATCGTTCAAGCATCAACAAACGAGCTCTTGATTGTAAAATTAACTGGCGAGTTCTATTCCGCCTTCTTCTAATTACACTTCTTATAAATTGATGATGATTAAGTATCATTAGAATAATTTCATTTTCGAGATCACCATCCATTTTACTGTAACACATAATTGCCCTATTAATCACTAATAAAGTTTTAATATATATCGATTCTATAAACAAATATTATTTGTCTATAATTCTTCACATTCTTATTATATTATTTATTCATTATTTATCATTATCAATATTTATTTTTATTTATTATCCAAACATTATAACCTCTCAACATGACATCTCATTATAATTGGAGCATAATTTATGAATTTCAAGCTTTATTATTTCTTTACTTTATTATTTTATAATTTAATAAAATTTTTTTTTACTTACCGTAATTGTTATTTTTCATATAATTATAATTTATTGAATAAGGAAAAAAACAATTACACTCCAACTTTATATTTATGTCAAAATATAAATTCATTATGGCCGACGTTTGTTCCGCTGTTTCTTTATTTATCTCCGCGCATGTGCAGTATTTATCAGAACGAAACTAAACCGATGTTAAGGAGCTAACCAATGTTAAGAAAATTTCGTTCGTATAAATACCTTAGCTAACCGTGGTTATAACCGTGGTTAAGATCCCTTAACCTCGGTTTATTTTCACGCGTAAACGTAGTCATTCACTTTTGAGTTACTTTTTCTTTGCTCAATTAATCAATCATTAATTGTTATTTATTCTTTAACAATTTAAACTAGATTTCAATATTTACTCGGCAACTTTTGAATCAAATATAGTAGAAAAGCTCTTATATATTTTATGGTACATACAAGACAATACTGCCCTCAAACATTACTAGATTTCATCGTTACCTTCTTCCAATGATATCACTTCTCGATCACTTTACAGTCACTTTGAAAAACGTCATCAGACATATGCTAAATAATAACTACCCTTCAACACTATCTGATTACATGGCTTTTTCTTTGTGACGTCATTTTATAGAAATATATGTTGGTTCAATAAAGATATTTACAAATACACTAAGAATCATAGACGTGGTTTAAACAGTCATAAAAAATGATTTTAAATAAATAAAAAGAAAGATATTTTCAGTCGTGTATAATCCTGAATAATTAACAATAGAAACAAATTTTTTATGTAATTGATATAGAGAATTTACGGTTAATAAAAAATTTGTTTGTAAAGAAATAGGATTTGTTGACACTATTACGAGTAAAGTTAATTCAGAATTTTATAAAATTGGTGAATTTAACGAACTATCACATAAAGATAAAAAAACTGCATCATTCTGCTTGCATTATGTGCATGGAATGTTATATCGAGATAAACAAGATGATACAGATTAATCCAGCCTGGATAAATTTTTGTTAAGAATTGCTAATGAAGCACAAAATAGAAGAATGATTATAGCATATAAGGGTGAAAATTTTAAGAAGAAAAGGCTGAAGAATAGAAACATCAACAACTACATCAATCTGGAGTCAATAAAATGCCACTCATATCCATGGTAATTGTGAGTATACCATCGATTTATTGATTGAAATTTTTGCAGTAATAATTTCCAATTTAATGGTTCTTTGAAAAATAACACAAACGATTATGTGATGTTTCCTTAATAAAAATCACTGTGAATTCATTTACAACAAATTGATTTGTTGAAGCTTTGAACCCCTGAATATCATTGAAGATATCAATTATGTAGATTTGAACTTACCAATTCAAAGGTTTCAAACTGATTGATGAAACTTTACAAACGTATTTTATTCAAATTGTGAAAACACAACAAATTTTATGACTTTACATCGTTTCTAAGAAACCAGCGATCTATTGATATGGTAATGAAAAAAAAGAAAGCCGTTTTACTTCTATGATGTCGTTTGTTTTTTAAAAGGTAACAAAGAGATACAAATAAATTATTAAATAGTATTTTTCTGGGAATTATAATATGACGTACTTTTCTGAGAATAAATCTTTTAAAATCAACAAAAGAATTTGCATTGTTAGGAAATATGTTACAAGAACTGACCGCTAGAGTAAGGGCTATATAAACAGAACAGATTTCTAACGGGTATGATCAGGTGGAGAAATTATTAAACACATATCTGACAAGGGGAGTGTCAAACTTGGGAATTGCAAATTCTCATCACATTTATATATATTGTAGGGCAAAGTCAGTTGGATACCATCAGTATCAATGTAAATGTTATTCGATTGGATTTATGTCAATGATTATAAAATAAATTTCTTTTAAATTTGAATGTTGTCTGACACTTACTTATAGCGCCCTCTAGCGGATGACAGAAGTAATTGCTAAGTCTCTCTGAAAAATCAAACTGCGCACCCGTCACAACAGCAAGGTCTTATAATGACGGATATTGATAATAATTTGAAATAAGTTTTAAATAATTTAAACCACTAAAGTAACAACGCCATTCAGTGAAAAATGTTGGTAATGGTTATCGCCTGGTGATCGATAGTCGTTAGAGGCAAATGATTTCCAAACATTCGAATTTGAATTATTCACTCACCACAACAGCAGCAACGCCGCCTGGATCAACGATTTCAGATTGCAGATCGATACAACGCTATTGAGCAGGAAAACCGGAAACTGCGCCGACAGTCGGTAAGTTGCTGACTCTGATGATAAATTACCGACGCGGTCGGTAATAGCGCGGTGATCTACAACCTGATTAACCTGGTATTTTTCTTCATCCTACTTATCACAATACATTACGGTCCTTCGAGACGGATAACTTGATCACTGGCACAGTATTTCTAGTACTTACACACTCATCGATCTCGTTGTGTTCATGGTCTATGCATTTCAGAAAAGTAAACGAACATTTAAGTCGCTGTTCGCACATTTGCGCCTTAGAAATTCCCCATAATGATACTTATCTTTATTATTAGTACTCAGTGGTGATCATCGAACTCAACTTTACTTCAGTGCAGTGATACTTATTGAACTCATCCAGCGGTGCTTACCATTTTTTGAACTTATAAAATTGATTAATTAAATTAATTTACTATTTTTGCGCTAGGTAACTCATCATCTTTTTATGTTTAATTTTTTTGTGTGAACTCAAACACTCATCTTAAGTGCTAAGTTAACTTATTCAGTTAAAATCATATTTCTTAACTCAACTTAGTGCTCAATTTTGTGTTTATTTCACCTCTGACTGAACTCATTGACTGTTTTTGCAGTATAGAACTCATCTACTCGTTATAATGGCTGATAAAGAACAGGCCGATCAACTCACTACACCTGATGCACCTGAAGGTCAGCTTCAACGACCTCTTATAATGGCCGAAGAGCCTACAAGTGACTTGGATGCTCAGGGGGATTTAGACACAGACGCAGGCGGTCCTCAACACTAGAAAAGAGAGACTAGTATAGAAGTTCAGTTGTTATGGGAGCTAAGAAACTGAGTTAGAGATTATAGGTATAACCGCGAGGTGGCACGCAAACATGGGATTTGGATGAGCAGATATAGAAAGCGGAGCTATGCTAGGCTTAGATCTAGAGGGAGAAAAGAGAAAGAGCAGCGATGTCTTCCATTTCATTCACACTCACGCAGAATCCCAACGTTAATTTTCCACAGCTCTACAGACTTAATAATTTCTAGCTTCGTTTGTATTAATCTCGCAAGCTCGAAAAATGAAGAAGGTAGTCAGAATGACTTAACAAATGATGTAGGATCACTAATTTAATTTAAAAAGAACAATTGACGTCGCAGAATGATTTTTGAGAGCGTCAATTTGTCCGCGATGGTCATAGAACGCGATTCGATGATCTTTGAAAATTTACATTCTCTCGAATTATAAACATTAAGAGACAAAAATTGATAAGGATTGAGACAATGACCTTATGAGTGTGATCGGTAAAATAATGCAAAGGCTCTTCTAATTTTAGAAAAGAACAGACATTTATTGGAAATTATATTAGTTACAAAATTAAATATTTTCACATATCCATAATTATTAATAATTAAACACGATTAATTGATTTACGTTAATCTTTTTTTTAGGAATGTATAGAATAATCGTAAGAAAGCTTATAGACTAATTCCTTCAGAGAGAAAGAGAGTCATTAGGGAATAGAAATAACTGCGGAATTAATTTTTTATAATTATAAAAAAATTAAAAATTGCGAAAAAAAATAAAAAAACAAGTATGGTTCATTCGATAGAGATTTTTTTTCTCTTTCGATAGGTATATATAAAAACGGTAACTAATTTTTGAACCCAATTGCTCATATTTCTCAAGACTTAGAAATTTTTCAAGCTCACAGTGCATCAATCTCGCGGGCTCGAAAAAAATATTCTAAGTCTTTGACAATCAGGGAGGTATGAAAAAGGGGTCTGAAAAAAAGGTTACCGTTTTTATATACACTCAATGAAAGAGAATTTAATTCTCTATTAAATGAGCTAAACATGTTTTTTTATTTTTTTTGCGTATTTTTTTTTAAAAATATTAATAAAAAGTCACATAGTTGTTGATTGTTTACATAAATCTGTAAAATAATAAGGATGCTCTTAGAATTATACAGAAGACGGGACATTTATTGGAAAAATCGAGTCAAAAGTACGTGTTACGTTGTGGCTGACGCTCTTTTGATAGCTCACATTCCTTATTCTTAACTTTTGATTGTTTTTATCATTCCGAATAATAAATAAAACTGTTACTAATAACCCCATTAATTTTTATTCCTTAATATAAATAATTTTAAAAGTTATTAATTTTCAAAGTATAAAAAATCGAGTCAAAAGTACGTTGTACTCTGTAGTTGACGCTCTTATAATTGTCCACGCTCGTTTTTATTAACTTTTAATATCTTCAAATATTTTAATCCATAGAGTAAAGAATTTTCTATTCAACGAGCTTAAAATTTTTGTTTTCAAGTTTTTTTTTTGTTGTTTAATATTTTGAAAGCAATTATTTTGCACCCCTTTTTCTTTTCCCAGGACTTTAATGTGATTGGACTTTAGACTTTTTTATGATTTTTTTGTTTTAAATTAGGAAGCGATTATAATGATCAATTCATGGTTCTTAATTATTTATAATACTTTTGATGTTGAAATATTTTTTTGTCGGTAGATTGCTTATTATTAATTATTAGTTCTTCCCTGCAAGACAAAGGGTGTCGTTATTAATCTACAGATTCATGCCATTCAGTCCACTTTTTTGTTTTATTTTTTTTTCCTGTTCTTCATTTTCTCCTATAGGAGTGAGAGAGACCGATATACTTACCATCTGTCTCGCTCAGTTTTGGAGGCGTAGCCAACTGAAAATGATATCAGCGCTATCCTTCGGCTGGTGTACAGAAACTTGTACATCTTTTTCTGAGATTACCGACATGTGAACCCAAACTCAGTCCGCTTTGTTAACCCAGCATTGGACTTCTATACTGGTCTCTCTTTTCTGTCAACACGAAGGTCCAGGACGTTCTGCTACAAAAACTAAAGAGTGACCTAAATTCCCTGTCTCTAAGGCCACCATGCAGTCGAACTTACTGAATTATCGTTTTTGTATCTAGTACAGTCATCAGAGAATCCTGTTGGATAAGGTCGATAACATAGAGACCTACTTGAACTCATCACTCACAGCCGCTGACTTGCTCACCAAACAAGATGTTATTGACATGTATTAGCGTGACTTTACCAACGAGCATAACGCACTCATCATCAACTGCACTCAACATAGGCTCAGCACTCATCAACCAGTTCTTGAGGACAATTTCCCGGAAATCACGATTCCAGAGTTCGGAATCCACACCATGCTGGCTGTCAAAAAGATCTGGTACCACAAGAGTAGCCTGAAAGGTCAGGCTTAGACTTTGCTCGCCTCTGTGCCACCAACAGGGAAAACGTTTGACTCACCTTGGGAGACATCGACCAAGCGATGTAAAAATAGAAAAATCCTCATAACTGCTCATGACAACAGGCTTCTAAAGCTGTCAAAACTCATCAGCAAGCCAGCTGATACACTCAACAAACTTATCAGTATACTTACTGACTCCTTCAATGCACTCAAAGCTTTGGGCTCACCATTTCAGCACTGGGATCATCTGTTGGTACCTTTCGTGACTTCCAAGCTAGATACGAGCACTAAAGAGGCTTGGAAGAATAGACAGGGGGCTTCGACGCAGGTGCCAAAGCTCCAAACACTCATAGACTTCATCATGGGTAGAGCAAGAGCTTAAGAAAGTCTGAAGAATACCCTTCTCGCAACATCCTTCAGCTCAGCCATCAAGTCGTCTCTAAAAAAGATACAGAAGTTAGTCAGACCTCATACAACTAGTGTTCAACCCCAGTCTTCTCAGACGAGCTCACTAAGCACTCAATTACACTCATCAGCTAGTTCATCAACTAGTACTCAACAGCAATCATCAGGAGTTCAACAACCAGCGAGCTCAGGAAGTACTCAAAAGTTAGGGACAAAAAGAAATCCTACATACCTCTGTGACATGTGTGGAGATCCTGACCACTACATCGTGACATGCCAGGACTTCCTTCACCTGATGAGGCCCTCGAGGATTGATCACGCACGTCGGAAGAAGTTATGTGACAACTGCTTGGGACACCACAAGCTAAAAACGTGCAACACCACTAAAAGGTGCAAATATTGTGGATGCTTGTCTCATACAATACTCCACGACTTTGCTATTCCTTCTGGCACTCAACAATGAGAAAATACGCTTCTCCTTGAGCACTCATACAATTACCTAAGCACTTATTCAGCAATTCATGCTAGTCCGCACTCAAGAACCAACTCCAGAATTTACGACAAACTGCACTCACATACTCAACTAACTACTCATGGCACTCACCGTCAGTCTCCTTCACCGACGACTCAACACCATACTCATTCAAGGAAGCAAACTTACGGTTTGACAGTTCCTGAGGCTGTACCACAGTCTCCTGAGCCCAATAAAACTCATTTTCACCCTCATGCACCCACAAACGCAGATTCTTAACACCATAATTTACCTGCACTCGCCAATACCGGTCATAACCAATTGAACTTATCTAATGCTTCCTCTGGTACCTCTCAAGACTCACAAGTTCTTCTTGCAACCAGTTCACCTAGTCTCATCACCCCTTCTTACACTCATACAGTCTGCATTCCCATAGACCCATGTTCTGAAGTTTCTTTGGTTTTAGAAGCATCAGTGGAGCGGGTCAAACTACCACGACAACGCTCATCCCTTTTAATCACTGGGGTGGGAGCAGTACAAACTGGTAGGGCAAAGGAAAAAACTACTCTCATCCTAAGTTCCATGTACTCAACAGACTCAGTCAACGTCAGTGCTCATATACTCGAGGATCTCACTGGGTGGTTACCATCGTTCTCTGGTACATCTGATCTACTTTCACAATTTAGGGATTTGCAGTTAGCTGATCCAGACTAGATGGTAGCTCGACCTGTCGACATTAGACTTGGTGCAGACATTTAACGTCAAATAATTGAATCTGAGGTTAGATCTCAGGCCCCAGGTAAGGCCATTGCACAACTCACTTTTTTTTGGTAGGATAATTGTTGGTCTGGGTGATTCATCGCACACTTCTTTACTTTATGATCATTACGTGACGATGGACTAAGACTCTCATACGATCGAAGGGCTGCTCACAAATTACTGGACACGAGAGAAAGTCCCTGTATCATTAGCCAACGAACTGACTACAGATGAAGCCCCTTGTGAAGCTCATTTTAAATCAACGCACTCAAGAGATCCAGCAGGTCGTTACGTAGTACGCCTGCCACTCATTTCATGGCCTTCTCAACTTGGGGACTCATCACGAACTGCTCATTGTTATCTACCATATCTTTTACGAAGGTTAGACAAGAACTCAGCCTACAAGGAAATGTACTCATCTTTTCTCAAGGAATACGAGGCACTTGGTCATATGAATAGAGTTTTAGACCAGTCAGTAACTGGATTCATGAGTAGCAGTGGTGTTCTGGATGATCGGTATGAGAGAATGACCTTGACACATGATGCTTCGGCGTCAGGAGGGCTGAGAACTCCCGAAGGAGAGTTATCTAGTCACCAGCTCTAAGAAACAATAGATCAGGTATCAGACCTCTGCATGACCTATCATGAAATACTCAAACAATACGCTCAGGCGGAAGCAAAGGAGAAAACATCAAAAACTCATGTATTCATGAACTTAACAAATACTTATGCATTTATGGACTTACCAAAAAAACAACATGAAAGTCTTATGACTCCCCTGGTCACCAACATCAGCATTCGAAGAGTTAACTCAAATTCCCACTATTCAAATACCAAGATGGATGAAACTCACCACAGGCTCACAAATCGAGATCCATGGATTCTCCGACTCATCAGAACAAGCAATGACGGCAGTTGTGTACATTGAGGTCCACAAACCACACTCAGGTACTCACTTTACCATGGTATGCTGAAAAACCAAAGTAGCTCTTGTCAAACCTCTTACTATGACTCGCTCGGTGCTGCTGTTCTGCTAGCAAAACTCATAAAGCATTGCTAGGAAGTACTCAACCTCACTCATGTACCAACATATTTGTGGACTGACTCATCCGTGACGCTCACGTGGCTACACTTATCACCGTCACATTGGAAGAACTTTGTCAGGAACCGAGTAGCATTAATACATGAACGAAATCCCAGCTGACTGCGCATCAAGAGGATTTACGCCGCTAGCACTCAAAACTCATTCACAATAGTGGTCTGGCCCATCATGGTTACTCAAAGACTCACAATCTTGGCCAACTCATGAATTCAAGCTTGACCTAGAAACTCTTCTAGAGTAAAGACCAGGAATGGTCAACACTATCTTAATCTCAACATTCGTTGAAGGCAGAAAACTCATTTAAAGAGACTTATCACTCACTCGTGTAATCAAGGTTACAACCATGATTTTTAGGGCTGTATCAATCATGAAAAAACAGAAGAACCTATCATTCAACGTGCCAATCAACACAATTGACATTGACAGAGCGTTGATGTCCTGGGTCAAGTACACTCAAGCCAGTGATTTTGGTGAAGAACTCAAAATGATTGACAAAGGAGTACCTTGGCCGAAAGGTCATGCGTTTGCTGGACTCACTGCTTATTTTGATAGAGTTTAAAATTGTATACAGTATTAGATTCATTAGAATATGATACATTTCAAGCTTGACAAATGTATTGGAAACAGCGGATTGTCTTTTTCGCTCATACGTGGTACGATCTTGCTTTCACTGATAGTAATATTCGATCGTACAAATTTCTAAACAAACCTATTTTTTATTGAGTGGTGTTTATTATTCGATGTCCGAAATAAATCAACTACAGTAGAAAGGACGACTAATGAGTGAAAAACAATATAATAAGCAATTAAAAGCGAGTGAACCTACATGCTCTTTAGTTATCAAGAATTTGTGTAAAACAAACCGAATGGAGATCTTTATGTTTCATTTAATTGTTTTATTATCACCTGTATAGAGGAAATGTTAGTTGACTTTTTGATTAGCTTCAGGAATGTATGTTCCAACACATAGTCATTTTTCGAATCAATCTTGTCATAGCCTATATTCCATTTTATGCGTTTCCTGTCATAAGTTGCCACTTTTTCGTTAAGCGCTATATGACTGTGTGTATAAAAAATTTATTTCGAATTTTATTTCCTCAGCAATGAGACTGTCGATGATATTTAAAATTTCAGATATGATGTTGATCATTGAGACAACCATCTTCTGAAAATTTAAATAAATTCTGATCATTTTGGGTTTTTCACCCTACCTCCTTAACTCATGACGTAAAACGTCCTGCAGTGTTACCGCGATCACAAGCACTCACTAAACTTATAATCTCTGATGCCCATCAAGGAACTCTTCATGGTGGCACTCATATTACTCATGCATTCATAAGACAACAGTTTTGGATCATTGGTAGTGAACAACCAGTACGCTCATTTATCTACAGATGTAGAACTTGTGCTCGTTAGCGCACTCATCGTGCTCAACAACTCATGGGTCAACTCCCGAAACTGAGAGTAATATCTTCATCGGCCTTCACTCACAATGGTGTCGATTATGCTGGACCAATACCACTCGAAACCTGGAAAGCTGGAGAGGTGAAAACAAGTAAAGGTTGGATATGTGCTATTATTTGCCTAACAATATCAGCTATCCACCTTGAAGTTGCGATGATTACTCTACCGAAGCATTCATCGCTGCCTTTCGATGGTTTTCTGGACGCAGAGGGCTCCGTCATGTTTTCTAGTAACTGAGGCACGAACTTCCAGGGAGCCGAGGCAGAAATCACTTAATTATTCACTCAAGGCACTCAAGAACTTTTAGCACTTATTCACTCATTCAGTCAAGACAAAATAACGTGGAAATTTATTCCACCTGCGGCTTTACACATGAGAGAAAAGTGAGAGGCTGCAGTAAACCTTGTCAAGACTCATCTAAATCGCACTCTTAGTGATACTCTTCTCACATATGGAGAATTTACGACATTTCTTATTTAAGTAGAAGCAGTGTAGAACTCACGCCCACTCGAAGCACTCGCAAAAGATCTGGATGATCTTTCAGTACTCACTCCAGGGCATTTCCTGGTAGAACGACCACTCAATCCCCTACCAGAGCCATCACTCATCGAACTCAATTGCGCTCGACTTAGCAGATATCAATTCATACAGCAGAAGCTTCGAAACTTCTGGACTGACGGGAGCTCAAGTTACCTGCAACAATAGCAGGTAGTCAGCAAGTGGCGCACAAAGGCCAACAACATCAGTGTTGACTTAATTGTACTCATCACCGATGATCAAAGTGGTTGCTCACTCGGGTGCTCGAACTACATTCAGAAGAAGATGGGCTCACCAGGGTCGTGACAATCAAAACAGCAACAACTGTTTTGAAACGTCTTGTAAGGTGCTTTGACGCCTCATTAAATTTTAATTAACGCGCCTAATCGAATGCGTGGTACAGTTAGCGAAAATTAGGACAGATGTCCTTCAAGTAGCCACGAGGTCTCCTACGGTTCACGAATCGCTCACTTCCGTCGTGGGACGTCAACAAGGACGGATCTGTGCTGTGGGATCCCAATTTCTACAAGTCTTTTCGTCTCCTGAAACTGGCCAGTTCTCACTACTATTATATTCTTTGACTTGATCACGGAGATTCTTGAGATACCAGGGAAACCACAGACTTCACCAAAAGTTATCGTCGCACCAAAATCTTAAAGGAGAGCTAACATATCAAGTCGCCTAAACATTGGTAAGACGAGTCCTTCATCCTTTATCTCACGCCGGAGAGTCACGACTCAAGGTGTTCATATCACCGACGAGTTTATTCTTTATCACTATTTTTTGAGTTAATCATTGATTTTATCTGTGTATGTATGTATGACGTGTGCAGCGCATTAATCAGATATTTTGTTCGGTGTGTTTCATGAGAAAGTACCTGACTTATATTAACCATTTTGCCATATGTAAAAGATAATTTTTTATTCTGTTTATAGTCAGGTTGAATCTAAAATAAATTTGTTATTAAATTGAAAAGGAAAATTTGTTAATATTAATATTCGAAATTCCTGCACACTACAGTCTCATTACTAAACTGGCAGTACTCCCCTTTGAGCTAGATGACCCGAACTCACCATCACACTCAACGTACCGTCTATTATCTTAAGAAGAATAATTATCAACGCCGTTGCTGATGGTAGGCGGTATGTTCGGTACTCATACTGAAGTAATTATTTGAATATTGTGCTCATCTGATAACCCATCAGCGCACTCATAACGCGGTCCAACCAAGGGCTGCGAACGCTGTCGACGTCCAGGTAATGACTAATTAATCGTTGTCATTCCATTGCCGATCAGTTGCTAAGAAGAATTTATCCGATGCGTAGCTGTTGCTCATCTTTTCGTGCACTCTTTTGCACTTCAACGCACTCAATCAGCCACAAGGGTTCACTTTCTCACCTTAGTAACTCATAGAACTCATAATTGAACTCAGAGTATTCATTGTTACTTAATTGCAATAAACTTGAGCATTCAATCAAACTCAAGTGTACAACGCGGCCTTGCAACTCACATTGTCGTGTACTCAACGTATCATTGGCGCATTTTACTAGTGTTCTTAGTGATCATTTTAGTGATCAACTCATTGTGCCAAGACATTATGTAAACTCAATAGAAGTCAAAGAATCATTGTAAATGAAACTATAATGACTATTGTTAGGTTCATTTATAAAGTATGGTTTTCATTAATTACTTATTGTACATCTACGATCGAGTTAACCCCGTATTTTTCCTCATCCTACTTATTATCAAACACATCGTTTACAACAAATTCAATTGTTATACACAAAAAAAGTATGTTTATATCTATTGTATATGGTTAGTTACTTTTTTTTAGAGAAAGAAAAAATTACATGTTGAAAGAACTAAAATCGATTGCGTAGATCTCTTTTTGTCTGTTTGCGGTAATATCCGAAACAGCAAATCCGATTGCAAGCAAATTTGGCAATCATGTATAGGGGGTTGTCCGGAGAATATAAGTTTCTTTTTGTTCATATAAATTGTTTATAACAATTGAATTTGTTATAAACAATAGAAAACGGAATCTATGCAATATATAAGGGTCTACCAACGGGACATTTTTTCTTCTACTGAAATCAAGTTACATAATGTGTAACAGACACATCAGAAATTACTTTTCGTTTCACCAATCGAATGTGTTATAAACAATTTTAATAGGATCCATGCAATACATTTAAGTTGTACTAACACGTAATTTTATTTATTGCTGATAAAGAGTTACTAATAACGGAGTAGGGACAGTAAGGAACTTTTTTGTTTCTTGGCGATTTAACTTATTATGCAAAATAAATCACGGGATTTATGTAATATATAATTATGTAATATCGGTAACACGACCAGTAGCCTTCAGACATTTGATCCGCGACATCTGTACCGCGATATTTAATATTTAGTGACACTGATACATGACTCGTTGTTCTAAATTAAGCATTAGTGTGAAGGCTGCCTGGAAGGAATACATCGTGTTCTTGACGTAAGCGAAAAAGTCCGAGTAAAATGCCATTAAAGTTTGTCCAGTCACAGCGAGGGAGTAAAATATTAATAAATGAAGGATTTCTGTATTACCAAAAGCTAAACTACCAGAAAAAGTACCATAGAAATGAGTTCAATATAAACGAGGATGTCATCAAATCAGTAGCACAACTAATAGTAATCGGAATGGTACGTGTAATGGTATAATGAATTCTTTTATTGTTGTTTTGTATATTAATAATAATTCGAAACGATATTGCAAAAGTTATAATTTGTTAGGTAACGTTTTATCTGTCGGTGAGTATATGTATTTATTGTTGCCAAAACAACAACAGTAAAATTGAGAAAGAAAGCGATAACGTCATGAAAAACAACGTCGAATTGAGTGAACAGTATAGTATCATCGGTGTCATCGCCTGTTACTATTTATTTTCCCAGTGTTGATGATTTAAATAGAATGGTTCGGTGCAAACGGGCACGTGAAAATCCTATGCCTAAAAATCCTGCTTCAGTCGAAGATTTCCATTTTCCGTCGGATATGGTGAAAAATTTTTACTATAAGACTTTGCAGACAGTAACCGAATCGTAATATTTGGTACGTCAGAAAATTTTCGCATTTTGAAGAGTTGTGCAATGTCGTATGCTGACGGTACATTTAACGTTGTACTTACGATTTTCAAACAACTGTACACTATTCGTAGTGTGGGGAAGCTAATAAAATTGTACTTTAAGTTTTTATATTATTATGTAACCAAAGAAAAAAAATCTATCAAAAAGCTCTTGAAGTAATGAAAGAAATGAATCCTAATTTTGCGCTTACAAATCTTTTAGTAGATTTTGAGCTTCCGTTTATGAATTTCGAAAAAGCTTTCGAAGCAGTATTTCTAAACACTAAGTTTCGTAGCTGTTCTTTTCATTTCGGGCAGTGTATTTGGAGAAATATTCAAGCAACGGGATTGATATCACAGTATATAAGGAATGATAAATTTACTCGAAATATAAGAATGTTGGTTGCCTTAAGTTACGTACCAGTGGACGATGTAGTAGCAAGTTATGAGTCATTGATACAAACTCAATATTTTCTTGATAATTTCTATTTACTTGAAGACATTCTGCAATATTTTGAGTCCACCTGGATTAGAAAACATCTTAGGCAAGGCGAACGGAATTCACTAATATTCAATGCGGCATTATTGAATCATTACAATTCAGTAGAAAACGGGTTATTTCACATTTCCATTTGGAAACTGATGAAATTGATGATTAATGAACAAGATGTGGTAGAATTGTCTGTCAATCAATTAGAAACTAATGATGTTCCGAGCCTGCCACAAAAAAGTATCATGATTTCAACGCAAGATTAATGATGATGATACAATCATACAACTTTAGTGATATGAAGAAGAAATGCTCGAAGGCTATCACTTATAACGCGACGGATTAACGTGCGCAGACAATCAATCTACGTTATACCATGTGCTTGAGTTAATTTGTATTCGAGTAATATTTTGAGGCGAATTTTATACTGTTCAACGTGAGGTGTTGGCCCTGGCGATTTTAGGGATGAATCAAGGACAAGAATGGAAAACTACCAAGTTTCTTTATCAATGTTGCAACGATATTTTAAAACATTGGAAATGCAGAAACTGTGGAGTTAGGGAATTTCTCTTATGTGAAACAGAGCGTTGAACCGAGGGGGGTTCCAATTTCGCCGATGTTCAAATAAGATTAAAATTAATATTTAGATTAATTGAGACGTGAAAATGTCGGACATAACATTATAATATTGAAATTTGAAAGTAAATGAAGAAACATTTATGATTAGTAATTTTTTAAAATTTTTGACTAATATAATATTAATATTTATTAGAATTTTATTTTCAATAATTTTGAGAGGATACCAATCTTTATAGCCATTTTTACACGAAACTCCAACTTTCAACTTGCTAAAATTTATGTAGAATAGTCTTACGTGAGTAGTAGCATACACCACTCCGTGGCTTTCAGGCAGAACCAACTTTTAACTAGCATCTTTATAGTCATTTTTACAGGGATTAATTATCCAAAGAATCAATTTAACAGGATCAATTGTCTAAAGGATAATTTTTACAGGATTAGTTTTAAAAGGATCAATAGTCGAAGGATAAAACGCTAGAGACCAATTGACATGTACCCTTTATTTCAATACCATCACAACGCAGTGCGTGTCTGGAATGGGCTTATTCACACTACAAACAGACCATTCTAATCTTCCTCCGGTCAATCTATTAGTTTATCAATATTTACCAGAATTTTTTACATTACGTGAATGAATTCGTGGGAATCAACTAGTTTGTAAGTAAAGGTAACTGAATCTGTAGCAAACTTTTCCCCCATATTTTAAAAGGAATACCCTCCACGTGCCTTCAGCTCGTCGAGTCTAGGGTTCGTAGATTATTTGTGGAGGGAGGATAACGGGTTTATCGATTAGTTCAAATAGTCTAATTTTATAGTTTAAGGATTTATTTATAAATACCAGTAATATCATTATAGTAGAAAAGACAAGTAATGAGATAGATAAATAAAGAAGCTAATTATTGTACATCAGACCTCAAAAGATAGCCGAATCGGCGATTGGTTAACTCGACTCAAATTTCACCTTGTTCAAATAAAAATAAACAGACAAGAACACCTGAAGTGAGAGTCGGTAACGGTGGTCTAGTGTCTTCGGCGGGATTTCTACGGGTTTTATGTCTCCTTTTCGTGCTCCGGAGGTGCACACCCTCTCTACTCTAGTTCACACCGCGGTGGGGTTACGGCCCCTAATGGACGCATGCAATAATAAGAGTGTGAACCGGACGTGTGACTCGGGAGGGGGGGGGTATTATGACCTCCCCTTTCAACACCCCGAAGGATCGACCAGGTGACAACCTAGGCGACGGGGTGATGACCACCATCTTCTGGGCACGGAGCGATCACCGGGTAACGACCTCGGCGGCTGAGTAGGACCACTGCCTTCTCAATAGTACCGGGCAGCCTGCTGCTTCACCCGACTGCTGGGCTACGACCTCAGTTTCTCGACGGGAATGCGCGGGGTTTTCGCGCCAGGTTACGTCCACGGCAACAGAGCTAAGAATGACCTCGGACTTCACGTGGGCAACGGCCTCGCGTGTTTCGGCTGGGGAATGCCTCGGCGGTAATGGGGTTATAACCTCCTGGTGGGTAACAACCTTACGAGAGCTGGGGGATACCTCAGCGGTTTCAGGGTAAGACCTCTAGGCGGGTGTATTCATCACCTGTTGTGCTCCGGTTGATGCCTTGGAATGGAATGAATGTCTGGCCGCTCAGCACGGCCTTATATCCCGGACAATTCCCACTTTGCAGCCGTCACCACCGCATGGTGGTGACGGTGCTGCCGGTGTTGCCCGGGAAAATCTTCGGGTAATTTCTACAAATCTTATTACATTGTCTTCAACCCGCAATGTTGTTTGGAAAAATTACAATGAGACGTATGTGATTACTAAATGACTAACCATATGTCATGTTGACTTTGATTCTGCACATTAGAAGTGTTTTTCCAGTAAAAAAAAAGGTTTCCATAAAATACCTATGACTGATTCAGTGGCAATCATTTCAGTATCTCTTTTTTAGATATAAATGCATTTTATTCATTTAAAAAAAAATAATAAAAAAGAGCACGATTTGATCCCATTTTTTTATCAGTCTTCGGTTGTCTTTACGGTGCTCATTGTCAATTACGAGTTGTCTGGTCTGATAGATTATATATTAAATATAAATACGTCAAAACTTAAATAAAATATATACTCACGAATGAATATCACCGCTCGTGACTGAAACTTGCAAAGAAAAAAAATACGTTATAAGCTTTGGTAACTACCCATGTTTTCAAGAAGACTATGATAAATGAACAATCTATCATCCATTCCTACTATAGGGACCAAGTGATACTGATAGGGGGAAGTTTTAAATAACACGTGCTGCCTTTAGTAGAGAATCAATTGTAGGAGTTTTTATAATGCAATATTATTAAATATAAATAAAAATGGCTATTATTAAATTTGGTTTTAAATCGATAGCAGAAAAATTTACGCGTAAAACGCTTAAAATAAAAGGGAAAAAATTGTGCATGGCTGGTCATGTTGTTGATGTAGAGGAAAAAAGTTATGACAGTTTAAAAGACGTTCACATAACCGCAAAGGTGGCCCAAACAACAGTGAAAAACAAATATAATGTGACTCTAACGGTAAATGCATGCTAGTAAAATTTAAAATTTCAATATACTGCAATTTTCAAACGTTTTTCATTTAAATTACAATACTGTGTATAAAGTTGTTTGAATGTGACCAATCGTGATTAATTTTAGTATGTTCAATATTTTCAGCTGGACAAAAACAGGAATGTCACTGAAGCAAATTATAACTGTATTTCTGGATTGAGTGAAAATTGCAAACATCTTAATGCAGTAAATTATTCTGTCAATTTACCAGAGAGGGCATATTCTAAAACATCAGAAGCTCAACAATGAGGGAAACCTTCCTAGAAGCAAATACAATCATATAAAAAAGGATGTAAAATAAAGTATTTGAACAAATCGAATACAAGACAGAGAAAATTTGCTCATCCATCTATACAGCCAATAAAATTTACCTCAAAAGAACTAGAGTCTAATGAAATTTGCACCATTAACTTTATTTGTAAAATAAGGTGAAAAAAATACAGAAAAAATCATTGCTGCATAATCTTTATTAAAAGTGATTGAAATAAATAATTTAAAAGTATTAAAACAGAAAGCAGGAAATGTTATGACAGATATTTGTACACTCAAACTATTTAGCCAAGATTTCAGGTCATTCTTAAGATTCGAAGCGCTTTTAAAAGAATATTATGATAACAATATTCACTGTGATATACAAAAATGCATAAAAATATATGTAGAAACCATAGAACAATCTAAAAATAATTTATGGTTTGAAGAAAGATTACTAAGAATATCATCAACTTCGGCACACTCGATAAAAAGAAATTCCAAAAAAACTGTTGATGAAATTATCGAAAAAATGGTGAATTCTACAAGAGTGGAGACATCAGCTATGAAGTATGGCAAAAAATTTGAAAAAACTCCACTAAAAAAATACCAAACTCTTCTACCTGACAGTGGCTTGCTTGTTGAAGTTGGTTTAATTGTAAAAATTACCCAACCGTGGTTATGCTGTTCACCTGATGCAACCGTAATTATTGGAAATAATGTTTATGAAAAACGTATCTTGGAAACAAAATGTCTATCAATGTGTCAGGATAAGCCTGTTATTGACACGGTATAACGAATAAGTAACGTGAAATATTTAGAGATCAATGAGAATGGAGTGTTTTTAAAATCATCACACGAATACTATACTCAAGTACGATTGTTACTGTACATTACCAATATTGTCGTATGTGATTTATATATTTATTCTCCTGCAGGAAGTGAATTAATCAGTATAAGTAGAGATAACTATTTTCTGATGAAAATTATTCCAAAAATTTCTAGTTTTTACTTTAATCATTATTTACCAAAATTGCAATCTAGGCGAATTTATAGTACCACATAAGAAGTGTTGTGAAAAGCTCAATTAATAATAATATTTACAATAAAAACTAACAGTTTAAAATTATTATTATAATAATTTTTTTTATCTTTTGATATTAAAAAAAAAAGTTGAATCGAGACTGTAGGCATAAATATATAATGATAAAGAAAAGAGAAGAATGATTAATTAATATTGAGCTTATTTGTAGCATATTATAAATTCTATTAATATTACTATTTGTGACGAAAAAGAACTGATTAAACTTATTAATACACAAAGATTCGTTCTTTTGCTATAAAATGAAAGTTTAATATAGTGTCTGTAAACTTTAATATTTAATAAAGAAAAAAAAATGATAAATCACTCACTAAAGTTACAATTTAAGACAATTTATAGTGCATTATATACTTCGTAAATATTAATATTTGTGATAAATACTCATTGATGAAAATTGAGGAATGTGAAAAACTTGTACTTTTGTTATGTAATAAAAATTTTAAGTACCAATGAAAAAAAGGATCTATGATGTGTATTTCAGTTCCGACATCGCGTAATTCTAAAAAAAAGTAACTCAGCATGTACAATGAATGTAAACGTACTTTTTCGTGTATAGTAATTGAAATTGTTGTGAGCAATGCAAAAAGCGATCTATTCTAAATATTTGCGTTCTTTTAACAGAAAATTGTTTTTTTTACTGTAATAGAGTTACATACTATATGAAAACAGGATCTCTTCAGCATATGTGAGTTTTTCCAATGTGTAATCAAGAGAAACTGCTCATTACCCGCGCCATGTCACGTCATAAACGAATGCCTACGAATAAATTACTTCTCTTTCAATACTGTTACAGAGCAGTGCGAATGAAGCTTTTTCCGTGTAAACTATAAATTTTCTATTTAAAATTCCTTTAATCAATCTACGATTACGTTACAAAATTATATACATCACGTAGGTGAAGTCGCAGGACTCTTCTATTAAAATAAGGGGATGAGAAGAGCGTCGAAAATTACTAGGTTGTAATTTGAAAAAGAAAACGAAAAATACGACGATGATTGGATCGTCTCGCGAGCTAGCTGTATCGACAATAGATTTTCGTAGTTTTCCTGAATCAGCATATAACAATCAAAAATGAATAGAGTGACAATACTTACATATTACATCCAACGTTATAGATTTTTCCAAAAACAATCCCTTAGCACTTGGGTTTTCTGCTCTGCACGTTATTTGCTTCCGATTATCTTCGATGCTCGGAATGAATTCCACTCTACTTGCTGTTTCATTTCTACTCCTTTCTTCCTAAAAAGAAACCAAATATAAGACAATATTTATGTCGCTTTCGAACGAGTGCTTCTGAACTTTTTCGTAAAAAACACTGTTAATAATTTCTGATTGGCTAATTAAATGGTTGAAAGATTGGAGACATTGGAATGTTTTCTTTTCTTTAAATAATGTAAACTTTTTTTCTCGGTCCCCGTGCTTATTGACTTCAGTGTATATTTATGTTGATTTAGAGTAACGGTAGATACTTAGCACCAAGCACACATTTTACCGTTATTTTTGTTTATACAAACGCGCTTGTTTACCTGTGTGCATCGAGGTTATCAAGTTTCAAAAAATATCATGTGACGTCAGCAACGGATTTATATGCAAATATCTTTGTGATTACTGAAATTAAGTTTTGATACTTAAAGATTACTACTTAAGGATATATGCGTGTAGAACAAGAATTTTTCATGAATCTATTTATCCTTAATCTATACTACTACATACAATTCTGGTGTCTGTCTGTCTGTTCGGGGTAATCTCCAAAACGATTAATTCGATTGCAACGAAACTTTGCATACACAGGGCATTATTGAAAAGGTTACAGGCTGCTCTTTGTCTATGCAAATTTTTTATAACAATTGTATTTGTTATGAACAATGTAACAAAGAATCTGTTGCGACTACGATAAACTCTTGAAGAAAGATGAAATGAGATTAAAGATGGACAGTAATCAGAAATGAATGTGGACTGTATTTTGAAGGATGATTGAATGCTAGAATAGTCGGGACTGTTGAACGGATGTAAATGAGTCGGCTGAAACCTTTTTAGTAGTAACAAGTAACAATTCATTCATAACAAAAGACACAGTCACACAAATATAACGAGAAATAGTCTGTCAAAGAATTGTCTGATCTGAGTTCACTGAAAAAGTCACATAAACGAGTTCACTGATCTTCCATATGTTATTATTGGTTTTGAATGTTGAACTCTTTGATTCTGCATATTATAAACAATTTTCATAAGACTTGGCCTAATTTTTGTGATAATATCTATAAATAGAAAGTTTCTGGACAAGATTTTTAGAGCTATTTGATTACCGTGACTTCATCTACGTAATGTGCAAAATTCTGATAAATATTGATAAACTAATAGATTGACCGAAGAAAGATCAGAAGAGTCAGTTTGTAGTGTGGATAAGTACATTCCAGATACGTATTGTGCTGTAATGGTATTGAAATAAAAACACTTAAATTGAATTCGCAACTTCTAGTGACGAATAACTGTTTTTCCGTTAAAGAAATAAATTTCAATAAAAACATTCAGAATAGTAGCATGAATACCGTCTTTGATTGTTTTCTAACAAATTCGATTGACATGAACAGGTAGCATTTGTCTGTATCAATGCTCCACAGTGAAAATCTCTTTGTTAGTAGAAGCAAAAATATGCTGCTAAAAGTACATAAATATATTGCATAAATCCCGTGGTCCATTTTTCATAACAAGTTGAACCGCTTTCTCTTTCCAGTTTTTTCCTGTCCTAACTATTCAGTAAATCTGTTTCACTACATAAATTTTAAGTGTCTGTCTGTCCAGGGTAAACTCAGAAACGGTTAAACCGATTTTAATGAAACTCTGCAGACATTACGAGAAGGTAGTCAGAAGTAACGTTGGCTACCATAATCAATGGAAAAAAGGATTTATGCTATATATTTGAGTTCTTTCAACGCATAATCTTTATTTTTACTGGAATCAAAGCACTAACCATGTAAAAGGGATGAAACCTACTTCTAATGTTTACAGCAATACGACGTAGAAAAGAAGCAAAAATACAATCGAATCATTTACGTTAATGTTTAATACGTGCAGATACATTACTTTTCTGTTAATGCTCTTACACTGCAATCGGTATCTGGGATCGGCTTTGTTTCATGTACGTTCTTACAATTCAGAAACTTTTTCGATAAATCTATTAAATCTTGCGTTCATTCTCGGGTACGCGGGTGTGCGATGTTTCTATTCAAAAAACTAAAAAAAAAAATGATATTTTAATTTTGAGCTCTCGAATTTTCGTTAGTTACAAAATTCCAAATCGTGGCAATAAACTATTCCTTCAAAATTATGGATTTTTTTCGCAGTGTAGTTTGAATTATAAGTCACTTCCGGATAACGATTGTTGTTCCATAGTAATAACAGAACTGTAATGTATTCGCATGTATCGAACATTCGAGAAAAGGATTGGAATTTAACGAGAGATTTTATTCCTACTCCTTTACAACGTTATTCATAGCGTAAGTCAACTTTTATATTGCGTATAACCAATTTAGAATTTCTAACCAAAAAAAAAAAAAAACACTTACTCATATATTTTACGTAGTTTGAATCTTTATGATAGTATAAGAAAAAAAAACGGAATAACTTAAATACGGTGCATAACTTCTATTTTCCATTGCTTCTAACAAATTAGATTGTTATAAACAAAAATAGTAATTCTCCGTGCTCTCTATGTAGTTTGTAACTTTATTTTACTAAGAGAAAAAATTACGGGTTAAAGGAACTGAAATATATAGCATACAACCCGTTTTCAATTGTTCATAACAAATGAAATTGTTATGAATTATTCGTCTGAGCGAAAAGTAGCCTATGTTACTCCCGACTTCTTCCTTCCCATGTTTGCAAAGTTTTACCGCAATCGGTTCAGTCGTTTCTGAGATTACTCCGGACAGACAGGCAGACGGAGGAAAATCCTGAAAATTAGTCTGAGCACACTTTGTCTGTGCTTACACGACGAACTTCCCATTATTATAACAAATTCATATTGCTATAAACACTGCGTAATTGTTGAAACTCGCATCTCGTCATAAATCATATTAATTTGTTAGAAACATCTAAATTCATGTGATATATGCATTAGTTATTCGATAAATACAATTTTCAATTGTTTATAACAAAATCACATTGTTATAAACAATGCGTAATTGTTGAAAGTCATGTTTAGTTGTAAACAATAATGTTCAGTCAATATCGAGTTAATTTTTAAATGAAATTGTTATTCTGTTGCTTAAAAGTATTTTAAATAGTCAATCTTTTCATTCATTTATTATCAGTTATTTTGTTATAAAAAAAAACAACTTGATCGAATTCGTTTAAACTTGTTCCAGATCTTCTTTATAACAATATCTTTCGAATAAATTTTGGTTGAAGTCGATACCTCAATTCGTTCTTGAGATATCGAAAACGAAAAAAATGCTGGCATACGTACGTACGTACACACACACATCGTTTTAAAAGTTGGTCATTATGCTTGCATATATCTTGAAACGTGGAAATATGATGAAAATTCACATCTCACCAATCGACCCGATTTCAATAACTTCCTAATGGGAAGGTAAAAATGGCTATTTACGTTTTAACCGCACGCGGATAACCCTTTGCGCTCACTTTCAAGCAGTTTTCTACAACCACGGACGGACAGTTGAATTTCATTTACTTAGAAAACTGAGTCAATACATCTACAATTGCTTTAACAGATTGAAAAAACTGACAATTCTTCTTCGAATAGCCTTCCATACTACAAACCCAACATCTAAATCCATGCGAAGACTTTTGATTATCAAATGAGTTTAAATTTTCAACATCAGAATCAGTATTATTAAAAATTCGATCATTACTATCTCCATCGTTGTCTCTAAAACCTAATCTGTCAATCGACATTACTCTAACTTCCTGTTGAGTCGCCGATTGAAGGTATTCTAACTTTTCTGACCATGAAGGACATTGCGATTTCAGATTATTTAACTGTGCAATGATCTGTAATCAGGCCATTCGTCCTCTTTAATCACCAAAATTTCCGGGGACGCGTATTTAACTATTATCGGCGTAAAAAGTATAGGCCCCTTTTTTGCAAGGGCATGAAAAAAAAAAAAATAATCCCAGAGTGTTAAATCGGGAATCAATTTAAAGATAAACCGATTCTACAACTCTTGTATGAATTACAGATTAATAAATTAATTACTTTGCGAGTGAGAGAATTTTTTAGAAAAAAAAACAGTGTTTTTTGCATTTGATTTTAAATAGGGGAAGTATGAACGACCATATCGACACAAAAAATAGAGAAATCAAACTGCAAATTTTACTGCAGTTCGCGAAAACGTTTTTTAAGGAAATCGCGTTGGAAAAAATAAAATTCATCAATTAGCAAAAAAGTTAAGACAACCGAAGTCAAAGGACAATTTCTCGGCCCCAAAATAACGTAGAAACATGAAACAAAATCGTCAAGAAAGAAAAAAAATAATAGATTATTATTCGCGAAAAATTAATAACGAGTAAAAAAAACCGCGAAAATAGAGATGCTCAAAATATTTATGCAGGTGTTTATGGCCGTCATTAACGGCAAGGATAATACGTCATATACCTTTTTATTCCAAATATAGGCTCAAGAATACGAGAGTAAAGGAAAAAAAGTTTGTTCAGCAAAGACTATAAAATGAATTAGAAAGAAGAAGGCATAGAATAAGAAAAATATTCGGGGGGCTGAGAAATATGGGAAAATATGCAGAATAGAATTAAATAAAGAAGACAGCACTTGAAAGAAAGTTTTCATCACCTTCAAACATTCATAACTTTTATAATTATAGAGATTAAGGAATGAAAATTGACACAATTGTAGAAGACTGGATTATCTTCGATTCAATTCAATTAAAATAATTAGTAACCGCGAATCAAGCCGAGGGAAAGCTCAAAGAGCGCAAAAAAAGAGTAGAAAGGATTTCTGACATTCTAAAATTTACAACTTTTACAATTTCAAAGATTAAGGAATAAAAATCGACGTAATTGTCGAAGACGGAATAGTCTTTAATTAATTAAAATTTTACGTAATCACTAGCTAAATTCCAATTTTATCCGCATTTATTAATAAAATTTATTAATTTCCGGTATCCTAACTTAATTATAATTGCTGCACACAGGCACTGCCAGCATACTCGTTAAGTTACGCGTAATAATTTTCAACGTTAGATGGCACGTCGATGCTTTTGAATGCATCTCAGGCTTTCAATTGCAATATAAAACTCCTGTTATGCGCATACGTCAATAATACATGAATATTAAAATAATTCCATGTAATTTGAGTACTTATAGTATTTCTTATAATTAAAAACAAGGCTAATTACAATAAAAATTCTAATTATACTGCGATATTATTAGTACAATTATTTCTACATACATAAATATATAACCCCTACTTCACGCTACGCGACTCCCCCCACCGCCCGCGGCACGGCTCCGACGGACACAAATTCATACCCACTTTGTGGTGGAGATAGGAGTGGTGTCCGCCAAAGTTGATCCATACTACTCGCATTATATCTACCAATATAATTCGATAAGAAATGATAAAAAACTGAAAGAAAGAAATTTTGTTCATCAGAAATTTAATAATATACTTTGGAAAATACAACGATTAAATCGGATATGATAAATATGAAATATATAAAGAATATGTAATGATTCTTACATGAACTGTCATGTCTATCGATCAAGTCTGACATACCATTAGATATAATTCTGTAAGTATCTAAACGAAAAAAGCTTAATTCTAGATATCTTAACACGACCATATATAATTGTATATAATCATATAAAATGGCACATTTGTATCTGAGAATATCCAACGGTATACAACTGTATATAATAGGCAAAACACAATAATGTTCGCTTCATAAAATTGTACATAATACGTATATTTGCACATGTTAATGTATAATAGTATAAAGTCATACATAGAACGTAAAAATAGTGGACAAGATCTCTTATATAATCATATTATCCCTTAGCTAACAACACCACGTAAGTTATTTTACCAACTCCAACTAAAAGCATTGGAATGGAAAATCGACTTAAGCGGTGCTGTAAGCTAAGGGATGTTATATCGTTACATATGACCATATACGATAGTATATGTCGATATATAACAGTCAGCATAAACTAATGTAGTAGTCTACACAATTGTATAAAACCTTTGAAAACAAAAAAAATAAGAATATAAGATTGTATATATTGATATACAATCGTACACAATTCTATACGGCAGAATACTAACATATAAAATAACATAGTATTGTACGTAACCTCCCAAAAGATTAGGAATTTCTCTCTATACGACTGTATACAGTAATATACAATGGTATATTTTTACATATGGATTCATAGAAGCATCCAGAATTCTTGAAAAAATTTAAAATAAACTATATAAAATTGTATATATTAATATACTGAAAGGAAAACAGGACTTTGTTGGTCTTGTAATCGTGTGGTGACTTGAAGGAGTCATGCTCTCCCCCCTCATTACGCATGAAGCTGCGCGAAAGCGACGACGCTTCAGTCAATCTGTTTGTCACTGTCGTCGTGAAAGTATCTCTTACTTAAACCAAGCTTATGTGTGTTCAATAAATAACTATTTATATTAACGTAGAGTAGATTAAAGAGTTTAATATTATAGAGATGAATAAATAAAGAGTTGAATCAATAAATAATTGACGTAATCATTTATAGAAAACCCTAAAAGTCCAACAGGTTATGGGCTCAAGGCCCGCGTCTATTGCGCGGTAACTGAAAAACTGTTGAGTGAGGCGAAAAAAAAGAGAGTATCTTATTGTGAAGACTTACACAAATTATTGTTCAAATTTTGTAGTGCTTGGTGGACAGAAGAAGAGAAGAGTTAAGAGGTCATACATTGAGGTGTTTAGAGATAAGTGAAAGATGTGTTGAAGTATGACGCTATCGAGAGCACGAACGACCGTGATCGTTTCTTCAAAAACGGGAAAGTGGTCATCTACGGCGAAATATATATTGATAAGAGGATTTGGAAGTTTTTTAAGGTTTTAAAATTCAATAAGAGGGAAGAGAAAAGTTAGATGTGTTAAAAGAATAATTCTGAAGAAGCAGGCTGATGATAGAGACTCGGGAGTTTATTCATGGTGGAAACTACATGCTCGGGAAGAGCGTTCTGTGTACATGCCGGTTACGTTTCTTGTACGGGGCAGCGTTGCTATTTTGTTTTCGTAGAAAAAGAGAAAAACATCCACACAGATACGTGCGTGTATGAGTCTTTATTCGGAGAAGAGTTTTGTGAGATTTGAATTGAGGACAAAACGAATAGACGGCAGAGAGGGTTTTATTGGTAGATGTACACAAATATATATATATATATATATTTGTATATACGTATTGGTGAGATTATAACCATCTACGCATTGAGCATAGTCAAGTTTGACTGAAGTAAATTTTTTCTGGTAAATGCGAAATTCAGATCTCAATATTTTTTTCAGAAATCGAATGTAATACAATATATACTATTGTTTCGGGGCTATCTTCGCAAGATACTTGCTGTGCAGTTTCAAACGATTGGTAGCTAGAGATGTCGAAGAACTCGGATTAGCGTCCCGCATGTGTGTATAGCAAACCTGTTTCAACCGGTCTTCGTTGCCGTGCGTGAGGCCAAAGCTTGAAGCAAAGAGGTGTACGTGCGTGGTGGTGCTGTTTGAGGACTAGACGTCTCGTTTCAAATCGTGATAAATTGTCGTATGCGTGTTGCGATTCAGAAGCACAAAACAAATAATAAATCCTGGAATAGAGTGAGTTAAAGGAAGGATAGATAGAGAGGCTTAAGAAATGGAAGGGCATTGTCTGATACGATCTAAGTAATAATTGTCTTAAACCCTCGAAACAGATGTCAGAAGAGCAGCCGAAAAAGCGACTGGTGGATTACGAAAGTGGGGAAGAGGACACCTCAAATGAAAGTTCACCAGTTCTTGTAATAACAGAAGAGGAGGAGACAAGTAATGATAGTATTGTTGCGGAAAACAAAGAGGGAGGAAAAACTGAAGAAGGTGAAAAAGCTGAAGAAGGTAAGATACTGTAAATTTTTCTTTTCACATATGCACAAGCATATGTACGCAGACATGAAATTTTTTGGTAATCTTCTGTAAAATTAAAGTCAAGTAACTTTATAAATGCACTATGCATAAGGAAAGAGTTGGGAGGTTAAAAATTGAGGGATAGAGATTTAGAGGAAAAGCCCTGTTAAATTAGACTCAGAGGAAATCCAGGTAATACTAATGAATTTTGAGTTTACAGCGAAACCCAAGAGTCAGCCAAAAACAATGCAGGATATAATGTTATCAAAGGAGGATCGGCACACATTTCTGGAAGAGGCAACTCGGAGACTCCGATTTAAAGAGAAATATCAGAATCTCGAAATGGAAAATCAGAGGTTGCTAGGCTAAAACTTGAAAATGATGCAACATATGCAGAAAACCACACACTATTTGAAAGAGATGTGTATAGTTTATAAGTCATATATGATAAAATTAATGCATACGATAGAATACGAATATAATTTTCGATGTACTAACAGTAAATGTTGTCATTAAAAATTTTAAAAGGCGGTTTAAATCATGTGTGTAAATGTTATTCTGGAAATTGCAAAAATACGTGTCTCGTAATTTTTTATGCTCTTTCATTTAAATTCGGTTCTATTAAAATATAAGAAATAAATTTTGAGTTATGAATATTTCGTTATTTTTAATAAAAAAAAAAAGTGTATATCTACAAGTCTTATAAATATACGGATAAAAGGATTTTTCATGATTTTTTAGGTTCTTTTTAATGATAAAAGTCTTTTCGGAAAATTTTTATCAGAAATATGTGAAAACTGCAAATAATCATTTTGGGGTACGAATTTTTAGGATCATTTTCACCCCTCTAAAACGTTTGGTACCTAAAAAAAAAAATATGTATCTCATCATTTTTGATATAGACAATTGTAGTAAAGCCGCACTAGATCAGTGAGGGACACCTTACAAGATTTCCTTGTTAGTCAATATCTTGGGAAGAACAGAATAAAATGCTGTACTTTTTTATACCGTGCTTAAGCGAGTAAAAGTTACTTAACAAATGAAACCTTGATTTTAGTAGACAACAATGTCATGGTTATTATTATTCATAAATTTTACGATTTTTTGTACATATTAATTGGCAAGGAATATGAACGAAAATGAAAGTTTATCTGGAATATGTTTTAATTTTTCGTACATTTGTCCTAAGCATAATTAACCCGTTGCCAACTTCATAATTCGTTAGTAAGGGAAGTTTATGACAATCGAAAACTCTGATCGTCAACTCAATAGAAAAAATCGTATGATTATTCTACAAATAAATTGTTATTTTACTTAATTTTTGCCCAGCGAAATTATTCAAATAACGTATCCTATGTATAAAGCCATGATGATACTTAATAGTACGCTTATTGGAAAGCTGATAAATGATTTCCTTGAAAATTTTTTATGTCAGCTCATGTTTATGTTAAAATAAGAAAAATATTTTGATTCAAAAAAAAGTAACTTGCAAAAATCATTTTCCAACTTGTATATGGACCCCGTAATGCCTCGTTGTGATGTAAGTTCAATATAGTAGCGATTGATATTTGGCGCACGAAATACTACCGTATCTCTTAATGTAAGTCTTGATCGTCTAGGAAAAATAGCCTGAATTGCGCCAAGTCATCTAGAACGTGTACTTTGCGCAATGTTTTACTGACATCTAGTACTACCAATTTTGGTTGTATGTATTGTACACCAAATATTGGAAAAAATACAAAATATTCGAGTTACTTTTGGTTCTAACAGATTAGCGTATTTTTCTTTAATCTTAATGAATCCCAGTAAACTTGTTTGAACCTCTTCGAGAGGAATTATTGTAAGAGATCCGATTGTACGGATCTCAAATTGTAACAAATATTCGCGTTTCAAGGTCTCTAGTCAACGTCTGTTCGCGTTTATGTGCGTATAATCGGATGTATCCGGAATTCTCTTTGATCATCTCAAGAACAAAAAATGATACCGACGTGGGACGAATTATATCTAACGCATAATTACGCAACTTAGAACTGATTGAGTTTTTACCATTTAGTTTAATGGAGTTAAAACACATATCTACATAAAGTTTTTCAAGACAACTGAACTTTTTTTTCTGCAAATATTTTACATTTTTGCCTTCGAATTTTTTATGTTCACTTCAGTCAAACTAATATAGAATTTTCAGTCTCCACTTAAACTAAAAAAAATTTTCTTACATTTTTTCAGTCTCTATTCTATCTGAGCTATTTAATTGCATAATTTTGCAATAAATTGGCAATTTTTGTTCAGTTCTACTAATTTACTGATAGCAATGGGTATTACTTCGTTTATCATCATGCAGTAATCCGAGAAAATTGAAAACACGAAATCTGCAATAGCTTTAGTTAAAAATGAGAATTTATCACATCACGGACTTACGAATCATGACATACATAAGCTCGTACGTGATCCTCATTGATGATATGAACATTTTCACAGAACTTATGTCTCGCATAACTCTGTGTTTTTCACCAATAGTTTTTTCTGAATTCTGTTGAGAAATAAATGACAATGACTAATACGGTCACACATACACAATGATGATTCAATAATTTACAGTTTCCGGCACGAAAATCCCCGCTTCAACGACAATATTGAACATTAGTATTAATAAAGATTATAATTCGATAGTAACAATTCATGAATTATCATAAATTAAATATCTTACTTCAATATGTTTTAGTGGACGTCTTCCTTTGTACCAAGTTATTACAGCTGGTGGATTTGATCCAGCAGTTTGACACTCATAATTGTAACGATGTTTTGCTTCGACCGGCTCATCGGCACTTTTAGAGTCTATTCGTCTTATTTTGATTTCAACTGGTTTAACTGTAATCATAAATTAAGATGCTAATGACCTACATATTTCATTACATATTAAACAACAGAATCGAAGTTTTGAAAGTTTAGTCATAATTCGATCCCTAGGTATGGAAACTAGAGTTTGCATAGGTGAGGGACAGTAACTTAAACTTGAAGAAGAAATAGAGTTCGAACGAGAACTTTTATAAATTATAGATAACTTTCTAATCCGCTGCACAATTATAATTTTCTTCTTTCTTTATGAAAAACATTTTTAACTGTCAGGATAAAGTTAGATCTTCTTTATGAAATATTTTATTCATAAGCAAAATTTAAAATTTTATTTTCTCTCAAAGCTAGGCTTAATTGACTTATAAGTCACGGAACCATTCAACTTCCTTATCGATATAGATAGGATCGTGAGATACTAATTTCTGCTCCGATTTATGTTTTGATTCCAAATTAAAGGTTACCTCTTTTTGCGATAAGCTAGATGGGAGTTTTTTTATTGAATTTATTTGTCTAATAGATTATTCGTCCATGTAGATAGTATTTAATTGGATTGGACAATAATAATAAAAGGACGAGCTTTTTTACACCCAAAACTGTGTTTTAGGTTAAAATAAGCGGGAATATACCGTAAATTTGAAGGGAAGGTAGTCATCGCGTAGAAAAATAGAAAATTTAGCGTAGAAATGAATCTCAGTGAAAACTCAGAAAATTTTGCGTGATCATAAGCTTTAGCGTAAATATAATAGCAATTGAGCTTTCACGTGGATATAAAAAAACTGTTGTGAAAATTTAAACACATTTTGGACAAGTATTCTAAATTAGATACTGCAGCGAATCGAAATGAGATCATGTTTAATTACCTATTCTGTCGCTCTCAGTCACTCAATTTTCCCTTAAAAACCCTATTATAAAAAAAGAAGTAAATTTAAGTAGAATTCCTTATTTTATTTATTATCCAAAAGAGTAGCGTATCGTTGGTGTTTGAACAACGTGGATATAATATGCCACGGAAAAAAACAAAGTATGACGGTATACATACCTTTAGTATAATTCCAATCTTATATCTGATCACTAAAATCAGCAAATTTGACTTGCAGAGTCTTTGAGGAACCAATTATGAATAAAAGTTATAAATTCGAATAGAATAATTTTTAGTCATCATCCGAAAAGGTAGCGTGTTCTTTGCGTTAAAACAGCGTGAATATAATACTCATCGAAAGGCAACGAAGTAGTATAGTATACATGTACTAAGTATTGTTTCAATTTTTTTCTTCTGTTCTTCATTGTCAGCAAAAGAATAGTTCTTTACAAAGTCTTCGTACTTTCATTTGTCATAATATCTGTTAAATATAATTTGAAATCTCATCCCGAAATACACTAAGAGAGACGAAATTTGCTCATTTCATTCATAGGTATATGAGTGACAGCTTACATCACATGGATATTACGAAATCATACTTCTAGCAAAAAATTTTTTATTATTCCAGTACATACAAAAATAATTGTCTGGCCTTCATTCAGCTTGGTGTAAATAAAGATAGAAAGTATTAAATTACTACAACATTAATTTTTTTTCAATAACACTACTTTTTATAGAGAAGATAGAATGTTATCTACTACTTATCTATACTTCTGTGCTACTTTATAAAATTTGGGTGTCTGTCTGTCCGGGGTATTCTCCGAAACAGCTAATCCGATTGCAACCAAACTTTGCAGACACGTAGAAGGCGTTATTGAAAAGGTTATAGGCTATTTTTTGTTAAAGTAAATTGTTTATAGCGAATGAATATGTTATAAACAATTGGAAACGGGATCTACACGACATATTCGAGTTTTTCCAACGCGTATTTGTTTTTTTTTTTTTTTTTGGTAGAACGAAGTGACTAACCATAGATAATGCATAGAAACCTACTCCATTTATTTGTAACAATTCAATTTGTTATGAACAATAGAAATCTGAATCTATTCAACATATTTGAGTTTTTTTAATGCGAAATTTTTTCTTTTGCTAAAATAAAGTCACTCACAAGGAAGAATGCATAGGAAACTCTTTATCATGTTGAAATATATTAAATTTGTTATAAGCGGAATTAAGACAAACCTACGTTATGAGTCATGTTGTCAAGGAGCGAAAATGCAAACTTACGTTGAAATTCAAATCTTTTTTGCTGATGTGGTAATTTTATGACACAACAATTGGTATCTGGGAGCGGCATATTTTTCAATTTTAGTTAATAGTCATTTTTACAAATTGCAGTAGCAAATTATAAATTGCTTTTGTAAGTGATAATGTTTTTGGTGAAATTACAAAATACAGGAGTAGTTCGTAATTTTTTTTTGCTGAATTTCTAAATACTAAAGTAATTATTAATTTAATTACTAGAATTTCTAAATTAGTACTTAGTAATTTTACGAAGAATAAATTAAGATTTTTGTTCATTTTGTAATGAATAGATCACGTTATCATGAAAAAAAAATGTTTTTATATTTAATAACGTTATTTTTCTGCCCTAAAAGGGTTTACTCCATAAGGCACCTTCCTTCCGGTGGACATCCTGATTAAAACCAATCCTGGGAGACTAAAACTATTTTACATAGGGCGCCATATTTTTTTTATTCACCAGAATATCTGAACTGGTATACTTTAGAACTAATCACAACTTAAAACTAAACTCAATATCTCAAAACTTACTAACTAACTTAACAACATCTCCATACTTAAAACTAAATCCTAAATCTGATCTCATACTTAACTTTCAATCTCAAACTTATATCTAACTTAACTAAGATGGTTCCAGATCAACAATCAGGATTCTTCTGAACGGGGCATGTCCTGGTCCTCAGTTATGTAGGTTGTGGAGAGGGGTCGTGTCCGGCCAACAAAACAAATCATATAAAACAAAAGGACGAAAGAACAAATTAAATCAACTAACCACGGGATTATTCGAAGGTTTTCAACTACCATAAATAATTCAACAAGTTCACTTTCTCTTCATTTTATAATTTTATTCTGATACTCCTACTCAATTAATTTTCTCAGCCGTTACTAGAGCTCTAAACATGACTATAATTTTCTTTATTTCACATCAGCAAATAGCATAATTACAAACTTCAAAATAAAGCAACAAATCTCTACCTTATTACAATTCTGGAGCTCAAACAATCTCACACAAATTAAGAGTATTTCTTTAACAAAATTATTTTGCAATGAATCCCCACTCAAAATCCTAAACTAACAAAAACTCAATATCTTAATCTTGAACATTAAAGCGATTCTCTTAATCAAATCAACTAAATTTTTACGAACATTAAAACATAAATGAGATCTTTCAAACATATGTGTTATGGTCAAAATATATGTGTGAACTTCAAAACACATAATTTATTATTGAACTATAAGTTAAATTGTTGATATACATATAAAAAAATTTTTTTTATTATGATGACGTGATGCATTCATCACAAAATAAATGAAAATCTTAATTAATTCTTAGTAAAATTACTAATGATTAATTAAGAAATTTTAGTAATTAAATTAATAATTACTTTAGTATTTAGTAATTTGGCAAAAAAAATTACAAATTACTCCTGTAATTTGTAATTTCACCAGAAATATTATCGATTACAAAAGTAATTTGTAATTGGATACATAAAATTACTCTGCCAGGTGGACCTCAAAATTCTTCACACTCTTTCTTTATAATTCGTTAGTATATCTATACTAGACGGCTTATTTGAATGCAACCGAACTTTGCAAATGTATACAGGGGATAGTTAAAAAGGTTGTAGGCTTTTTTTTGTTCTATGACAATTGTTTTTAGCAACTAAATTTACTGTAAACAATGTAGACAGAGATCTATATGATAGATTTGAGTTTTTTTTTAACTCGTTTGATTTTCTGGCTTACAATCACTCCAATATTACTACTGTCTTTCTCTATTCAATTAATTTTTTAATTGTGCGCATTCTACTGCGCAGAAAAAAGATGGGCACATTTCTAGAATGATATTTAAATTTCTTATTCTGCGCATTCTCCCGCACTAAGGGAAAATGTGTCCTCTAATAGGGGAGAGTAGGGTGAATACGAACACTGGGTAATTGCGAACACCGATATTTGGCTATATTAGGAAGGGTGGGAATATGTTCTCAATATTGCGATCGGAAGTCGATCTCAAATGCTAAGCCTGAAAAACAGTAGTAAGGTGAAAACACACTCGATGCATAAAATATGTCGACTTTATTGATTTTCGACAATTTTACTTTATTTTTGAGTAAAATGAAATAGTTTTCTAACATTGTGACAGTGCATAATGATCTTTTCAATGATGATTAAATAAAATGTAACGAATGTAATCAATGAGGCCCACGGAAACTTTAGGATGAATGAAAGTGCATTAAGAAGATTTATCTGCGAATCAAATAATAATAGAATTTACACCATTCGTAAGCATCCCACGTACTGAGGGGTTCTTCCGAACACCAAGGTTTCCTTATAAATATTTGTTTATTCATAAATATTTGATTTTTTATTGAAAATTTATCCCTGTTGACTGTCAGCTCGTAAACTTTATTAATTCAGGTTAACTTTCAATAATAAAGAATATTCATAACTTTAACTACTTTTGCGTTATTTCTGTTTCTCCTTAGGTGTTCGCTATCACCCCACTCTCCCCTGAAAGTAGGAAAGTTAATGTAGGAGAGGATCCTGTACCGAATTGTTAACATTAGAGAGGTTCGACTGTAAATCTCGTTGTTTTTGAGGGGAAAAAAGTTCCAAGACGACTAGGGTCACCGAGATATTTTAAGAGCTACCAGTGGATCTGACGGTGATCAAGAGAACACTTGACGGCCAGACTGGTAAATTGTACATAATCCTGAGATTGGTTTGAATCACTAAGTTGTCACCAACGCTGATTTGTCGAGTAATTACTGTGGATGACGAGTCACTTACGATTTTGGAAGGATTGGGAATAAATCCTTACTGTGGCCTAGGTCGAGCTTGTTTTGACGAGCTGCCTAAGGCAGTGGAGCGGAACACCGACCCTTGCGTGAGAGAAGACGGTGACCCCACTGGACCATCTACGCAGCGTTAACACCTGCCCTATACTAAAAACTGAGCTTTCATAAGCTTTGGAGGCTAAAGGGACCTTAAGATATGATTTTTGTAAAGCGAAAACTAAACCTTGTGAAACTCAGTCAATATTCTCCAAGAGATCTAGTGGCAGTACAGGTAAAGATTGAAGTGCGAAGGGAGTCGGTTAAAGTTTTCATTGATATACTTCTCGTATAACTTAGTTGAATCGCCAATTACTGAGAGGGTAAAACGTTTCGTTAAGTTCTGTCGTAAGATGGACAGGGAGCTCATGCTGGAATGTGATGCTAATGTACAACACGGCGTTGAGTTCCTGAACAGCGAGAGCAAGCCTCTATTTATTATCATTAATAGACATGAGGATATTTACATAACTGTCTCCACGACGGAAATTCATGATTTTGTCAGTAGAGGGGAAGGGAACGAGGAGGTGCCTCTATCGGACGACACGTGCATTAGCTGCCCTCTGGTAAGAGTAGTGAGTAGTACAGAAACAAAAGCCTAGAAAGACCCGCAAAGTACAGGCTGGTTCGTGTTTTGCCAGGAACTGAGAAGGTCCATAGGAAACTCAGAATGGGAGATGGGAGGACATAGAGACACCAACTGGCTTAGACAAGGTTGTGCTAGACTGACAAGAAGCCATTGGAGGCACCTGTAACTGCACATGCCCATTCAGAGTGAAGCACGGTGAAAGGCAAGTTTCTAGATGGAATAGAGAGATTGACTAATTTTGCAGGAAAGCTAGGAGATTATTTGCTAGGAGACGGCTCAAGACGGATCATGGATGAGGAGAAGGTGAAGCCTCGCAAAGGAGATTTGAGTCCCTAATCACGTCAGAAATAGGCGAGCCTAGCACAACTGCGAGAGACGGGAGACACTTTCTGAAAAAGTCAGGATTCTCGAGTTGCGTACGCCGGGCAGAAACTTTGCGTTCTAGAGCCTAAAATCCCTTGAAGGGAGAATGATCGACGATCATCAGGGCATACTAAAGCTCTACATCACAATGCATATTCCGGGACTAGAAAACCGCTGAGCGAGTGGTGATATACGATCGGGTAAAATGAGCAGTTGGTACCTTTGATCGCTACAAAAGTCTGGGTATAGATGGAGGTCATTTCGTCCTGCTGCAGATATGTTTATACCTAGAGCAGGAAAAGACCGTTATGACCAAGCTCATGACATGCCCATAAGCCTTACCTTCTTCGTCCTCAAGAAGTTAGAGTGACTAGTAAAGTGTGACTTTAAGGAGAGTGCACTGTTCATCAGGCTTTTGTGCTCAGCGCAACACGTCTATCAAAGTGTCAATTCTGTAAAAACTGCCGTCTATGGCCTCGTAAAAGGTCTGGGGAGAAGCAGGTCGACACGTAGCATCTTTTTAGACATAGAGGAAGTGATTGACAGCACACCTCTCGATACCATGGGCGAAGCAGTTAGGAACTAGAGAGCAGACTTTACGCTTGCACGAGCCATTAAGAACTTACTTGCCAATAGAATAGACGAATTCCTTACGAACCTGAAGTAAGATGGCTTCACAGGCGATGAGCTGGGAAGTATATCCCTTACAATGTAGACAATTGTATGTTAGCTACGGGAACAATGTCAAAACATCTGTATCTGGGTGTTTTTAACCCTCACCTTCAGCTCGGTATGCAATATATGCCCAGGTGAGAATATCATACATTGCTCCTTCGGCAAACAATGTAATATGTTCATTGTTCCAAAAAGACTATCTTTTACCGTAATTTAATGATTTTTATTATTCTAGAAGAGAATAATAATATCAATAAGTCGGAAGAAGTTAATTAATGGGAATTCGTTTTTTTCACGGAATTGAAGATGATTTGAAAAAAAAGAACCATGGACAAAAAAAAAAAAAGAGATAGAGGTACATAACATTGAGAATAAAGTTATATAAATGTTGCGTAAACTCAACCACAACCTGTCAACTCTCGTTCTAGCTCGTGGTCCGTCAAGCTAACCTGAACCGTTCACCCTATCCTAGCTCTTTTTACAGCACTCAGCGAATCCAAGCTTTTCTTCTCCAACCTAGCCAAAAATGTTGGGCTTACTATCATGCTAGGTCTACCGACGCCGGCTAAAACATGTTTGCAGCCATTAATGCTCATGTACCGCGCTCAAGTACACGTGCTCTTTCAACGCTCTAATCAAATTCTCAATTTCTAAGTGTTCTAAGCTCTAACTCAAGTTCAAATAAGTTCCACTAAGCTCGATAATTATTGTTGTATAATTGTTAACGATCTAAAGACTTTATTTTTATAATAAAAACACAATATCAGCTCAACACAACATGTCTTGTTCGTACGTGAATTTTCCTCCCTGACCAAATCCTACGGTGTAGCTCACGTGCTATCAGAACTCTAGCTCAGTTAAACTAAGCTAATTAACTTAAAATAAGTGGCTCAAAAAACATTGGTCCTTCGAGCCGAATTCGCGGTCAGTAGACAAGTGAAAAGTGCTCGTGGACGACGAAGCTCGGTCAATTCTGACCAACCTCATTAGCTCTCGCCACTCAGCTCGATTATCAAGCTCGTCTGACGCTTGTCCAACAAGCGCAAACGGTGCTCATCTCTTCATTTAGCTTAGTTTGAGCCCCTCTAGCTCCCGCAGCTCCAATTAGCTCTAACTTAACTGCTCAAGCTCCATCCTACCTGCTCACGCTTCAGCTGAACTGCTCAAACTCCACCTCAACAACCTAAAACGACAAGAGGGTGATAAGCTCTTCTTTCTTTGCTGTTAGCTTAACGTGGCTTTATTCGCTCGCTCAACAACCACCGCTAAGCTCTACTGCTGCTCCTGCTCTGAGCTCCATCTCAGCTCCAGCTCTTGATATATCGCTCAGCTCTAACCCAGCTTCAGCTCTTGATTCAACACTCAGCTCAACCTCTGCTCGTTTGCTAAGCTCTACAGCAACGCTCTTCTGCTCTACAAGTTTCTGTAAAGCTCCTGATCTCGAACAAGCGCAAGAATTGTCTGTTTATCCAACATCTCTATTATCATGCTCAAATCTCTCTACTCAGACGATCAAAACCAAGTTCCTGTTCACGTGCTCAGCAAGATAACAACAGTCTTGCCTGCCTACAACCTCGACAGCTCATCCCGGTCACATCTAAGAGGACTACAGCTCGCAGATCTACAGTATAGAGTTTCAGGTAACATAGATATTTCTCTGGACACCATACCATTAGCTCAAGTCGTTCGCTCGGAGCTCAGAAGAGGTCAAGCCTCAGATCCAATAGCTCTCAAGACTATTTTTGGATGGATCATCTTTGATGCAACGGAATCAAGTTCCTCAGCCCTAACAACTCCAGCTTTTCATGTGAAACAAAATCGTTCTCTTTATGAGCTATTAACCAAGTCCTGGGGTCAAGAAGAGACAGCTCAGGCTCATTTGGCTGAGCTTACTCCAGATAAAGAACATTGTGAAGCTTATTTCGTCAAGACTCACTCAAGAGATGCAACTGAAAGATATGGTGTTAGACTTTCAATAGGTTTATCACCAACAGCTCTAGGAGAATCAAAAAATCTTGCTCTCACGTATCTTCGATCAATGCTGGAGCGACTCTCAACTGACTCTAAGCTCACTCAGCTCTACAGAGATATCATGGATAAATATCAAGCTCTAGGCCGTATGAGGCGTGCTCCAGATGTTCAATCAAGCTCAAGGGGAAGTCCAGGTGTTGTATCTGGTGATCGCTCGAATGAGATGACCTTGGCACCTGATACTTCAGTATCATGAGGGTTAAGGGTCTCAGTAAAGGGGTCATCAGTGAACCCCAGTAGTCTTTCTCATTATTATTCGCCTCATCATGAAGTTCTACGTCAGCAAAATCTCACTACAAAATTGAGAGTGGTCTTCAACGCTTCAACTCAGACCAGCTGTAGTTTCTCGCTTAAAGATGTCCTTCACACTGTTGCCAAGCTCCAAGTCGACATCTTACTATGGATTAGACGACATAAAACTATTTTCAGCTCAGATATAAGGAAGATGTTTCGACAAATGAATGTTCATCCAGCAGACTGGGATCTTCAGCAAATTCTATGGCTTGATGAGCATAACAATATTATTCCATATCAGCTCACAACGGTTACTCATGGTACCAGGCCAGCTCCATTTCTTGCAGTACGAGTTCTACTTCAACTGACAAAAGATAAAGGTGGAAAATATCCTCGTGCAATAGCTCCTATGACGAAAGGTGATAATATCGACGACATTTTCAGCGGTTCCGACACTCTACAAGAAGCTTAGCTCATAGCTCAAGATCTAATACAGCTCTGCATGGCGGGGAGCTTTCCTCTAGCAAAGTGGTTGAGCAACAGCCCTGCTCAGCTACAAGCTCTAGCACTTCAAAGTCTCTCAACGGCTCCTGCTCAAGCTCTAGATGATATAGAATTAAAGGTGCTTGGATTATCGTGGAATCCTGCATCAGATCAGTTTATCTTTTCACGTAAAGACTCGACGCTTACGAAAAAAGAAAACGCTCAGTGCTCTGTGAAGTAGCTCAGCTCTTCGATCCTCTCGGATTATTTGCTCCAGTAATAGTTCGAGCAAAAATGTTCACTCAAGAGCTCTAGTTGAATAAACCTGGATGAGATAAGGAACTCCCTGCTCAGCTCTCTCAACGGTGGACGCATCTAAGAGACGAATTACCATACCTCGCTCATGTTCACATCCGCAGATGGCTCAACATAATTTCCAGCTCCTATATAGTAGTAATACATGGCTTCTCAGATGCATTGCAGTTAGCTATTTCTCTCAAAGTTCAAAACTCAAGGAAATCAGCTCGGATTCAGCTCTTGTATGCGAAAACTAACGTAGCGCCATTAAAACCAGTTACAATCCCTCAGCTCAACCTAACTGCTGCTTGGATGTTCACTAAGCTCGTCAAACATGCTTAACAAGTGCTCGAATTACCTCAAGGTCCAGTTTTTTTTTGCGAGATGGTCTTCAACTACCGTCATCACACTTTATCTCTAAGCTTGCAGCTTTCTCTGATCAAGAAAGTATACTTTGCGTTGGTGGTCGTCTAACAAACTCTTAGCTCGAAGAACATAAGATTCATCCTATAATACTCCCAGGAAAGTCCTACTTTTCACAGCTCGTCATTGATCAAGCTCACCGACAAACGCTCCATGGAGGAACGCAAGTCACTGTCATTCACGTTCGAGAAAAGTCTTGGATCCTAGTAGGAAGAGCTCCCATTCGCTGATTTATTTTGAAATGCGTGATCTGTGCTCGATATCGCGCTCGCCGTGCTCAGCAGCGCATGGGCCAGCTCCCAGCAGATCATGTGGTGCCAGTTCGCCCGTTTCACACTACTGGAGTGGATAATGCTGGTCCCTTTATGCTCAAGACGTTCCAAGGAAGAGGTGCTACGACCTATGAAGGCTGGATGACCGTCTTTGTTAGCTTCACTACTTCAGCAGTTCACTTGGAGTTAGTATCAGACTACTCCACAGAAGCGTTCATCAGAGCTTATTGTCGATTTGCCAGTTGTCGAGGAGCAAGCTCAGTGCTCTACAGCGACTGTGGAACCAACTTCAAGGGCACTGATTCGCTCTTGAAAGCTCTCTTCAAGCAAAGCTCACAAGAAAATGCTCAGTTCGCCAGCTCCTTAACTCAGGTGGGGACGAAATGGATTTACTTACCTCCCAGCGCTCCTCACATTGGTGGGAAGGGCAAAGCTGCCGTTAAATTGGTGAAGCCTCACTTGGTAAGGATTCTCAAGATGACCATACTGACTTTTGAAGACTTCATGATTCTTTTAGCTGGAATCGAGGCGGTATTAAACTCTCGATCGCTCTCGCCGCTCACTAACGATCCTTATAATCTACATGCTTTAACACCAGCTCGTTTTCTTCATGGAACATCTCAAGGAGTTCTTTCTAAATTAGCTCTAACTGATCTTCCAGAGTCACGACTCGCTTGGTGGAAATTAATCCAACAGAAGCTCCAGCACTTTTGGAAGTGTTGGTTCAAAAAGAGGTTACAACGATATTTGTTCATATCAAAGTGGAGAAGAACAGCTCACGACATTACAGTTGGCTCTCTAGTTTTGCATATTGAAGAAAATTTTCCTTCAGCTCAATGACCTTTAGCTCGGATCGTCGATGTTCATTCTGGGCAAGATGGACTCATCCGAATGGTCTCAGTCAAGACGTCCAAGACCACCCTCACTAGACCAATTACCGAGCTCATTATTCTCCCAGTGGACGAGTACCACAAGGGCGCTGCGGTGGACGGAAAGTATGTTGCGTAAACTTAACTGTCAACTCTCGTTCTAGCTCGTGCTCCGTCGAGCTCATTCGACGCGTGTTATTTCAACGCGTTTGTGAAATCTCGGGATTTGCAGTGTATCTATCGTTTTTTTAGAGCATAGAATAATACTTCATTATTTAGTAATGAATTGATATTATTGTTTAAATTCACAAATTTTCAACAGTTTCAGCTAAAAAAATAAGTCTAATAATAAAAAACATGATAAGTGTGGATACTTGTCTACACTTAACTCAATATTAATAATATAACGAAAAATTGAGCATATTAATGTTCTCTTCGAGACTTATGTAATCAATAATTGTTAGTTTATTAAGCATATAACTCTTTCAAATAAATTTTTCTTATTTTTCTAATATTTTCCTCACATGATTTGTTCAATAAGACCATATTCTATTGATTTTGCAATACCTTGTCTTGCGAATTCAGAAAACTTTTTCAAAATTGATTCTTTAGTAACAATATTTTCATTCGATTGGAATTATTTTTTTTATTTGTGAATACAATTTAAACATTATGATATCATATTTAATGCAAGAGTAATTCATACTTACACACTCGGAAAATGATAATTATAATATAGATAATAAATTTGAAAGATCGTACTACTTGAAAATATTGTTAGACACCTCAATTCCTCAATTATCTTTTTAAGTTTTTCTTTAATTGAAATTTTCATTCCTACTGTAATCATATTTTATTTATTATTCATTAATTTAATGAATGAGATATAACATAATACTAAAATATGATTTATTCAATGAGAAATTCACATAAAATCATTAGTAATCTATATAATCAATACAAATGAATTTATATCTTTTATAGTATTGTACGTCATAATAACTAACAAAAAACATAAAATCATATAACATATAAAACATATAACGTATAAAAACATATTTGTTTTCTATATTCAAACATTAAAATTTGAAATTCATTCGTATTTTTTATCAGAAATGTAAAAAAATGTATATGCATGTATTAAAATTACATTATTAATATTAAATCAGTTGATCGACATAACAATCGCAATTTGTATATTCATATTTAAATTATTTTGAATCACCCGCTAACGTCGGAATATATGTTGTTATGTCGTAACTACCCTACACTGTTTGGGTATGAAAATTATGCTGACATTAATATTCTTACGTTTTTGTCTCAAAACTTAGAACCACCTTCTTACTTATTTTTCTCAAGTGTAGTAATATTTTTGCGAGGAACTACTTTCGTACTTTGATAATTTTTACCTAGTCGATAAAAAGCCTTTACAGAAGTAAAACCAGAATTATAGAGTTTTTTCGATTCATAAGAATTATAATATTGTTAAGAAGTTACGAGTATTCGATCTCAAATAAAAGTGATTGAACTAATACATTGTTGTGAACTATAATAATCTTTAGTGTTATACATTTTAGTGTAATAAAATTTTGAGAGTGACAATCAACTTGTGATTGTTCGAATAAATTTGTGTGTGATAATTGACTGAAATCCCTAATGCTATCTACGGCATAACAATCAATAGTCAAACCAAGAAAAGAGTAATCTTGATTTGGTGTCTAGTCTCACGCCTCCTAATAAAATCTTATGGAGACGTGACATTAGACACCGAATCGAGACTACTCTTTTCTTGATTCGACTATAGCGTTTTCGACTGCTTGCACGGCCTGCAAGGTGCAGAGTCAAATAGTGTCGAGTCAACCCGAATTATTTCGAAGTTGAAGTACAGATTTAAAGCGGGTAAAATAGATATATATATAATATAATAATAATTTAAAATAGGTATTTTCTATGTATATAATATTTTCAGGAGGTCATTTGGAGACGAAAAAATTACTTTTTATTTTTTAAGATACAGTTCAAGGCTTCTAAAACAATTCAAATCAAATTTTTAATAACTAAAATAAATCTTTTAAAGGATTTATTTTCAATTTGAAAAATAAAAATATTTTAAGAATAATTATAGATTTATTTAATTTCGAAAATAATGTTTTACAATTATAGCATTAGTAGATGTACGAATATATTTGTTTATAGTTATTGGAAATTATTGTCGGAGTACATCTGTTAGGGATTAAGTTGGTCATAGAAATTTTATCGAAAAGTATATCACCCTTTGTACGTAACCTTGAAGGATTTTCAATAAACATCTTTTTGAATGTTCGTATAGTCAATTGAATCCTAAATACATGTGTTTATAAATATTTTCTGACAACTAGAAAAATCTATGTATTCCTTTATATAGTGGTCTTTTCTGATCTTTTGCCGTAAAGATATCTGAAATATTTTAGTAAAAAATCTCCTAAACATTAATAACTATTTCATTAGCTTTTGCTGTTCAACGAATTTATTTATTATCAAAATTTTTACAAATAATTCTAAAATTAAAAATAAAATCTTTCTCATTCTAATTAAATCTGTTGAAAAGTAGGGGTTTTTAACGTTGGTGTTATCTGTGCATTGATAGCCCTGAAATTTTTTTTATTTTTAAAAGTTTAAAATTTAAATGTCTGACGAAGAAGCAATGGATTTTTCATTTTCATCATCATCATCATCATCATTAGATGATAATTTTGATGCAGTTATTTTCTTTCTTTTTAATCTAAGAGAGAAAAAAAAAATAAACAACTTTATCGATGTGATTCACTTATATAACGATGATGAGGTAAGTGACTTACTTAATACTTATAGTAAATTATTATATTTTACATATTTCACCTAATAATATTTTGTCGATTACAATCATTTTTCCATGAAAATAATATGAATGGAAATTTTGTTATGGAATTTATTAGTTAATCAAGAGATTTTCATTCCCAGATATTTCGTTACCAGAAAAGGTTTACGTCTTGTTCCAGTTCCAACGAAATTCCAGATTGCAAAGAAAAATTTGTGACAAATTGATAGAATTACTCGGAAGACGTGATTTCTATTCAAACCATCAAGGAGGTGATGAGCCAAAATCTGCAGAAGAACACATTTCAGCATTTCTTTGGTACAAATAAAGTTTTTCTTCTTAAATACAATTTTCTTTAAGACCAGTTGATAAATCTGATGATTTAATTAATTTTTTAGGTACATTAGTAATAGAACTGAATTGCGTAGTACTCCAGAAAGATTTGATTTAACGATATCAACATTATTCAATATGAATGATCGAGTAATGAGCTTCATTCTTCATCTTGCGCAATTCATCATTTGATTTCCTTCAACTATTGGTGAAGAAAATTCAGTCGCAGCAGATTATCAAAACGTAAGAAATTTCACGAAAATCATGTCAATATCAAAGATAAATTATGAACTTAATCAAACTTGGTATCTACAAAAAAAAATTTAGATCTTACTTATTTAAATATGTTACATTAAATTTTTAGATCAGATAATTGTATCTTTCAAATTAGTCGAGCATCAACAAATCCGATATGTTATTGTTTGAATTTAATTTTAATTGACTTATTTTTTCTGGAATAAAATACATGCTTCAAATCTTTGCTCTTTTGTATTACAGCTAACACGTATTCCTGGCGTTGTAGGGAGTATTGATAGTACGTATGTGCCAATACGTACACCCGCAGGTAGACAACGACAAGCATATGTAAACCGTCATGATCAAACGTCAATGACTCTCCAAGCGATATGTGATTCAAAGAGGCAATTTTTGGATTATTTTGTGGGGCCACCCAGTCGATGTCATGATTCAAAAATATTTCAACTATCATTCATTCATCCAACGATACATCACCTTGGTAATGATTACTATATATTAGGAAATGCTGCGTGCAAATAATGTTTCAACGCCATATAAAAATTATGGAGACATAACCCGAGTTAGAGTTTTCAATAATGAATTGAGCAAAGCTCGTGTCAAGATAGAGAATAGTTTTAGACTATTGAAAAGTCGGTATAGACATTTGATACGACTGGATTTGAAGACCGTGCAGAAAAATGCAAGATATATTATTTGTTGTTGTGTTTTGCATAATTTAGCAATAGAAAGTAATAGTAGCCGTATTTTACATAATATTAATCTTCAAAACAATATTAGTAATAATACCATTACTTACAATCAATTAAGATTAAGGAGGATTCAAGGACAAATTAAACGTAACAGAATAGCTGCTACCTTATAAAACCAAATATATATATTAAAGAAAATAACATATATCTTTATATGATGATATTGAATGCTGATGTTATGTTTACTAACAAATTCAGTTACATAAATTCATAAAATAATATTTTTATATGACAAATATTATTTCATGAATGTGTGTAACTTAATTTGTTAGTAAACATAACATCAGTATTCAATATCATTACATAAAGATATACATTTTTTTCTTCAACTATTTATCATTAATAAAGAAACTTTGCTAAAAAATTTTACCAAAATTGAACACATCGAAAAAAATGTAAATTAAAACATAAGAAAAAAATTATTGAATTTAAGAAGTACTCGAACGACTTGATTCGTTACTGCTTAAACTACTAATATTTTTTTTTTTCTTGCTTATTTTTTATTTGGGAGTTTTATAGTTGAGCCACTTTTTTTCAGTCGGATTTTCAACTTCATATACACTCTATGTCGTCTGTACCAAACATTAATTGCTTTTATTTCTTTAGTTTCTCTTTATTTTTTTTTCTCTTCAATTTTGGTATCTTCAGAATGTTTTTTACAACTTTTTCTTTTCCTACACCTATTAATATCTCCGGATCAAGACTCTCATTAAGTGCTTTGATTGCATTTACTTCACTTTTCCATGGAAATTTATGCCGAGTATTAGCGGAAGTTTGATTTTTTTTTATGATTATTACAAGCTCTTATTACAGATTTATGGTGATTTTCACGCTGTGTTCCGCTGCATTTGAAACCTAATTTCTTTCCCAAGTCCTTGCCAATATCATCCCACATATCACTCTTCAATTTGTAGGGTTTCAAAGGACCTATCATCGAAAATCTTTGTTGATATTAGTCTGATAAGTATTTTGTAGCATCATTTGTCCATATAAGTTTAAAATTGTCATTATGAGCGTATCATGTGATAGGGTCTGAAAATGAAAATTAATTCGACATGCCATTACTATTAGCTTTTAAATGATTCATTATTATAAGCATTAAAATATTTATCTCCGAACTATTTCTCATAAATACAAATTAAAAGAACAAATTCTTAGTTCATTGCAATAAAATTATAATTTTTTGTTTATTCTGTCATGCAACTATTATACAGAAAGAGTGTTTATTAATTATAAAAGTAGATTAATTAATTTTATTCTAAATTTTCGTATGTAGTGAACAAGACTTATTCTTTACCAATGAACTAAATATTTTTCTTCTCATAAATTCAAAACAGTCAATTGTTATTATGGTTCGGATCGAATATTTGATTATTCTCTGCTTGATCGATCGCATTTTCATCTTGTCCTTCCATCTGCTCATTAACTTCACAGATGTATTGAAGATCGGTTGAACCTTAAATTGAAAGATGAAAAATGAAGATTTACGGAGAAACCTATGACAATAAAAATTTCACTTAATATTTTAAATTATTTAATGAATTCAAAAAAACAATTAGATATCATTAAATTGAAACTAATAAAGTGTATTGAAGATAAAACATTCAGTTCAATAAAAAAAATAAAAAAAAATTTTTAACTTGCTCTGATTCACGTTAATTTTATTTTATTAGATAGTTCTCCTTCTGACCAACATAAAAATTGAATACAACGTAGAAGAACTCAACTGTGTAAGAAAAGAAAATTAAATGTAAAATTCCAAGTTTGAATAAATCAACTTAACAATGAAAAGTGTTCATGACTACAACGAATTACGATTACAATCATTAACAATTATTTTGATTCATGATTTCATTTTTATTTGCATACACGGAGAAAACAGTCATGGCAATATTGCAAGAACTCTAGAAAGCTTTACTAGAAATTCCTTCACTTATATGGATGATCGTCAAGTCAAGCGAAATTCACTAGATATATCTCGTAAATAAATACTCGACGGTTACGATAAATTCTAGTAAAATTTACTTGACTTGAAAGTAATTTTTCAAATCTAGTAGCTAATTGAATTTAATTATTCAACATAATATTTGAAAAATTAATTATTTGGTCAAATTATCAACGATACGTTCTATTAACGTGTTATGTAATTTTGCTCTTTAAAGGTGTCAATATGAAATACATATGCTTAACCTTAGGGACTTTAAATTCCTTTTTTTAGTCCTAGCCTTTCGACCAATAGACAAGGATGAAGGGATCTTCGATAGAGAAAGTAAAAATGTGTGATTTATATGAAACAATAACAAAGTTTATTAAATGAAAATTATTAAAAGAATTATAATATCAAGTAAAACGTTACCAACAGATGATTTCCTTTGCTCAGGTAAAAAATGTATTAAAATTAATTGATCCTTTGTTGATGCTCCAGTCAGCGTAATATGACCTTTTTAACTCGCGAATTTATTTAAATACTCGTTGTTAAAATTTTTGAACATTATATTGGCTTCACATAAAAATTTAATAACTTCAACAAAATTATTGATACAAGACAAAATAAGACTTACAATTTTCGAGCGATGTCTCACGATGATCTGATCTCGATCTTGCTTTTCCGACAACTGACTGATGCATCAAATCTTACGTATCCATTTAGTCGAGTATGACATTATTAGAAATCCCTTGCTTCAGGCGCGCACAAGTCCCTTCACATGGACCTTTCCTTTTTTGGAAAGCTAATGCTCTTCTTTCGTCACGCACTCTTTTTTAAACTTTTATTGCTTTTTCGCCACGTGGGTTTCCCATTGCAATAAAATGTCTAAAAGATGATTTCCTCAAAAATTCTCCAAATCTTCTTTATTTTAACAAGATTTAAAAAAAACTTAAGTAATAATCGTTAACCTCAATCATTGAGTTTCATTTTTAACCTCCTTTAAAAACATATGTATAATTCAAATAATTATAGAAAATAATTGAAATACACTCAGACATTACAAACGTAATGTATCATTTACTCTAATGTTCAATGAATATTATATTCTTTAATTTTTCCATAGTAAAAATCGTAGCGGTTTACGTAGAAAAACAAGAAAATAACTTAAATATTTGAAAAATTATTTTTGATAGACTTTACGTAAGCTGAATATCAATTTTACGTGTACATAGCTTAAATATTACGGGAAAACGCATATTTGAAGCTAGTCAGGAATATTTCTATTAGAAAGATTTAAACCGATGACGGCTTTTAACACACGCAACTATCTAAACCGACGCTTTAGCCCGCTTGGCTATCCGGAGCTATTAGAAATAATCGCGATTTTTATTTATATTAAATTGTGGCAGCATGGATATCCGAATATTGTTTATCAGAAAGTATAAGAAACTATTCCACGATACCAATCAAATTTCACTAGAATTCTAGCAACGTTTTCTAGAATGAGTTGACTTGACTAGTCAATTAATAAGGCTCTTATTATTTTCGTCAGTCATTTTTACTAGACAACATATTAAAACGATTAAAAATTAAAGTAAAAATTTTCAAATTGTCTCTGCTTGATTTTTCTAATACTATTTATCAGATGTCACGACAAATTGTTTCACACTGAAAATAAAATTTTACTAGAATTCTAGTGACGTTTTCTGGAATAAGTTTACTTCATTAGTCAAGTAATGAAGTTCTAATTATTTTTCTCCGTGTATAAAGAAACATAAAAAATATAATCAGAGAAAAAACCGAGAGTAAGTAGGTGCAAGACATAATAAAAAATTAATCAAAAAAATGTAAAATTTATAACAAAATTGATAGAAAAATGTGTCAAAATACATATTTACCGTTATCGACGTGAATTTGACACAATGACGATCCATTTTTATCTCTTAGAACAATACCGTTTTCATCACAAATATATTTTAGATTAAAAACACGAATTTCTCATATAATAAAACCCCTACTTTTCAACAGATTTAATTAGAATGAGAAAGATTTTAATTATTTGTAAAAATTTTGATAATAAATAAATTCGTTGAACAGCAAAAGCTAATGAAATAGTTATTAATGTTTAGGAGATTTTTTACTAAAATATTTCAGATATCTTTACGGCAAAAGATCAGAAAAGACTATCCACTATATAAAGGAATACATAGATTTTTCTAGTTGTCAGAAAATATTTATAAACACATGTATTTAGGATTCAATTGACTATACGAACATTCAAAAAGATGTTTATTGAAAATCCTTCAAGGTTACGTACAAAGGGTGATATACTTTTCGATAAAATTTCTATGACCAACTTAATCCCTAACAGATGTACTCCGACAATAATTTCCAATAACTATAAACAAATATATTCGTACATCTACTAATGCTATAATTGTAAAACATTATTTTCGAAATTAAATAAATCTATAATTATTCTTAAAATATTTTTATTTTTCAAATTGAAAATAAATCCTTTAAAAGATTTATTTTAGTTATTAAAAATTTGATTTGAATTGTTTTAGAAGCCTTGAACTGTATCTTAAAAAATAAAAAGTAATTTTTTCGTCTCCAAATGACCTCCTGAAAATATTATATACATAGAAAATACCTATTTTAAATTATTATTATATTATATATATATCTATTTTACCCGCTTTAAATCTGTACTTCAACTTCGAAATAATTCGGGTTGACTCGACACTATTTGACTCTGCACCTTGCAGGCCGTGCAAGCAGTCGAAAACGCTATAGTCGAATCAAGAAAAGAGTAGTCTCGATTCGGTGTCTAATGTCACGTCTCCATAAGATTTTATTAGGAGGCGTGAGACTAGACACCAAATCAAGATTACTCTTTTCTTGGTTTGACTATTGATTGTTATGCCGTAGATAGCATTAGGGATTTCAGTCAATTATCACACACAAATTTATTCGAACAATCACAAGTTGATTGTCACTCTCAAAATTTTATTACACTAAAATGTATAACACTAAAGATTATTATAGTTCACAACAATGTATTAGTTCAATCACTTTTATTTGAGATCGAATACTCGTAACTTCTTAACAATATTATAATTCTTATGAATCGAAAAAACTCTATAATTCTGGTTTTACTTCTGTAAAGGCTTTTTATCGACTAGGTAAAAATTATCAAAGTACGAAAGTAGTTCCTCGCAAAAATATTACTACACTTGAGAAAAATAAGTAAGAAGGTGGTTCTAAGTTTTGAGACAAAAACGTAAGAATATTAATGTCAGCATAATTTTCATACCCAAACAGTGTAGGGTAGTTACGACATAACAACATATATTCCTAACTATTTTATGAATTTTTACGATCTTGAGCAGTTCATGCATCCATATTAACAGTTGAACATATACTTTTCGAATTTCTTTTTATTATTGATTGAAACTGTACTTTTTAATAATCATTTTGTAGGAAGTGTTTTTCTTGTTGATAGTTTATTACAATTTTCGGAAAAAGATAAAATTCATTGAATTTTTATGATACCAATCAATGGTTTGACTTTTTTAAATAATAATTTACGCCGAAATATTTCATGAAACTCTGCATGACGAATAACTTTAATTGTAGTTGATTTTATCATACAAAAAAGGACTATTCCTTTTATGAAAGTATTTTCTCAGAAATTAAAAAAAAAAAAAAATGTGAAAATGATACTTCCGGTATTTTTATTTAACAGAAAGCATTTTTTATCAAAACTCATATTCTGAATTATTTACAAAATCTGTTTTTCTAGAAATGTTAGAATATATTCGTGCAGTAGACGATACCATGATGATCGGGTTATTGTGCCGTATGCATATGTTAAATATAAAGATGATAAAAATAATTATCACACCGTACATGATAGTATGGCTTTACAAAAAGAGACTATTTACAAAAAACTCGAGCAGGATTATTAGGTAGTTCAAGTGAGAAGCACTAGTGGTAAGTTAAAGTGATGATATTATTGTTTTTCTATAATTAATTAGAAGAAAAATAAGAGTGTTAGCTGAATATACAGTATAAAACATAATTGTAACTAAAGCTAAATGTAAGATACAATTCTTAGTATGAATATAGCTATTGTGTCTTCAGCTGAAAACTTATTTAATTAAATCGAGAACTGATAAATTCATTGATAAAAAATATGCAATGATACTATTATTGAAGTTTTCCTTTCGAATCATTACACTTATCTTTTTTTCTTCAGTTTGTTTTAATTTCAATGAGTTAAGAGCTCCTGTAGAAGACCTGCAACTTTTCTATCAAAACAGAATGAAGCAATTGCAGTTAGACTGTAAGAATGATTTTATCTTTTATAATAACGTCTCTTTATGAAGACTTTTTGAATCAGTCACTGTTGAAAAGTTTTTGCTTTTAAAATACACTTAAAAATTATTTATGTTTATAAAAACTTTTAATTTCTTATGACCATCATCAAAATTTGTTATGTTGAGTGCTAATGCATAATTAAAAAATATTTCTTATACACCGAAAAAAGAGTAAAAGGCAAGCGACTGAAATTCTAGCAGTAGTTATAAGGCAAGCGAGTAAAAATAGGGACAATCGGCCTGTGCATTAAAATTTACTTTACTTTTTCCGTCAAAATATTTATGCAGTTCGACTTTAGCATATAGGACACATTCCTTCACACGCCACGATAAGCCTCAGAAGTTCTATCTGTTATTTGTAACGGTTTTATAACTTTAGCATAACATCAATAATCCTTTAAAGACGATTATAATTCATACTATTCAAAGTAAAATCAACATCATCATTTTTACTCGCTAAGGGAAGCGTTACAACCCTTACTATTTTTCTCCGTGTACCTAATGATAATTGATTTTTACATGCAATTCATTTCACAATATCAATTAACGTTCGTATTCAACGAATGATATCGATGACTTGAAAAAATTAAGACCTTCTGGAAAACGGGTTTCCGAGTGCAAAGGGAAGTCTTTAGTAGATCCTAGTGATGCTTCCAACACCAAAAAGAAACAAAATCAAGCAATTGATGTTTCATTGTAAAATATATCGTTTTTTTAACGTGTTCAAATTAAAATTAAATACTTCTTTGCAATTCTGACCGTTTGTAACTTCTTGTTGCAATTATTATCATTATTATCATAATATGTATATGATAAATTTAACAGTGACATAAGGATAGTAATATTTTTAACGGATTATATAATTACATTAAATACTCAAAAACATTGATTTATCAGATACTGAGAATAATGGTTGATTTGTTCTCAAAAACTAATGTCCGTTCGAATAATGTAAGAATAACAATATCATACTGCGGTATGCATGAAATATGGCAAGATGTTATGAATTATGATATGATATACGCAAACAATCGGTATAAAAAATGCATGAATAGAAATATCGATGAGATATTCGAGTATCTACTTGTATATGTATATGTATATACTCTACAGTAATTTTTGAATTACGTTGAATTACTTATGTTATAGAATAAAACTTTTATAATCAAATTCATTGAATAAATATTAATATACTGTAGATTCCAATATAGATTTGTAATTATTCGCTCAACAATCATTCTGAATGCCTACTATTCGATCGACTCATTATTTATTATGCCCATTGGTTAGTCCACCCACTAAACACGCTTGAAATTGTTTATTTTTCAGAAATATTAATAGGTAATATAGTCTAACACAGAGTATGTAAAAACAGATCACAATGATCAATGGAAAAAAAATTTTTTTCCTTAGTTTACGCGCTATTAAAACATTTATGAAATATTATTTGAAATGTCGAAACACGATAGATTATAAAAATAATTCTTTGTAAACGTAATTTTTAAATATTCTATCTGTTTTTTCGTCATTTATATACACTTGTAAAGTTTCCTAAGATCGAACTCTAGAAAAAGCTACACATAATTGTCCGTGATTAAAAACGTCTTTTGTTAAATATATTCCAATCATATCAAATGTTTGTCCTTGAGCCTTGTTTATAGTCATAGCAAAGGCTATTGTAAGTGGAAATTGTCTTCGTTTGAATGTAAAAGGATATGTGTTCTCACAATACAATGCTATTCCGTTGATAAATACTACTTCTCCTGATATATTACCATTCACTATTTTACATTATAAAAGATTATGTCCAATTTTTAAAACCATCAATCTTGTGCCGTTACATAAACCTTCACTAATATTAAGATTTTTGAGCAGCATAACTACACAATATTTTCTCAGAATAAGTTCATGAGGTGGAAAATTTGGTGGATTCAATGTATTTAAATATTCAGGTAATATAGCATCGTCAATGTTGCCATTATCACAATTTTTGGTACTGTCTACACTTGTATACGTTTTTTCAGTACTATAATCTAATAATTTTACAACTTCAGTATTAATTTTTTCTACATCCACATTTCTAGCTGCAAGTATCGCACATATTGATAACTTAGTATAACATTTATCGACGATTATTTCTTTATACATATTTTCGATTATTTTATCATATTTGAATATTCTACATTCAACTGGAAGATCTAAATTATCATGAGAATCATCCAAAATACCTTCACCCATATTTATAAGAAATTCAGTAAATGCAATTTCTGAAAGTAACGTTCGCATATTTTGGGTTAACGTAAATTGATGAAATTGTCGCCAAAGATAACTATGTTCAATGGATAAATTCACTAATTCACTTCTTGTTGAATTTTTTTTAACAGGTAGTAGTTGCCGGAAATCTCCTCCTAAAATGAATGATTTTCCACCAAATGGTAAATGGTTATCCATCATATCACGTAAAGTTCGATCTATTATTTCCAAAGCATACTTTGGCGACATTGGCGCTTCGTCCCATATAAAGACATCAATACATTTTTAACCATTTCCTTGTTTGGAATCATTTTTAATGTTAGATGATGAGTCAGAAAAAAGAGGTAAAGGTAAACCAAAAGTTTTATGAACAGTTTTCCCATTTGGGAGTAATGTTGCAGCAATCCCTGTAAATGCCATGGTACAAACTTTTTTATTTTTAGATCTTAACAAATACCATAAGGTTGTATAGATGAATGTTTTTCCAGATCCACCAGGTCCATCTATATAAATACAATTGGATATACGATTATCGTTGTTGGTATCGATAATATTTAATATGTAATCAACGATTTCCTTTCGTTTTTGATTCAATTTTTGATATTGTTGAATTCCACGATCACTGTCTTGTTCTTTAGTTCTGTTATCATTTATATCTTCTGAATCTGTAATTTGTTCCATAGTTGGAAAATTTGATAAGTGGCATCCTTCGTTACATAGAATAGAATTTATATGAAGATATGCTTTTTTATGTCCTAAAATTGATCCAAAACGTATTGTAAAATCTTCTGACATTGATTCCTTGAATTGTTCCCAAAGTTCTTCAGGGTGCAATGGATAACAATGTAATAATATACGCACAAATAAAAATATCTTAATTGACATGGCGTCATCTAAATTTCTGCATCATGAAGTGCACGTTTCCACTCATTATGGTCTTCGATCAAGTCATTCGAGGCAAGTGTTGACATGTATCATATGTATGACCATTAACTGTTCTCATATCTTCATAACTTTTCGGTGCTTTTACTTTTATTAATAACAATCTGAGATAAAATAATTCAACATTTGATTGACTGACTAAATACATTCGACCAATAACTTTAAATTGCTTTTAACGTTTAACCCATTGATAAATTTCATTCTCTTTTCGAAATACGTAATGATTAGGGATATCTGTGTAAATATATTGTCAGGCATTTTCATCGCATGTATTTAATGCAAAGAAATCAATTAACATGGTAACTTTGTCTAGGACATTTCTTATTTGTGAGTCATCACAGTTACTGTCTATTATCAAACTTTGTTCATTGGGTAAATGTATAAGTTAGAAATTCGCAAAAAAAAATCGCATAATACTGTGACTCTTTTCTTGTAATGGTTTTGATAAAATTCTCCATACAGCTTCTACTGGTCCAACATAGCGAGTTTCAATATGATTATTGATTCCATTGTATGTTATAGTGTTATTGTCATTAGTATTTGAAACGTTCCAATTTATTGTTATTAAAGCTTGATTATGCCCTTTATATACATATTTATATAAATGTTTTACAGATTTTATAGACGTAACTATTTCTACATTTATATGAGCATTAAATTGTTCCGAAAGTATTTTATTATATGGTACAACATGTTGATTTGTAAAAGTGTCTCCTTGTGGCCGGATACAAATGATACCTGAATCTCTGCAAAATAAAAAAGATAACAATTTTCGTCCATAGCAGTGTCTTCTCGGAATTCTTTAGGGTAATGTTTAGAACATTTTCCATTCACAATGCACCAACTTCCACATGGTCCATGAAGCATATTTTTCGGAATGATATCAAATATTGGATCATCTTATTTGGTATTTTAGCACAAATGAACTGATCAACTATTTGTGGAGTTGTTATTTTACATCTGTCTTTCAATGTCATTAACATGTGCATATGAGGTAATCCACGTTTTTGAAATTCTATAACGTATACGTAAGCTAACACTTCATCAAAATGATGTTCTTTTACTATCATATTAATTAATGCGTTTTTTTTAATATTAAAGACACGCGTTACGATATCAGGTCTATCTGCAGCAGTTTGTTTTGGAAATAAATTTTCTTTGATTTCAAGCCAATTAGGATTGCATGTCATTGTAATGAATATGTCTGATTTGCCAAATCTACGTACTATTGCCATCAAGTCTTGATAGTGTTATAACATGTTTCGAGGAGATCCACAAAATGATGAAGGAAGAATTACCATTTTTCCAATTTTGCTATCGTTACTCACATCGCTATCACTGTTCGTTTTTTTTCTTAAATAATCTATTAGTCCTCGATAGCATTCAGCACGTAATTTCTTTTGATTGTATCTACAATAGTTCAATCGATCTTTTTCAATTTTTACATAACTATCAACAACCCATTGTTGAAACAATTTATGACCCATGAGAAAAGCATTAAATTCATCACGAATTGCTATTCAGTATTTATGGTAATCGTTTCATGTCACTTTTTTATTTGGTTTATGAGCATTAGGTATATCCTTATACCATCCTTGAGTGCCGAATGGATAAAACAGTGGATAGATCCAAGGTTCTACGTTAGGATCCATTGAACTAACATATTGTAAAAATTTGGTATTTTTATTAATTACTGAAACATATGATACAGCAATTTCGCCATCAGCTGTTATTGAAAACACTGCAGTGACTTCGTTTTCTCGTTGAAAATTAAATCAACGTTTATCAATACCTTTCCATCAATACCAAATATGACAATAACTATTAAGGGTGTCTACGAAATTAATCATTTTTCACATCAATTCATACAGGTGGAATTTAGTGATTTAAATCGTTTAAAACAAAGTTTATTTAGTGAGTAATATTTTCTCATAAATGAATAGGAAAAGTTGAGGTTATGTAAATATTCATTAATGTAATCTGTTTGTTAATTGAATAACCCATTATACTTATTATGTATTCAGAATCAGAAGCCTATATGAAGGAAATATTTACTGAAATAAATTATAATGGAGCATCGTTTGATTCGGGAGTACTCACAGACGGAACTTATAGAGTCAGAGTGCAAGTTGAATCTTTTGATTCCAAAGTCGAATTCAAAGAAGGTGACCATGTGGAAATAGAAGGCGAGATACGAACTGATAAATCAAAGCTGAAAAAGTGATACATTTTTATCTTTTTATTTTTTATCGAACAATCAATTTGTGTAATTCAAATACTTTTATTCAAACAGACAGTGAAATTATGATTTTCTTGAACAGTATGGACTCAATGAAGAAAACGAATAAACTTCCTCTCTCATCAGAAGAGTTAAAATCAGGATATCGAACATTGAAATGACTGCAATCTCCACTGGAAATAGAAGACTATACTCCTCCGAGAAAAAAACAAAAAATGATTAGAGATAATGCAAATGTAAAGAATGCGAATTTAGTCATGAAATATTGATTTAACTCTACTATTATTTTTACTTTGAATTTAGAAAACGTAGCATGATTTATTTTTTCATAGAAAAAGTTTTTATATTTTATGAAAAAAATAATTTTAATATTAACGAATATATCATATATTTTTTTTTTTTTTGATATTGGAGATATCATACTATTGAGAATTCTCAAAAATGACATGAGCCTAACCGTTTAAGGATAGGGATGAGTGTGCCGGGTCAGAGCAAATGGTAGACAGGTCTTAGTTTAACAAAAATTATAACAAGTTTATTTAACACTATCAGCAGGGACACAATAATACAAGTTTGATTTCTCGAATACTTGGTGAATGTCTGTCACTGATTTATCACTGAATGTTTATGAATGTCTATTAATTAGCTTGACTTGGTGTGTTCAGTATTATTGACCTCCCACACGAGCTCAACACGCTTCTCAAGTCAAGCAAGAATATGATTGTGCACGTGGCGTTAGCCTAACTAGCAATGCGAAGTAAATGCAATTTATTTCAGGTGACATAAATCTTAAATGTCCAAAATTAACACTTGGTTTAGTTAATGACTTAAGTACTGAATATTTCTGTTGGTTCAGAAATGCACAAGAACTAAAGATTGACTCAGAAATTCTAGATTTTTGTACGAATGAATAGAATGGCGTAGTTACGTGAATAAGAACAGAACAGGAAATTTACTTTATTTAATATATCGAAAATACTATGAATTTTCTTGAAATATTTGTCGATTAAGTTTTAGAATGACTAGATGAATAATTGATATTACTTTGAATGTCACAAGTTTCACAGATTGTCTCACAAGAATTAGATTTTGATGAATAACAGTGAATGGCGTCCGAATGTCTTGAGAACAGGAAAAAGAATGCGCGACAGGAACTTCACAGGTCAAACTTGACACCAAATTTTATTCAATTGAGTGACTAAAATTTGAGAATTTATTGATTGTCTGGTCGATTGATTATCGACTCAGTCTCAAGATGGCCGTCGGAGTTCCCTCAGCTGATTATTTGAATTGAGAATTAATTAATTCTCAACACAAGCAGATAGAATAATAATGTATCACAAAGCTGTAGAGGCTATCAATTAATTAATAAATAACATTTATTTATTAATATTATGTATTTCAATCAAAATTGGATATAAATAATGTAGGAGTTATTGAATTTTTATAATATTCATTTTTTAATTTTTTTACAGTTTAATCTCCCGCAAAAGCGAACGAAGAAGACACTGAGAATAAGCGTGATAAAATTTTTGGAAGAATGCGCACAAAACTTGTGGAGCTGAAAAACCAAATTAAACGCATTAAGGATATGAATAATAAGGATAAAAGACCGAAGAAAAAGGAGAACGAAGAAGAACCGGGTGTTAATGATTAACTTAATTATTTTTTAATAAAAGTAGACTTTTCTTATATTTCTAAAAATTTTGAAAACATTTTTTTCAAGTTTCTAAGTAGAGATTTTTTTTAAATTCTTTTTCTGAGTTTTTCAAACAGTTTAAAATCGACAATAATAAGTCGAAGAAGAATTTTTTTGCGAATGTCAAACTTTATCAGTAATTATAAAAAAAGCGCTTATGTGCAAATGTGTAATAGAAAATTGACCTCGTTTTTTTAAAGTTTTTATTGAAGGTTCAACTATAACCTTAAATAGTCAAAAAAAAGTGTTTATTTGCTTATTTTATAGTTCATGTTAATAATGTAATAAAATGTTATAGATGCGTTTATATGTATTGATAAATATCATTTTAATTTTGTGTTACTTTTTTTTAAGTTTAACGTAACAAATAAAAAACACATCAAAAATATAAAAGTCTTTATATATTTGGAATCATTTCATAAAATATAAAATCATAGAAAATCATATATAATTTTACATAAATATGTCCCTGTAGGAATAAAAATAAAATTTGATAAAACATTTATATGACTATATAAAAATACACATTTTTATATATAATTTGATATAATCATACAAAATTTGATCTCGCCAATATTTCTATATGATTTTATAAAAATTTTTTCATCTAATATTATAAAATTATATAAAATTTTTTTTCTCGGGAATGTTTAATTGTTATTTGAATAACTTGATTGTTGATAAAAATGGTCGATTTTTATTAGCACAATTCAATCGTTTATAATAATTTTTTATTGTTTATTAGAATTTTTGAAAATAAATAAAGTATTTTAAAAAATCAAATCTAATGCAAAACAGCCGTAGCTTATATTTATAACGAAATTTTTATAAAAATTATTATTGATATTTTCCCATTTGCTTTATTGTATTGCTTTTCGCAAGATCCATGATGTTTTGAGCTACAAGTCTCTTTTAATTGTCCTGTTTCTCTCGATTACTTTCATGAGTAAGACTATGTTCATGAGCTCATGAAAAGAATATTAAGAAAGGTAACATAAAGTATTTTTATTTTCCATCCGGATTCAAACGTGCAAAGCGTGGATATAGAATTTTTAATATAAGAGTCATATGAGACGTGTACTTGGCACGATGTTTGATTGACATTTACACTGGAAGAGTAAAATATAAGGTTATACGGGAACTTATCTATTAACTCCCCATCAGGAAGTTATTGAAATTGGGTCGATTAGTGAAATGTAAATTTTCAATATATCTCGACGCTTCAAGATATATGCAAACATACCGACCGATTTTTAGAATGATGTGTGTATGTACGTACGTACGTACGTATATATGTACGTATGTACAGACGTTACCATTATTTACGTGTTCGATATCTTAAGAATGGATTGAGATATCGACTTCAACCAAGATTTTTTCATAAGATATTGTTGTAACAAAGATCTGAAAGAAGTTTGAACGAATTCGATGAAGCCGTTTTTTTTTATAACAAAAAAACTAATAATGAATAAATGAAAAGATTGACTATTTAAAATACTTTTAAGCAACAGAATAACAATTTCATTTGGAAATTAACTCAATGTTAACTGAACATTATTGTTCATAACATAATATAACTTTTAACAATTATACATTGTTTATAACAATGTGAATTTGTTATAAACAATTAAAAATTGTATCTATTAATTAACTAATGCATCTATCACATGGACTTGGATGTTTTCGACAAAATAATATTATTCATGACGTGATATGACATTTAACAAATACAAATTGTTTATAACAATGTAAATTCGTTATAAACATATAAGAATCGTGTTGGAGTATTTAGGAATATGTCAAATATTAGTTTTATACACTGACGTATGAGTGCTAAGTGTTATCGAGTGGTATTTTTAAAAAAAGAATAATGGGAAGTTCGTCATGTGGGCACAAAGTGCGTCCGGACCCATTTTTTTGAGTTATCTATCATATGTATTATAATGTTTAGTTTCAAGTTATTTTCAGCTATTATTCATTAGAAATTGGTAGACAGGCAATTATTTTATACAGCACATGAATTATTTTAAGAACTATTTCAAAAATAATTTGTGCACATGCGTCAAAATGAGTTCCATGTATAACCTCGAATCCTACTTTTTTAGTGCTTTGGCTATGCATGGAAATGTCAGTCTTGGTGGTATGGATTACTAACTTAAATATTCAAAATAGGCTGTTTTCTTCCCCTACATATTTGATAAAATAATTGATGAGATAAAGTCATCATGACCGGTGAGAAGTAAGAACTGATAATTATGATAAACTCAGTTTTGCAATACTTACGGATCAAATCAAGTGTCACTTTTTTTTTTTTTGGTGCTACAAGATCTGTATTGTACGTTGCACACGTAATCTCAAGTCCCAAATGGAAACGGTTGATTGATTTTATAGTTAACCTTAAAATGATGAATAAATAGCATTATGTAAGACTTATTAATATTGATATTGGAATCGTTAAGTTATATCTATTTACTTATTCTCAATAACATTTCCGGCACTTTTAATGGATTGTTCGTAGGTTACATTCCATACACTCCATCGAATACGTGGTGTAGGTGAACCTGTAAGAAATATTTCTAATATTATATTTTTGTCAAGAATAAGCAAAACAATAAGAAATAGAAATAATTTAAGTGTTTCTGCTCTGAAAAATGATAGTGACTCGATGTGGTCTAGAATAGTGTGAAAGTGAATTGTTGAAAAACAAAAGATAAATTTGTGCAGGACAATTCGTAGTTCCTTCATAATGAACTTTTAATTTGATCATTTTAACTTCCGAGGGGAAAGTTATAGCAATGGGTCTGATTTTGCAAATCCCGAATTTCGACATATCTTTACGTTTCAAGGCTCCTAGGGTCAAATGTAATAGCTCCCCAGTAGACATCTGTGTGCGTGGGCGCATACGTGCGTATTTTCGAACCTGCATTCAAAACTTTTTTTTGCTATGAAAAATCACGATTATCTCGAAAATGACGAATGATATCGACGTAAGACCAATTGCATACGACACATCATGACGCAACTCAAAACTGACTAGCAGATTCCGGCGACTTCATGGGATGTGGAAAATCACGTTACATAATAACGAATTGATAGTCAATGCACCAAGAAAAAAGTAAAGGGCGAGTGACTGGAACTCTAGTAGTAGTCATAACACAAGCGAGTAAAAATAGGAATGGTCGGTCTGTGCAGTAAAATTTACTGTACTCTCCCAGTCATAATATTTATATAGTTCAACTTTATCGTAAAGGACACATTCCTTTATACTCCAAGTCCATTCTAATTTATGTCAATGGAAAGGTGTACATTAATATATTCCTCAATTTTTTTATTGTTACATTTGTTAGCGTGAATATAATAATGACAATATAATGATATTGCATTTGTTAGAATAATTTAAAAAAATTTTTGACATACCATATATATATATAGATACATGAAACTACTTGTATACAAATCGCATACTGTCGCTATAATATCATAATCAAATAAACTTTTTAGAAAAATTGAAAAAAAAAATTATTCTTAATGATTTATATGAGTTTATTTGATTGGAATTATATTTATTACATTGGCATTCAATGCATTATAAATTTGAATTGAATTTTTTTAACCTAACCAATTTTCACTACTTAGGGATTTAAACCTGCAACTACTTGCACGCATACGACTTAAATCTGCGCCCGTTTAGCTATTTTAATATTTCTCTTGGAAATAAAAATATTTGAATAAGAAAAGAAAAAACAACGATCGAATTAATTTATCGGTACGCAGCTTTTATTTCACAGCGAGTGATGCCCACTTTCCCATATTAAGAAATCTATGCGCCAAGGATAATTTCTTAAAACTAAATACGACACAAAAGAAATTCCTCAACAGCCAAGTTCTATTTTAATCCACTAAAATGATAAGCCTCAGAATTTTTTTCTGTTGTTTGTAACGGTTTTATAACTTTAGCATAACATCAATAATCCTTTTAAGATGATTACAATTTATGATATTCGAAGTAAAATCGGCATTATCATTTTACTTGCTTAGGAAAGCGTTACAAACCTTATTTTTTTTCTCCGTGTGTTCTTAATAATGATTCCATAGTTCAAATGAGCTAATCTAGGTAAGCATTGATTTGTATTCCAATTAAAAAAAAAGTAATAATTTCCTCAGCAATAATAGTGAATAGGAAAAATGTGAATTACATCATAAGATTTAATTTCGGCTTCTTTACAACGATTTGATTGCGATGAAAAAAAATTCCATTCTTATTTATCCCTGGTAGAAATTCTGACCGGGCTGTGGAAAGAGCTCGACCGAACTCTGGATAGGAAACCCGACTAGGCTCTGGCTGGGACTGTCACACATTTTCTGGCCAGGCCCCGGTCAGAAAAGCCTAGTTAACGCAATTTAAATTTAAAAAAATAATTTTTTTCATTATCGCATTTTTAATCGATATATATATATATATATATATATATAGGCAATTTAACACTCACTCACTTACTCACTCACTCACTTATCGCGAGATCTCCAAAACTATACATCCGATTAAATTGAAATTTGACATAGTTCTTCCATTTCCGGCATAGACGTCGACCAAGAACAGATTTTGACTAAATCCTATCCAAAAATTTTTTTTATTGATCTTCAATAATGTATCAATACCAGCTAAAATTCACCTGTTGCTATGGTAACCGTTGCTACGGTAACAATTGTCAAAGTTACTGTTGCCATGGTAACAGTTGCCGTAGTAATCGTTGCCATGGTTAGAGTTGTTACAGTTATCGTTGCTATGTTAACAGTAGCCATAGTTACCGTTGCTATAGTTATAATTGCCTTGAAAGAAGTCAATATAGTGACTGTTTGCTGAAGTAGACATTATTATTTTACTTTTTCTTGGTAACTCGAGGAAATGTTACAAAGTGAATTTGACAGTTGACAAATGGTTATAGTAAATATTCCGTGAATAAAAATCAAATTTAAAATCTTTCTATGATATAGGTAATACAAATAAATCAACGTTATAACATAAATGAATTTAATCTGAAGAACAGACTAAAATTATGTTCCTATAGTGAAAATGTGTTTTTGACTTTACTGGAAAAAATTATGTAACGAATTATAAATAATGTTTGCGAATATTATTAATTTTCTCATGACAAATAGTTGTAATATACATTTCTTTATCACTCTACTGAGTCAGTTATCGATTTTTCACAAACATTAAAAATTTAAAAATGAAAATGACTTATTAAATAAGTGAATGATGTGATTTTTCAATAAGTAATTTCTCGAAAAAAAATACATAATTTAAAACAATTTGACCTATGTTTTTAATGATAAATAGCTGTATATTACACTATTTCGTTATTCTACTGCGCAAGTTTTTGATTTTTCGGGAGTAGAAAAAATTCAAAAACAAAAATATCTTATTAAATGCGTAGATTAGTTGGGGACCTGCCGTGTAAAATAATGAGAACGCATCTTATTACACAGTCCATTGTGGGTAGTGTCGAAATCTTTATAATAACAGATTTACAGACCAACTGACAAATTTACGGAATAAAAAAAAATCAAAATATTATATAATTTCTTTGATTTACTCTAAAAAGGGAGATTGGATGTCAGTGACATTACATACAATGACCAGTATAAATAGTTATAACTTTAAATTTCAATTTATCATCAATAGAAAATTGAGCACTATTTTCATATTTATATTTGACCATCAAATTCGATCGTATGACCTGCTGAGCAGGCCGGTATTAACTTGTATATTTTATATTGTTAAGATTATCAATTATCAAACGTATTTCAATTAGATTTACGTAAAAATACATATGCTGAAATTTATTTCTTGAAGGATTTCAACCTACGATCAGTAGTTTGATCACATCTGAGACCGGTGCCTTTACCCGCACGACTATCCATTCAATTGAAAAATTACTACTATTATATGAATATGAACAACTCCGTATGTATAATTTTGTAATATACTTTAATCGATTATTATTCACTTTGAATCTCAATAATAAATAATATTAATGGTTTGAATATTTTTATACCTTTAAACTGTTTTTTTCTGAAACTACAATATATTTCTAATCAACATATGTTAATTTTATAATTCAGTAGCGGTTTAATATGAAACAGGTGTTATTGTTAATTAATTCAATGAATAGTTAATTAATTCACTATTATTCAATTATTTATACATATTTTAAGTATATATATATACTTATAGGCTCGAGTGTGCCTAGTCAGGTCCCGACTTGGCGAAAAGAATTCAGTTAGTTCCTGGCCAGGCCTTGTAGTCCAGTAAAAATGCAATTTAATTAGCAAATCAAACCTCCACTTTTAGAACAGGGTTATTTTTATGTGAAATTGCACAAGGATTTCAAAAAAACTATTTGCAGGTAGAGAAAGTATACGCGTCATTGTGTTTTTTTATTATAAACGATTTTTGTCTGCTCGAGCCCGGACATCTTCGTTTATAACTTTTTAACTATGCAGAAATGAACTGTGATTAAAAGGACACTTTTTGATCCTTACCGTCTAATAAAACTTTCTGATACCTAACTTTTCCAATTTGTTACTTAGTTTTTGAGATATTCGATCTCAAAAAATAAAAAAGAGCGTGAAATTTGATTGTTTTTCCTTGTCTTCTATGTCTTCTATTGTTTGATATTTATTAAAGAATTCTATTTACAATTTTTTTTTTAATTTTTCGCTTTTATGCTAAGAAATCGTTTTGATTGAACTATGTATTGTATTTTTGTTTCGTCATCTGTAACTCAAGTTCTCTCTAAATGTACTTCTAATTGAAAGACACATTGATTAGAATTATATACGTTGTATAGACCATATGATCGAATCTTCGATTTTATATCATTAACAAACCTGTTATGTCTTAATGTACAATTAATTTATTAAATTAATTTGTAATAAAAGACACAAGCAAGGATTTCTCCGTTTTTGCCCTAGCTTTTCAGCCAATAGACAGGGAAGGAGTACAGGAATCTTTGATTGTAAAAATTGATTAAACAATTAATTTAATTTTGAAGTGACTTTTAAAAAGTTGTATATTGAAAACAATTTTAATAAAACAAAATAATACTTTTCAATGAGATTATAATACCTTGAATTAACAACAATTAAATCCACAGAATGTACAATTTGAGATGAGGAACACAATAGTCAATTGGATAAAGGCAGAAACTACAACTTTAATGTTTTTGAATTTCCGTTGACGGACTACGACTATTATTTACGTTCGTTTGGTTCAAGTACGACTTTGCAACTGACTTTTGCGTTTTTACAATGATATATATTCATTTTGACGAAGGCGTTGACTTTCCCAAAACTAATTAGCTGTAAGATTTTTAACTCATTAATTGTTATTGGTGAAAACTAATATTTCAGGGAGCACACTATCCCTTTCATATTGGTGACACATTAGCCTGTAGGTATCTTACTCACTACGCACCGATGTCACCAGGCGTAATTGCCTTCCTAAGTGCTTCTACTAATATATGTTGAAACGATACAATTTCTTTAGAGTAATTTAAAATGGTGTTACAATAGGTATTGATTATCAGGGTTTTCTTTCGTTACAAATATTTAAGTTCTATTGCATATATGAGATACAGATGATTTATTACTTATTGGTAAAACTTTTCAGAATAACTTCAATTGTTTTATTGCTTCTTTCATAATTTTATAGAATACTTCATCATATTAAAATTATCATGACCATAAATTATTGATAATATTACAAAATTTAGCGTTAAGAAAATAATTAGTATGTTAATAGAAACTTTTTTTCAATTTAAAGAATTACTACAAAATTACTAAACATAAGAAATTTTTCAATAATGAGAGAATAATTACTGAAACGATTTGAATGTGGAGAAGTAATAATTAATCACTTCTTAAAATTATTAAAACAGACGGACGTCACAAACGCTTCTGACATGGGTTTTTATATTTTACGATCTTTAATCGTTTTCGATAACATGAATCTGTTAATTTTATAGGGAACAGTGCGATGAGCTTTCGCGAATGATAGTATTCACGTAGGAGATACTCGAAAATGGATATTATCAAATTGTGAATTGTTTTTAGCTAATAATGCCTATTTTTCGAATCGAAATCATGCACTATTATATCATCCCAGTATCGACAGCCGTTATAAAATTATTTAACGTACATTTTTACAATTGAGCTTTTTTTTGTAGGGATCACCTTGATTTAATAAATGTGCTCAGCGTTTTAATTGTCGAGTAGACTGTACTAGTTTTAATTTTTGGTTAACGCTATTGATACTCAAATTCTTCTCTTTACCACTTCACCAATACTTAACTGCTTGAACTTTATAATCAGAACGTATGTTCTCTTCATGAGTAGTATATGCTTTATCAGATACTTTTGGTTTATAGATTTCAGAGTGAAGGATTGCAGATGCATATTCTTCGTCGTCAATAATTTCTGGTTCTCAATTCTTATATGGTTCATCAAAATGTAATAAATTTTCCTCTATCATGTCAATATCAGTACACCTATTTATTGTATTTAATAATATTTGTTGAAAGTGATTTTTCAATTGTATTGTAGCATCATTCACAGGTGTTTACCTTTACATTTATAGTTTACCTTGACATTTACAGTTTCCATAATTTTTGATGGTTTGAAATGTTAAAAGCAACCGAATAACATTGAGGGGGTTAACTTACATTTCCAACGATTGAAAGCTACACAATTATTAGAATAAAAGAAAATTATTTTTTTTATTTTAAGCACACGATTTTTTACACATATAACGTAATGACAACAATCCAAAATTAAAGTAAAAACAAGGGGAAAAAATATTTATTCACTACAGATTTAAAGATAAATGCGAAAACATAATGTTACAAATTTTTTAAATGATTAAAAAGTGTCACATTCGTTCAAAATGCTAGCATTGAATAATCCGTTTTTCATGATTACAGTTATAATTTTCCTTAAAAATAGTTTTTCAATGACTGTGATAAGAATTACATCTATGTTTGTCCACATGACAATAATAAAACATAATATTTTGACTAATCATAAAAAATTCAATCTATAATACATGGCTACAAACGTTTCATATCTTATGTAACCTCAAAAACAATCCACTAAAATATTACATTACATGTTACTTGATCATGAACAGTGTATTTATGTTTTTATTTTTAATTTAAATTGACGTGATGGCGATATTTGACAATTATATTAGTAATCAGTAATGCCTTATCAATTCAAAAGTATATGCAACTACTTTATTGCGAAATGTTGTAAACTAGTATGTTTAGTGAGCCAATAATTCTAACATAATTATTTTAATCTTTAATTCAGCTAGAGAAAATGATAGCACGCGAGCTATGCCGTAGGATGTGGTCAGGAAGGAACTTTACGCACGAAAAAGACACTTTTTGAGCTTATCGTGAGTTTTATTATAGAAATAAATGATTTAGATCGTTAACAATGTTTTAAGAACAATTATTGAGTTTAGCAGAAATTTTATGAACTGATTATTAATATGTTTAGAGCTTCGAACAGTAATAAACTGAGAAATTTAGCAGAGCAATAAAGAGCACGTGTACATGAGCGCGGTGCAAGAGCGTTAATGGCTGCAAATACGTTGTAGCCGGCGTCGGTAGACCTAGCGTGATAGTAGGCCCACTATCATTGGCTAGGTTGAAGAAGAGGAGCGATGATTAGTTGAGCGCTGTAAAAAGAGCTAGAATAGTGCGAGCGGATTGGGTCAGCTCGACAGAGCACGAGCTAGGACGAGAGTTGACAGGTTGCGGTTAATTTTACGCAACATAGTGTAATTATTTAGAAAAAATTAATATATATACTGTGACGTTATTCTTTGATAACGTCCCATTGTTAGCTCTAGTAATATTCTATTAGATATTTCCAGACTGATAATAACCAATATAGTATGTTCCAGTAACTAATTATGAAAAAATTTAGTTATTTTGAGCTCATTTAAGCCGTTGTATTGACTCCTATAGTCAATTGTACATATTCCCAAATGTCTTTATTAATTATAAGCTCCTCTCTGCACGAAAAATATTTAATCATTTCCTTATTTTATTATTTATCTTTAAATCCATAACATAGAGTAATTATCTAATTTAATTTCTGTATATTTTTGTTGTTGATTTTACATGTGAATTTCTTTCATTCAAAACTATAGTCTTTATCGGTGTAGAATAGGTAATAATGAGTTAGAATTTATCAATTATTATTTTCAATGCAAGCCAAGGCTAAGGGTTCCGTTTAGTCATTAGAAATTACTGAGAGGAATCTCAATAAGTCAAGGAGAAACAAAGTTGGATTCAACAAGTAAATTTGTCAACAATATGGACTATTGAGAGAAAAGTTGGGAGGCTATTGTTAAGTAAAGGGCCAAAAGTAACGTGTCAAGCTGCAGTTTTTCTATGCTGGGAGACATCCTAGCCCTGAGGGTTGTAGTGACGAGGCTGTTGCCAGTAAAATGAGACTCCAAGAAGAAAAAGATAGAAGGCTGGAAGAGGTCGTAGTTATAAATTTTTGAGTTTAGACATTAATTGTTAGAATAACGATTAAGTTTTGTGCACATTAGTTTAAGTGACCCCTCCATATGAAAATCTAGGAGAAGTCACGTGAAGATGACTACCAATATGAAGTGTTGTGAAACAAATGAAAAGAATTTTGAGCTTTGAGGGAGAAGAAAATAAAGAGAATAGAGAAATTGAAGATCAAGAATTTTGAAAAAAAGCATTTTGTCGAGAGTCAATGGTGAACCGTGCTCATGAATAGTTGATTGCGAGCTATACTAGCTAGAAGAGCAAAAATCCCGCATGCAGAGTGGAGACCAGCCAGGATCTTTCATTCCAGGAGAAGGAGGTCCAGAAAACCCGGACTAGATTTGACAAAAGCTAAATATCAGTAGCTCTCTGCGAAAGTTGTAAGTTATTGAGTTCTATTTTGAATAAGTTAAACGGTAAATTCTCATTGAGATGAAAATGTTTTATGGTTAAAGATAAATCCGCGAGGCTTTGTTTTCTCCTGTACTCTCTAGGTTATGTTTAATTGTGTATTTAGTTGAAGAAGAAAATAGTTTAGTTCAGTTAATTTGAGTAATGATTTGTTTTATTATTGAAAATTAAGATATTGCATTGTTGAGTTGGAACTTTAAATTATGGTGTATTGAGAAATACATTGCTGAGAAAATACTCTTTAGTTGATGTAAAAATTTATTCGAGCTCCAGAAATGAAACAAGTTAGAGATCAATTGATTTACTTTGAAGATTGTAACGGCATTAGTTGATGATTTGAGATAGAAGTTTGTAATGATGTTTTAAGTTGAATTCAGATTTAAGTTGGTGTTAGTCTTAAGTTATACCAGTCCAGTTATTCTGGTAAATAAAAGTAACTTAGCACCTTAGGTAAAGTAGTTGTAGACTTCCAGGGTTCTCATCAGGATGCCCACCTATAGGAAGGTGCGTTATGGAGTAAACCCTCTTGTATTATATTATTAATAAAATTGTACTTTTCATTTTATGAGGTTATTTCACTATGAAAGAGTGAAATAGAGACATTATCTATTCCACTTCATGATTTAGTGGAGGGGGGGGGGGGGCACTTAATTTTCTATCCGTGGAAATTGAGAAAAGATTGAGAGGAAATTAATGGAGTTCTACTGTATGGAGAAAAGTAGATCGCTGACGTGGAATAGAGAATATGGGGTTTTTTTTCTATAGGGTTCAACCGATAAATTCCTTCACCAGACCCGACCCTCTCTCCACGACCCGCATAACTGATACCCAAGAGATTCCTTGTCAAGATCATTTTGCCATCAACATCTCAGTTGAGATTAGTTTCATGTTTTTTGATTAGTTTCAAGATTTTTAGGCTTTTTGATATCATGTTATCGAGATTTTTGATTTGAGACGAGTTATAAGTTTGATTTGGAATAGTTTGGGATTCAATTGAGTTTTAAGATTTTAGGATTTTAAATGTAATTTTTGCCAGTTCAGTTATTCTGGCGGTTAGGAATAATTTGACGCCCGTTGTTCATAATTTTTTAAAGTGAATCAGGGATGATACCTAATGAAATATTGTCTTGGGGGAAGGTGAATATCTAGTATATCTACGATAGTGAAAAAATATCGTCACAATATGTATTACGAACCTACACGGAATTGAAATAAATATTTACCATTGACAATCAATTTAATGTCAAACGAATACTACTACTCCTTTCACCTTTTAACATATAATTGTAAATTGGTGTCGAAGCAACTGAAAAATTAAAAATTGATTCTCTATCGAAGCCAGAAAATACGTGGTAAAGCTCAAAACCTGAGTATATGCAAAATTGCTATCTTAAATATTTTTCCTTAACTTTTGTTGTATTTCTTAGGAATATATAAATTAATGATAAAAAACTGATAGAGTAACACACTTTAACTGTGCAAAAAAATTACTACACAATTTTTTTGATGGAATGTGTTGACAAACATCAACGTTTAAATGATCTAGCTGGTGAAGATAGGAATAAATGGGCTGGAACAGAGCAATTGAGTACACAGGATGTAATAGGAAATATAGAATTTTTATTTTAGTGCTAGTGCCACTAACAGTACACAATGAGTCACAAAAATCTTTGTACACCCAACTAAATGAGCACTCCATCAATAAATATTTGTAACATATGATAGAATATAATTCAGAATGAAAGCACTGTCATCATTCACTTCAATGGATAGAAGGTGAGTTGACCCTATTTTGATGTTGTATTATTGTAATTTAAGTAATATTAATATTTATTACTGATGTGCATGTTCAGCTGGGTGTACGTAGACTTTTGTGAGTCACTTCATGCATTTTATAACTCCGTTTCACTGAATCCAGAGTAATAGTCGCTCAGTGTCACAATAAACGTTGTTTGAATCTCTAAAAAATGATCCAACTTAGTGTGTTCAGTATTATTGACCGCCCATACAAGTTCAACACACTGTTTAAGTCGGATAGAGGATAAACGTGACATCAGGTTATCGTGCGATATAATATTGAACATGATGTTAATTTAGACATAATAGATGCACTCCGTCAAGAAATATCCACCTGAATGTGTGCAATAAATTCATCAAATATAGCACCTTAACTTATTGTTAATTTTTTTCCTGCATGGTTAAAGACATGATACGTAAAACTTCAATTTTTTTCTTATTATCAGCAGAGCAACCAGTTTTTTGTGCAGCAGCTAATGCAGACTTAATAAGTTTTGAATTAAAATTTCACATATCCTTTAATTAATCAACATCTTTTCGTAAATTCTTAATTTCGTTATCCTTCTTGTTTTTCTTGTTCGAACTTTTTTCCGATTTCGACTTGACTTTCATAACGTTAAAAACTTTAAAAGTAGCAATCATACGTGGGTATCAGCGATCTCTATGTGCCAATCATTCCTACAATTTAGTTCCTGGATCTTAATAATGATATCCTGGTATGTGAAGTTTGAATAGCAATTTGCTATTCGATTCCCACAAATCTTTTACTTAATTATGGAAAGACAGATACTCTTTTAGTACTTATTGTACATCCAAATGGTCTACGATTTAAAAATATTTATTTGTATTCAAAGTTATTCAACCGACCTAAATACCAGTTTTTAAAAGAAATAATTGAACTAATTGAAGGTATTAAATTTTATGGTTGTAATAAGCGTGAGAAAGTGATAAAACCAGATAGAGCCAAACCTTACTCAATTATAATTTTCGATATTGTAGCACGCGAAAAACATGATAATATGCAAACCTATTTTTTTAAGGAATGACGGAGATATTCGCAGTTTTTTTCTTTCTCTTGCCAAACTTATGCACAAATGACTAAGCATTTAGTACGTGACAAGACAAACTTCCCTTCATTTTTAGATGAGATGACATGAATCTACGTTATGATCACGATGATCATGTAAATACTGACATGACTTACTTCCATTTTCGAGATATATGTCCAATTTTTTGGAATAATGATCAATATGGCTCCTTGGTGATTAATAAAGGCAGTGATCTTAATAATGGGCGATATAAAAAAGTATTCAAGTTTTATAAGTATAAATTTATTTTGAATATATTGAACTGTTTACTACTTATGAGATCGTCAATGTGTCAAAATAAGACCTATAAAGTTGAAACAAGAAAAAAAAATAGATCAAGTATAGGAAACTGGTCTAGTAACCTACAAGTGTGTCGGCTACTAGGATTAACCGATTGAAAGGAGTTTCTATCATAAAGGATTGACTCAGAGTCAATACCCTAATATTTATTTGGTAGAAAAAGTTCTGAATAAACATGGTAATCAAGCTTTTGTCGAGTGGTCAGAATTTGATAAAACACAAACAACTAGATAAACATAAAGATTTATATCTCTAGCTGATGAGTTAGGAGCAGTGTCTGTCAGAATGTATCATTATGTTCGTAAATTACCATGTTATACAAACGACACAGCTGCTCATATTGGATAAACACCTTCAACTCTTGAGAACAACAACAAATTGATAGTGGAAAAAAAACAATTGAATGTCTTGAAAAAATAAATGAAGGAATGTTGAAAGAAATTAAAAAACAATGACCAATAAGAATGAAAATGATTTTCTCATCATACCCCCGCCCAAAGTTAAAGTTTGCTCTCCGTTTTCAGGTCCCAAAATGACGTATTCTATCTCACACAAAAAGACAAAAAATCGTCTGTGCGCATGCCCAGACGGCCGTTGTCTTTCTCTGTGAGAGAGAGAGAACATCACTTTTCCAACCTCAAAACAGACAACAAACTTTAATTTTGGACAGTGGTATGATAAAAAATAGTATGTTGGCCACGGGAACCAAGTAAGATATCCTTACCTCGGTGTTTGCCAATTTAATTTTTCACCCAGGTCGGAATATCATACTTTGCTCCTTTGGTGAACAATGTACTATATCACATTATTTGTAAAAACTTAATCGAAAAATACAAACTAATGTTAATAATTTATGAAATGTCTTTTGTTGAATATATTTCTTATCTTACAAATTGTTTATTCCATTATTTACATGACCTTCATATACACAATAATTTACTTACACTGTTTCATAGAAATTATAACCGCAAGAAAGTGTATCCGTTGTTTGTGCTAAAAGAGCTCTTTTATTGTCTTGCCAACTTAATATTAATTTTTGTTTACTAATTGTGTGTACTTACAGTTTTGCCACACTTTGCTTCGTATTGGTCTTTTTTCTTTTAAGGTTCGAATGTCTAAATTTTTTTTTTTTAGGTTGATGAATTCCGTTTTTAATCCATCATTATTTTCATCTTTCATCAGACTTAAAACTTTCGTATAAACTAATGGAATATTGAAACAGTTATTTGGTGGATAGTCTGAGATGTCAAAGTCCTGTTTATTGTCTTTAATGAAGTTATGAAATGTCAACATTAGGAAATTGATAAATAAAACTATCTGCATCTATGTACAATAATTTCACTTCATTATTAACTTTCCAGTGGGAAGTTATAGTAATGAATCTGATTATGCGAATCCCAAATTTTGACATATCTTCACGTTTCAAGTCCCGGAGAGTCGAATATGACAGTTTTCTAGTGGACATCTGTATGTGTGTATATATGTATGTTGAGTACTCTTGCTATTAGTGAAGAGGGTGGGAAGACATAAAATTGTAGATTGAACCCTCTTCGAGGATTGACGATAACTCAAGGAATTTAATAATTCTTGATAGAGTAAACTACCATTTATCCGCGTTTAGCATGAAACCCAGATATTCTGAAAAATCTTTTACCACTTTTACATTTTTCAAGCATTTTTGATGGATCCTACCAATTGTTAAAATATTAATATATGCAATCAATGTTATACCCTTTTCTCTTAAAGATTAGAATCTTATTCATGGAGTTTCGTGAAATCATACGGAGCAGTGCATAAACCAATTAGTGAGCAATCAAACTGATAGATGATACCTTGGAAAGAAAAGCGTAAGTTATTGATAGAGATTGAAAAAAAGGAATCGTTGAGGTCTGATGTAGCTATGAATTCTACCTGAAACACTAGCCGCTTTACCGTCTTTGGGACTTCCAATTTAATGTGTAAAGATACCACAAAATTATTGAGTTTTTTTTAGATCAAGTATAAATTATTCACCACGATTTGTTTTATCAAGAAGAAAATAACCAGATAGTAATTGTCTTCTCCGAGTGTGAAAAATGGATATTTCTGTCCTTCTGAGAAAATCTGACAGAAGTAATTTCATTGTTTTATTTTCACTTCTCGACAAAAATGGTTTCACAGGCGGTGTTAGACTTTTCCATGAGGATAAAAAATATTGTAAACGACACGCCAGATTATTTGCATCAAGCGATGATAATTGCTCCGAAGCTCGTAGGGCTCCTGTTGCGATTAAAATCTAAAAATCAGCAATAATTGAAATGAATGTTATTTTTGAATGGTTTTTTTTGAAAAAAAATTTAGTACTTTCTATGACAATAAACATAACAACTAAAAACTCGGCGTGACTGTTAAGATTTTACAGAAGTATGGAATTTCGATTATTTTGGAAATATTTAAGTCACTTTATAAGTAACACATTAATATTGCTAAGATAAATATTAACATTATTATAAATGTTATTATGACAATATAACACCTACTCTTTTACATTAAAACGAAGTAAAATTTTTGTTAAAGAATTAAACTTCAGAAATGGATGACGATTTGACTCAGAAAGGACGCAGACAGTAAACGCACTCGCTTCGCTCGTGCGTCTAACACTGCCACAGTGGGCAGTCGGTTAGTTACCGCCCCTGCTGCGTATGCTATTTTTCATCAGAAGTGCGGCGAGGGGGTCCGTTTAGGAGAGTTGAGAACGGGTAGTTGGGGGGAGGAAAACGGGAGGTTTAGGGGGCGGAGCCCTCCGCAAAAGAAAAAAAAAATTTTTTTTATTAAATTCTTTAATGAAAATAGTAGAAGCCCCCGTAAATAAAAAGAAGTAAATTTATAATAAACATTAGTCTTTCTTATTAAATGTAAGTATTTCTATCAATAGAAAAAAAAAATTAATGTTTATTAAAAATTTGCTTCTTTTTATTTACGGAGGCTTCGATTATTTTAATTGAATAATTTAATATCTACTCTTGCCACTTTCATTTTTTAAAGGTTTACAAGTATTAATCTTGTAATGAGTATTGCAAACTCGACAAATAACTTGCAAAACAATGATGTGTTTTGGAAACTGTATCACGAAGTGATAATCCTATATTACACTCCGTACACCACAATTCTTCTGCTGGCGAGGCAAGCTCAACTATCCTTCTACCTTTTAACGTGTTCATATAAACATCACAAGGACGTTTCCGTTTTGAACCACCCTCTTTAACGTTGTCTAGCCATCGCTTCTTTGATTTCGATATAAATCGACCTTTTTTATTTCTATAAAAAGGAGAATTAACACTTTTGTGTGCATCACCAGTAGTATCCATGATTGTCAAAATTTGATGGTTATAAAATCAAATACACAATTTTCGGAGCGTCCGGACGCCACGCGGCCTACAGTGTTGCCAGATTTTCTTCCGACTATAAAAGCGGTAGTCACATTCAATGTTAAATATTTTTTTATAATATTTAATTATAAACAGTTTTTCTAAAAATCAATTATAGAAAGTCATTATGATTAACAGAAAGTGTCGCTGTATACTTATTATTACATTTTATTAAGTTTATAAATCAGATAGACGATTACGTAATTTGACTATATACACATCCTTAACTTGTTACCACCCATGTAGGAAAGTACGATTGGGTTTCGTATGGGCCAAAGTTGGGTTGCCAGTCACGAACTCTGGGACAAAGTTGAATTACAACTCTGGGGCAGATATGGCTGAACTACTAAATGATAACATCGGGCCTGGCTTGGCATACGACCTTGGCCCAACAATGAATCTCAAAAACGTGCCAAAGTTGGCCTAGTAACAACCAACCTTCTGCCAAAGTTAAAATTAATGGTGATCCAGAGAATATATTGTAAAATATAAGATCAAGACAACTTATATTTCAAAAGGAAAGTTTATTAAATTGACAGATTCAAAATACAGAATCCAAACTTAACTGAAATGACTCCTTACTTTGCATGTATTCATAAGTAGTGGTCTTTACGAAGCTTAACCTCGCGACATCATTAATTGTCTTTCCAATTGCACTATATTTGAGTTGAACTGCATTGACCATCACAGATGGAATCATTATCTGTATGTCTTCGGCAAAATTGTTGGAGTTGCAGATAACATAACGAAATATATCCCTCTGTAGAAATTTGAGAAAAACCATAATAGAAATAATATAATAATGTAAAAGATTTATTATATTGGAATATAAGGTTTCTTGCAATTATGCTATTTTTCGAAATGAAAAAGATCATTGCTGAAATATGCAAATTTAATTTTTTTTTAAATTTAATTTAATGAAAAGAATTTTTTCATTTTAGTTAATTATCTAATTGGAACATAAAAATTTTTGCCATTAATAACAATCTTGTTCATTGGAAAAAATCTCATGATTGCAAAAAACATTGATATTATTATATTATAAAACTATCATATATATAAATAATCTATTCAAAATTAATGTTTGTATTATTATTGTTTTTTCTTCCCCATTTTATAATCTTATCTTTAATTTATTAATTATATTACAGAATGTGTTTAAAATAACTCACCAATGCACTTTGTTTCTCTTAACTTTTTTCTTAGATCTTCTCAAATTCCTCAAATTGTTCGAATGTTTGTATGGGTAATTTGGTGGTAAGAATTTTCCATGGATCCAACGTTGAACTATCTTAATTTTGTGAGCGTACTTCTAGATTCATCATTTTTTCAAATTTTTTATTTATATCATATTGGATACGATGAGCTAATTTTTCCAATTCTTTATGAAATGAAGTTTCTAAAGCAGCAAACTTCGATTCCATCCATGACGACAATTCTATTTAATGAAAAAATTATGTTAAAATATAAATTTACAAATATTTTGTAGTAATCATTAAAATGCAAATTTGAAATAACCTCTATCAAAACTTGGTGTTACTGCTACATGTGAACTCGGATAGCGAGCTTCCCCATTAATATCATCAACAGAATCTTTTAATGATGAGTTATTTGTTTGATGATCTTGGCTATTAGAAATTGACTGATTCAATGGGCTATCTTTGAAAGAATTGGAAGATTTTGAAGATTGAGGTTCATTACCGGAATCCGAGTCCGATAATGGTCGGTCTAACATTGCTTTGCACCAGAACTTTCGATCGAATATTGAGAATATGACCTTTTTAATCTTCGTAATCCTTGTTCAATGCCCTCTGTAAAACATCCGATTTTAATAGGCATTGCAAATTAAACGAATATTGAAATATTATTAATAATTAATATTTTATTGTATTACATTGAGTGATTAAAATTAACCTGCAGTTGTAATGACTTTTACATTATACTTTTTCCACTCTGGTTTTGGCTTGTCGTATGAATGAATCCACTTTTGAATTTGATCCTTTTTAACTGAACTTGACGGCCAATAACACTTTCCTTTAGTTTTTATATCAACAAACCACGTATCAGGTATTAATTCAACTATAAACTTTCCATTTTTTTTTCATTAATAAATTGAATGACACTGTAGTGTCGTTGATTCTTTTTAGACATGATTCAAAAATTCTTTTTAATTGGAGCTACGATTCACAATAAACTGTTTCTTCTGAAATTGAATATGCACACTATCACATTGCATTCATGTGTCCAATTATTCTTCAAAATCAACTATCCAAACAGTACTATTAATTCCTTTTTTAATTAATAAAAAATAAAATAGTGATTACAATAGTTTATTAAATCATTCTAGATGTCATTTAAATTTTAAGTGTAGAAAATAAATCCCGAGTCAATGTAAGTTGACCCATAGCTGGCCCAAGATTAATCAGCCAAAATATATCCTACTTTCGTTCAGGTCTGGGACAGAGAAAATTACCCATTCTTGGTAAATCAATTATATGCCTAACTTGGTCCAATCTTGGATGAACTCCGTTCAGCCAAAGTTGGGCAACCCAGTATTGGGCCAAAGTTCACCCAATCGTCAACTCAGGCAGTTCCCACATGAGCAACTTTATGATCCGTTAATAAGGAAACTTCATAGCAATCAAAAACTCTGATCACTGACTTGATAAAAAAAAAGTATCATTGCTCTATGAATAAACTCTCGATTGACTCAATTTTTGCGCAACGAAATTTCTCAATTTCGTATATTATAAGTGAAACAATGATGATACTTCATAGTATGCTTAATCAAAAGCCAACAATTGCTTTCCGTGCAAATTCTTAATTTCAGCCCATGTTTATGTCATAATAAGGAAAATATTTAAATTTTAAAAATGATAACCTGCAAAAATTATCCTATAACTTGTATAGGGACACGGCAGTGCCTCGTCGTGACGTAAGAGCAAGATTTATGCTTGGCGCACGAGACACTACCGTATCTCTTGATGTAGATAGGTTGGAATTTTACTTGTGTCACTAAGGCATGTGATAAGTTGAGATATGTCTACTTACTTGGTAAGTATTTTTTTCACCAGTTATCGTTACCGTAATGGCTGATTTTATCTCCGGATTAAAAATTGGTGGTCTCAAAATTAAACAATTGTTTGGTGTTGTACATTTTTTGAGTATGCACAATCGAGTATACTTGTTTAACCGACCTTTTAAAATGGCCATCTATCGTTCTTTAATGTCGCTATTTCACTCCGAAACTTCAACAGTTCTTCATCTATTGGCAAATCCTTGGCCTTAACTGCTGAGCGATTAGCTGAAGCTGTCTAAATATCCTTATCATTAGAGTTTTTTGTTTCTTCTCGTATTCGAGTGGCTGACTAACACCTAAGTATTATTATTTGCTATGAAAGATCAGCGCATAAACGTTTGATAGAATGTGTGCGGAGACAAGGAAGTGGTAAATTTTTGTTTTCTTGAATGATGTTTGAAATACTACCAGGATGAGCTCGTGATGCCAGAAAAGTAACAAAAATTAGATTTAACTATCACCTTCATTCTCAGTGAACACTAACAATCAATCATAATCAATAATACTGCAGTAATTCAGTGAACTCAATTGAACCACAGCGTATTAATAAATTCGGTGTAGATGTGTTAGAGTCCGTTAAACGTATGTGCGTCAATGACTGCACACATTGTTTTCTTGTTGATAAGGTGAGTGTTGTAAGGTACTACAAAAATCTTAATAGGTATATGAGAGAGTGTAGGTATTTGGCAATAAATTACGATGTGAAGAAAGTCGAAATTAAGTAGTGAGTTGTATTGATCAACACCTAATCGGTAGTTACCAACACTGACTTTGATAACTTTTGCATGTTATCAGCACGATGGAACAGTTGATGAGTGTTTTCAATATGTTTGCAAGGTCTTCAGATGATTCACAATGCCTATCAGTGTACACGACTGATCGCTAACAACAATTGAATAAAAAAGCACTACTTAACGAACTGAAACTTACTAAAAATTGCAGCAACAAAATGGAAATGCAATAGAACTGCTGTTTATAATGACTTGAATGTGGACGATAAACTTTTCTTCTCACTATTTTTGGTTTTAAGAGAGCTAAGTGAAAAGTCTGGTTCAGTAGTTGCGAAAAATACTACATTATACCCGAAGGGAGCAAAGTATGATATTCTGACCTGGGTGAAAAATTGAACCCCAAGCTGAAGGCGAGGGTGAGAAACGCCCAAATAAAGATATCATACTTTCTTCCCGTGGCTAATAAATTCTTTTTTAACGTAACATCGTCCAAAACTAAAGTTTGTTGTCCGTTTTGAGGTTGGAAAAGTAACGTCCTCTTTCTCGGAGAGAAAAACAACACCTTTCTGCGCTTGCGCACAGACGATTTTTGTCTTTTTATGCAGAATAAAATACATCGTTTTGAGGCCTGAAAACAAGGAGCAAACTTCAATTTTGGGTGGCGGTATGATAAAAAAAAAACATTTTTAAGCAGATAATGTGTATGTAAACACATCGAAATCGCGAAGGCTTATTTCCGGTGAATGAAGTGTGATAATACTCTATAAATATAAATCAATATTACTGATACTTTTTTTTGACCACTTTGCAACTAGGCTGATACGTATGTTTTTTGCAAACGCTGGTTCTAAAAGTTTATTGTCAACTGATTCGTAGACTAGACATTGTTCTCAAGCTATAGATATTGCCAAACTCTCTAACAAGGATATCGAAGTAATGATTATACTGAATGATACAACTGGGAATATTTAACTTCTTGATGTCTTCAGATTATGAATATGAAAAAACTTTGTGAAATACTTCTAAGATAGTGTAATATAACTAGGTCATGATTCAAATCTATATTTGAGTAATAACACTATCAAGTTACAGTTACTTATTCATAATCAGTTATTATCTCCTCGATAGATTGATCGTTTTAAATATTCTTGATTCATAAGTTATTAAACAGACATAAAACCGAATGGATTCGGATATCCTGTTAATTTCGTATAAAAAAATCGCTGTAATATTACACCGCGATATTCCAGAATGCAAAAATATTGTCATCATTCGTTGTTTCTAGTGTAAAAAATAATTATGTATAGAACATTTTTTCATCCAATATCATATGCATGTAATGGAAGCAATCTTCATGAAACATGAAGTCAAACACAGAGGTGTAAGAAACTATAGAAACAAGAACAATCCCAACTATCGATACTATAAACAACACCTCAAGAACAAGAAAGCCCTGCACGAGAACAAACCACTAAGAATAATAATAGAAGGTAGCAGAATAAAGTTTCAAGAGATGGTTAGATACCTAGAGGTTTGGTTCGGTAGATAACTTAACATATCAACCTACATTCACGAAAGACGGGTGCAAGCAGAAAAACTGTTTTACCAGTTGAGACGCCCCTCGCGAACGCTAGTAGTAGTGTAGACATGTTTAACACTATATAGGGGGTGCTTCTTGTCGGTGATTGCCTACGCATCACTAGCATGAAGTGATTTATGTAATGACCAAGATCAGCGGGTGCTTGCGGCCGCGCAGAGAGGCGTTGTGGGGGTGGTTGCACGTGCGTGGGCTTTTACTCCAAGGGATGGCTTCTGTGTAGCGGTAGGTATCCCGCCGATACGCATAGCGATTGGTGATCTCAATGCGTGATACACACATCGTACTGATGAAGTAGTAGAATAAAACAATGTTATTATTTCTCTTAACGATACCGCATCAGAGGGATCATCGACACCGATGATCAACCTCAGACTACAAACACTTAAGATATGGCAGGCAGAATGAGACGCGTCTGAGACAGGTCGCGAGACACACAATTTCTTCCCGAATATAACGAACGGGCTCGACAATGCTTGGATTCATCTAAACAACCTCATGACTCCAATATTCACAGGACATGGTATATTGCGTACACACCACGCACAATTCTACATCGAAAGCGTTCCAACATGCCCTAACTGCGGAACTGGGGAGAATGACACAGAAAAAAACTTCTCACTCCACTGTTCCGCCTACAGAGAACAACGCAAAGATCTTATGACGGTCATTCGTTCGAAACCGAACGTTGACCTGAGTCAAGCATGGGCTGGAATAGCACAGAAACTCGTCCAAACCAAAGATACTTGCGAGGCCCTCGAGTAGTTTGTTAGAACGTGCGTGGACAAATTGATCGAGGAAATTGCACGTATCAAGGACGGAGTGAGGAGGAAGAAAAGAGAAGCAAGAGGCAAAGCGCCAACTAACCAACAACCACCTTCACCCCGAAGAAGCGTGCGACTTATTCTAACAGCGACAGTAAGCACACTAAGTAGTTGCTCGTGAACATCATTTGATCCACACCTGAGTGTTGTCGGAGCACCTAGGCATAGACTACAAACCTGTAAGCTTCGCAGACCACTTGTAGTCTGTGAATCATACGGATAGAGCTGAACTTTTCATTCTGCCCAAAAATTTCTTCTTATCTTTTACTTCATGTCACTCACTTTTTATTTTATTTTTATCTGTCAGGTACACTAATAATCCCTTACTTTTTAGCAAAAATAAACCATTAATCTTAAACTTTCTTTTAGCTGTTGACCATTAAAGAGTTGGTGCCAAAGACCAAAGCGGATAAAACTGGTACTACAGGAGACCGAAATCCAAGCCCGCACCTGGGGCTGCAAAGTCGAAAAACGATATACAGGAATCATGTGCTTTCAGTCAATTGAGATTGGCCTTGTAGGGCCATGTTCAGGCCTCGGGCTAGACGCGTGTATTCTCGGGTCTTTTGAAGGCGTGAAAATATTATGCCCCAAGGAACGCCGTCTCTAGAAAGTAGAACCACTACATAAAATTCTTAGAGTTATGCCCAATAAGGTTAAGTACTCACACGTCTTTCGGACGGGGAAACATGACAATCATATGCATGTAAGTCATATAGTGATAAAATTAATCATTACACTCATAAACATGATTAATGTAGGAAAAAATGGAAGATAGGTATTGACTTGTTTATGAAAAAATTTATTTGATAGTTTTATTGCTAATCATCCCAGAATGTATTGTCCGGTAATTATGTCTCTTAGCTTACAACTCAGGGAGATGGGGGCTTGAAATATCTAATTCTTGGGGCTATTCTGAGCACGCTGATATAATTCCTTGAGCGCACTTGCTCTACGTCAATTTTTTTTTTATGTTCGAACTTGACGATTTACATTGCTCTTTTTTACACATTATACCCATCTTTTAACTTCTAATATGCCTTTATCATGGATTATCACGCATTCCACACATTTGTAAATACTGTTGATCATTTTTTACATCTTACTTATGCGTACAATACTCTTTTGTATCGCTCCAATTTTCTTTTTTTTCTGCATTTCTCATGCATACCCACTGTTGACTTTTCTTGGAATTCCTCATTTTCCGACTCTTTCTCACCTTTCGTCATTTTTTACGTCAGTTGCTCTAATTTATTTACAGTGAGTAGTATGGAGCAACTTTGGTGGACCCCACTGCTGTCCCCATCACAAAGTGGGGATAAATTTGTGTCCATCGGAACCGTGCCGCGGGTGATGGAGGTAGGTGCGTAGCGCAAAGTGGGGGTGCATATTTATACATGTAAACATAATTAGAATAATAAATACCCGCTATGATTATAATTTTTATTATAATTTAATCTATTTACGTACAATACGTAATAATGACGTCCGTACATTTCCTGTAATGTAATTTTCACAAATATCTGTATAAACAAATAAGCTGCATGGTAAAGATGCAGAAATACATAATGGGCGAGTGCTTTGAAGATGAGCTAATAATTCAGAGGTATTCTTTGCTGGGAAGCCAAGAATCTGCTGGAGATAAGGTGATAATTGGACACGGTTTACCCCATCACAACTATCGTCACAAATTATCGTAGTTTCAACATAGCCACCAGGATTCACCATCCATTTTATATGCTCATTGATGATAGCGAGTTTATTTAATTCATCAATTAGAGGATTGAGTGTTTGACATACACCCGCTAGAATAAACGACTCATGATTTGCTACTTTGTCATAATTATAAGTATCAGCAATGTTTTCTCTCATGGATTTCAGGATTTCGATGTCATATAGAAGTGAAAAAAAAAACATTAGCATGTTTTGTAGGCACATTCAAAAAATTTGTAGGAATGCTTATTTCTTCTAAAGACACGCTCCACTTTCCAGGCAGTCGGAGGGGATGTGATAATTGGGTAATAAAGTGCGTTGTGGTATTTTCAGGAAAATAAATCATGCAATTATTACTGGGTAAAATAACGTGGAACTCGTCTTTTTGCAGTGTTATTTTTATTTTCTTGATTTTTGATCTCCTCTTGACAGCTCTTCTTCATAAAAACACCGTCTATATTTTGATGGTTTAAAACTTGAAGTATATACACCGGTGGTTGACAAAATTTCGACGAAAGAATTATTTTAAAAACTTCTTTACTCCGGCTGCTGGTATGGACACCTGAGTTAGATGCACAAAATTGCCACAAATGTGTCCATCAACTCCGCCGTCCCTCTTACGGTTTAAAATGAATAATAATGAATAAATCCACTGAAATTGGACATGTAAATTCACTAAACAATAGGTGTAAGCTTTCATGAAAGCAGCCTTTGCTTCACTGATGTGAACTAAATGACCAACGTCATATTTAGACATTTTTTATACGTTTTTTCGCCACTTATTATTTTCATAACGACGTTGCATATTCTGAAAGGCTACTAATATATTCTCAGTATCGTTTTCAGGTAGCATAAATTTTATTACACTGTGTTTAGTATTATTGTAAGCTGACACAATTATCTGTAGAACATCAATGTATCTTTTTGTGTCGGCATATGTAAAATAACGCCACATTTGTTTTTTTAACGTTCGATTGAAGTGTTCATTCAAAGCGGCTTCACAACAAGAATTCACATTGTTCTGAAAATAATTTTTTTTTTATTTTAAAATTTTCGAAAATCACTGCCCAGAAATTCTTCCTCTTAATCTGTTTATAATATGCGTGATAATCTTTTATCACTACGTTTAAAAATCCCTGACGTTGCTCGAGCAATAGTTAAGCTTGTTTTGTCATGTAATGCTTCAACCTATACAAATTGACTTAGAACATCAATGACAACTAATAAATATTTATTATTGTCATTATAAGTAGTAATATTACGTAAATTAACTAAATCTGTTTTCCACACATCATCTACATGTGAAACATTATATGTTCGCCTCGAGCATCGACGCCTTGTTGGATGGTGTGACGTGTAAGCATCTTGATTTTCTAGCCATTTTTTACATTATCATGATGTATGTTTTTTGTATAATTCAGTAATTGATTTGCACCAGCAAAACCAGCCAGATATTTTGGACTGTAATATATCTCTTTAAGAGCTAAGATAATTAAGTGGGTTTTCAAGTTATTGAAGAATCTATTCGAGAAAAGTACGAAGCTGAAAGGCAGCTTGTCGTGCAACTCAAAGAACAGGTGGCTGAAAAAATAACTAAGTCAGTGATAAATTTTTCAGTATCCAACAAAACAAAAAAAATGGCTGAATTAAGAACATGTAACATACACAAACTAAATGGACCAGATTATTTGTTATGGAAAATGCAGATGAAAATATACAGAGGAGAAACAGACATGGAACCGTATATTCTTGGTACGTATACGCGTCTAACAGAAAATGCAGAAGCTTGGATCTCCAAAGATGAAGTTGCAAAGGCATTTCTCATAAAAGGTCTAGAATTAGATCAGTTAAAATTCCAACGCTACTGCGATTAGGGCAAGTTGCCTCAATCCCTGACCGTGTAGGTACCAATTTACCTTACAAAAATTACCTTAATACTAATAATCCTACCTGTGGACGCCACTTGTTTTTTGGTCACAAAAGAGAAATCTGGAAAAAGCTGGCTAGCTCTGAGACCCCTAAAAACGCGAAAAATATCACGAGAACACAAATAACCTTTACACCATTCAATTATTTAATAGTCTGTGTAAACAACGAACCACAAAACCATCTTATTTAATTTAATTCAAAACAATAATTAATTTAATTTATATAAATTACATCACAAAATAATAATAATATGAAATAATTTAGGTATTCGAATAATATTAATCATACAAATCAAGTAATAATGAAGATTCGACTGGCAACAGCCGAAGCGACAGGTTGTGCGTGCTATTAGACCGCGAGTTACCAAACCGTGCTGGTGCACCTCATAGTATGTGAGTGAAATATCAAGCTATAATAAAGTACCGCAACAATAAGGTGAAGCTCCTACATCTTTAGAAGAAGAAAAATAACTTAATTTCTCTGAGTACAGAGAAACTCAAGTTGAAGCCTACAAAATGTCATCTTCTCAAGTGAGCTACTCAACTGTAACTCAAACCGAAGTGTTCCCGACAAAAGACCAAGGAATTATAATCGAAGCACTCGAAAATGTCCCCATACTAGAGTACGCGAGAGCCATCGGCTCTAAAACTGGTCCAAAATCCGTCAGATTCATCTCTAAAATCTCGAGCGGTAGAATATGTATTTACGTCGCAACAAAAGAGCAGGCAGAAGAACTGGTAAACAGACATAAGCAACTAGTCATCGATGATAAATTATTAACCATCAGATCATTAATTTCCAAGAACAAGAGAATTATAATTTCCAACGTTCATCCTTTCATAACAAATATTGAAATAGAAGAAGCCTTGATCAAACTTGGTATTATCCCCACTGCTAAAATCACTTTTCTTAGAGCAAGCTTGAACAATAGTGAATTTCACCCTTCACATAGCTTTAGACGACAAATGTACATCAAACCGGAAGATGAATCAAAATTACCCTCAGCAATTCAAATTCACAACGACGGAACAGCGTACTGGATATATCTATCAGGAGACTCTCTAGTTTGTTTTGTGTGCAAGGGGGAAGGCCACCTTGCCAAAAACTGTCAAAACTCTATGAACAACTTACCACACTCTCAGCCAACAGTTAATCAAGTGGAAACACAAGAAAGTTTAATGAATCATAATAAAGATAACACTCAACCAATACAAAATATTGAAATACCATTATCGTTTTCTACACCACAACAGTCCCAGCTAACGAACACGAGCTCAATTCAGTCATTTAATGTACAAATGGCAGAAACAACAAAAAAAATAACAAGTAAGAGAGCCTTATCTGACATTTTTAAACAACTAACGCAGTCTACAATAACTAATAAAGACTTAGAAAACTTTAAAATGCCAGCCCACATCAACAAAAAACCAAAGGCATCACCATCTATTCCAAAAGTACCAATAGAAGAAGCCCTGAAACCTGTCAAAGACATCCTGGAAGCAGAAATAGACAACTACAACTTCAGCTATCCCGAATTTGAATCGTTTATTAAAAGCACATGCGGAGCAAAAAATACAAAAGATTTAGCTCTTGGATTTACTAATAACAGACTCATCTTGGCAAGGAATCTTAGAACACTCTATGGATCATTGATCAACAGAGGTATGAAAACGAAATTTTCCAAAATAATTAAACACATCGATCCAGAAGGGCTCACAGGAAAAACACTAAGCGCTGCGTCTAGTGACTCAGAGTTTGGGGGTATCGAGAATTGAACCTTCAAATCCCCCTCACCAAACTTATTTAAAAATCAATCAAGGCCAAGATGGACAAGAATCAAGATCAAGACATCGAACACTCATTAACGAAGAAGCAGGCTACTTCCAAGGATCTTCGCATCATTTTCTGGAACGCACGTTGTGTAAATAGAAACCTCTTAGAGCTTGAATACATCTTAAAAAAAAAAAAAATAGATATTTTTGTGTGTGTGGAGTCATGGCTCACTTCAGAAAAAGATATACAATTTTCAGGCTTTCTGACTTACCGAAAAGATCGTATCCAAGCTCCAGGAGGTGGAATACTAATTCTCGTCCGTAACAAACTAGCATTTGAAGAAATCGACAATCTCAATACCCCAGACGTCTCAGTTGAACTTTGTGGTCTTCATTTTAATGGTCTCAACCCTTCTTTTAAATTACTAGTATGTTACAGAGCCCCAGGTCTCACTCTCAACCAAGCTCAATGGGATACAATTATTGAAAATGTCAATTGTAGAGATAATTATATACTAATGGAGGATTTTAACGCGCATCACGGCTGCTGGAACTGTGATGGCACAGATAGCAACGGAGAACGTCTTCTCCAGGCAGTTGAAAATCAAAACTTAATAATTCACAATCTAGATACCTCAACACGTATTGATATTTACAAAAATAAGAAATCAAACATAGATTCAATCATGACGACCCACAGCTTATCTGATAAGGTCAGCGTGGCAGTTAGAGAAGAGACCTTGGGCTCTGACCACTTCCCTATTAACATTAACGTTAACATAAAGAAAAATCATTATAGAAAAAAAAACCTTAAGTTAGACTCTATCAGAACTGACTGGGAGAAAGTAGGTAAAGATCTTGAACAGTATTATGAAAAATTCTTAAACATAGAATTTGAACAAGCAAATGCAGATGAAAAGTACAAAATGTTTGTAGACATAGTAACTAAAGCAATAAAAGATAACACTCCTGTCAGAAAAAAAGTAAGTAACCGAATACACAGGAATCCAGTCAAGTGGTGGGACTCTGAATGCGCGGAGCTTAAACAAAAAAAACGGAAGCTTTAAAACAATGGTGCAAAACTAAAGAAATGAGCGACTTAATTAGTTATAAGAAAATTACCGCCTAAGCTAGGAGATTATTCAAGAAAAAAAAAAAAATGTTTCAAAGAATTTGCATCTAGTATTGATTTCAGAAATGATATTAGTTACACTTGGAATACCGCTAAAATATTAAAGAACAAATGGGTTAGGACATACCTTACCAATAATACGAAAAACCTGCAGGTCAAAGACAAAATTGAGAGCGCACTAGATAAATTATGTCTCCCCTGGGCCCCTACCAACCCTCACTACCTTCCCCAATGTTCTTTAAACGAATTTTTTGATGCTCACTTTAAATTCGCCGAGTTTAACATTGCATTAGACTCTCGAAAAGTCAAGTCGTCCCCGGGCATTGATGGAATCACATACGAGTTATTGAAAAAACTGCCTATTAAATACAAATTGATTTTACTAGATATATTTAACGAAGCATTCACAACTAACAAATATCCTCAAGATTGGAAAAAATCCTTCCTCCACTTCATAAATAAAGCCGACAGAACTAGCGTTCGTCCAATAGCCCTTACTTCTTGTTTATGTAAGCTGTTCGAAACTATGATAAAGGGTCGCCTGCAGTGGTGGGTAGAACATTATAGACACATACCAGATAGCCAATCAGGATTTCGTAAAGGGCAGTCTTGCATTGATAACTTAGCTAATTTTTCCCTATACATAGAAGATGGATTTTTCAACCGCAGGGACACAGTCAGGGCCTTTCTTGATGTGCAGGGTGCGTTTGACAACGTCCAATGCAACCTGCTCTTAGATAAGCTGGCTAGCGTTGGATGCTCCAAACAGGTGATAGAATTTGTTAAATTTATTATGTGCGACAGAGAAGTCTACACGGAGATCCTGGGGGAAAGAACTGTAGCAGCAAATAAGGGTGTACCGCAAGGTGGAGTCCTCAGCCCCCTCCTTTATATTATGTATGTTGCTGATATCCCAGCCAATCTACCCAAGAGTGTAACAGTCTCGCAGTTTGCTGACGATGTAGCTATATACTGTAAAAATAAATCTCTACAAAGGTCAAAAAACTTGATCACTAAATCAATTAAAACAATTAGAGAAAACCTAGCTAATATAGGACTAGAATTATGCCCTAAAAAAACAAAACTAGTACATTTTAATAGAAAACAAATTACTCCAGGTTCTATAGAAATCAAAATAGATGACTATACTATAAAATCATGTGAACAAGCTCGATGGCTCGGGATTAATTTTGATTAGACGCTAATTTTCAATGCACACACTGATCTAGTTCAAAGTAAATGTCTTAAAGCACTTAATATTATATATTTCTTAAGGGGAACTTGGTGGGGTTGTGGCCCCGAAACGTTAACGATTTTCTATAAAAGCTTTGTTCGATCGTTAATAGATTATGGTAGTTTTATATATTACCCCACTACGGAGCTACTAACAGAAAAACTGGAAAAAATACAGTATAAATTCATCAGAGCGGCTCTCGGTTATCGCGTCACCACTTCTCTCAATATTCTTCTAGGAGAATCCAAGCTACCCACGATACGCCACCGTGCAGAATACCTTGGGAATAACTACATAGTCAAAATTCTCACCAATACGCACATGCGAATCACTAGAACAATTAACCAAATTTCAGAAAAATTAAAGAAAGTGGATGAGCAGAAGTATAGACTTCTCCATCACTGTATTAAAAATACTGTCCAATATAGAGAAACACTGCTCGCTAAGGAACACTACAATATTTATAATTTAGATTACAAAGTCATAATAGCAGCCATTCCCACTGACACTAGCTTCGGACTGGTGCTGAAAAATAGTTCCAATCCTAATGCTCTGATTCAGGACAAATTCAAAAATGAAAACTCCATAAAAATATTCACTGATGGCAGTAAAATCCCTATGAAAAAATCAGTAGGAGCAGCGGTAGTCTGCGATGATCTAGGTATATATGAAAAAATCAGTATCCCTAATCTAGCCTCGGTTTACACTGCTGAATGTCTTGCAATTAGCAAAGCAATGGATATAGCCTTAGCTAACACCAATAAAAACTTCAGAATTTTTACCGACTCTCTAAGTGCAATTATAAGCTTACAAAATCCTAAGTATGACGTCAGAATAAATCCTTATATCCTCGAAATCACTAAAAAGTACAATCAGTTTCTCACTCTAGCGAATAATGATAACAATATAAAAATTTTCTGGATCCCATCACATGATGGAATCGGAGGAAATAAAAATGCTGACGACTTGGCTAAAATAGCTACCAGATCCTCCCCAAACTATCCCAACTCTCTTCTCTTTACTGATCTTCGTGAAACCCTAAAGCAAAAATGTAGCTCAGACACAATAAAATTTTTAATTGATAAAAGTGAAGAGGCAGGAAAACATTTTATCAAATTATACTTCAGAAAAAATAAATCAAAACCCTGGTACTATAAAACGAATCTCACGCGAGAAACCATCACAACCATTAACCGACTCAGAGCCAACCACCACAGCCCAGGGGAATCCCTTCATCGATTAAATTTAATAGACTTCCCAAGATGCAAGTGCGGGTACCACAGCCAAGATCCCAATTATGTGCTGTGGTACTGCCCGCTGTACATTGAAGAGAGACACTTTCTAACTGAAAAAATAAAAAATCGAAAATTAAATCCCTATGACAAAGTTGAAAATTTATTCAAGAAACCCAACGTACCTGGATGTGTATTAATTTGTAAATTTTTCAATAAGATAGGTTTGTCAATCTGAGTGTAAAGTTATCAGGAACATAAGTCTAATGCGTTAGATGCTTGTAAATATCACTACATTGTACTATATTATTTGAATATGCCAAATAACTCTTTATATGAAGAAGTTGCGGCTTTAATAAAAAAAAAAAAAAAAAAGTAATAATGATAATAATCATGCGAGAACGTTCTCGAGGTGGTTTATTCGACTCGAATAAAGGGAATCCCTCACTGAAAAACAAGGACAGATGGTCCTTAACAAATTCACTGGTACCAGATGGCAAAGCACACACTCTCTTTTTCACTCTCACTCACACACAGGGAATATAGAGAATAAAGGAAAGACATAGTAGATTGATGTAGATGCAGTCTCCTGGGCCAGCGGGGCTTACTTCCTCGACGAGACATCCACATAAACTTCTGCGACTGGCACTTCACCCTGGTCCTTTGAAACAGGCCGTGAACATGTCAATTAATCCAACAGAAATATTTGCCTCGCAACGTCGGAGGAAGAGAGATTGCAGATATAAACCAAGAAAAAGTGACACCACGTGTGTTCTTGTTTGTTAGTCAATCCGCAATGGCGTCCCTTTGGAAAATTTTCAGCCGGCTGGCTACGTAGTGATAATAGCGCCATCAAAAATAAGTTATTGTGACCTAATAGGTAAATTAGGTCAAGTATTGATCGACAAGTCGATAACGTATCGACCCGTTGAAGGGTTGGGTGACACTTGATTCACCCATCCCGTTATAAAATATTTAGTTGAACGCAGAACTGCAGCACAAATGTGGTCAAAATTGCAGAGGGTACATGCTCAAAGGGGTGATCAAATAGGACAATTATTGTTAGATCGTTTCATCGCTAAGATGAAAACAATGGAAAAGTATCTGATTTTATAGCCAATCTACAGACGATGACACAACAACTTTTTGAAATGGGACTTGAGCAGAAAGAGCCAGATATTATTGCTAAAATTTTATGCACTTTGTCATATAAATATGACAGTCTGAGGTCAGCGTACATAGAGAGAATTTTTTCACTGAATCCAAGTGCACAAATGACAAGTCCACGTTTCGAAATTTACAAGTAAAGATATTTCTGTTCAACAGTGAATTTTAGGTTGTCATAAGTAATTTTTGTCTTATCTTTAGTAATCATTTTACTAAGACACCTCTTAAGTACAAAATTAACTTACAAGAACTCAAAATTTACTATCGAATGAAAATATTCTTACTTATAAAATTCGCAATGTGCACTTGTCATTTTTGCACTTAGATTTAGTGAAAAAATTCTCTCCGTGTAGTATGCAGTGCCTAAAGCAGAGCAGACTGTAGACAAGCTGCCAGAACACTTGATAAACAAAGGAACATTATTATTAAGAAAGACTATAGAAAAACAAGTCAACTGTTCGGAAACGTTGAATATTTGACACAGCGCGACAAACAAGAATACAAACAGGGGTCCACATTCGGGATCAAATAATGTTAATTCGACATAATAAATTCGACATCAAACGCGTTAGCCTGGTAACTGTAATTACTGCAAAAAGCCAAGGCTCGAGAGTGTCATAAGAAATAGAGAGAGCAGAACAGTGCTCAGAAAAATTCTCTAATGGTTGAGACAATGACGGACAACAACGCGCAGAGAAAAATAGACAGAGGTAAAGTGTTTGTTAATAAACGTCTGGGACAGAGTATGAACAGTCAAGAATATTCGTGTTATTCAAATACGGGTGCGACACAGCATATGTTATTCGTAAGACGGTGGTTGCAAAATTTTGTATCGTTTTCGGAGAATAGCTATACATTTAGAGTGGGAGAAGGCTCACGTATTGACGTCAGAGAAAGAGGTGCCATTGAATTTACCGTTCTTCGTAAAAACAGGCTAATAATCGATATGATTAATGATGTGTGTTCTGACTTGGAGGGCCCAAGTCAGTTCGTCTGAAAATATTTCAAGTTTCATAATGCCGGACTTGTCCAACGGCACTTTAGTCGAATCTTTTAACCAATCAGTTCTAGGGTTACTCTCGTGGCCGTACAGACGACTCTACAGCCCTAGCGACGCCAACAAGCACGCGGTCGAGCACTTGTAGCGTCAGCTAACTCTGGACAAATCACGCAGGTAACTCTATCGTACTTCTTTCGGAGGATTCACTTATTATGTCCGTCAACTCTCATATTCTGTGTAAAAAAATAGTTTAGTTATCTTACCAAAAGATCCATTAGCAAACGTGAAGCATTGTTAACAATAACTTCAGTTCTTGTGGTCCAGTGGAAGCATTTTTGGGAAATCGCGCGTGAAGATGTGCTGGCAGTGACGCCATTGTTCCTCACGTATAGTCACACACACACAGTCTAAAACCGAGCAACTCACGTATGTGAGTGTGACAAATGAAGTTTTGTGACTGTTTTTTCGGGTCAAAATTGTTAGTAACCAGTTGAACTTAATGACGGACTATTCACGAAGTACACTATAGTGTCAGACAACTCATTCAAGTGTATTTTCGTAGTGTAATCATAGTTCATAAGTGTTTTTGTTAAAACTAACTCAACTAAGAGTAACTAGAGTGTCTCCAAACATTATTTTCCTAGACTTCCTCACAACAAACCTTCTCCAAAAACAATACTGTCCATTTTGTCCTTATCCGGCTGACTCGAAACCGTAACAATGTGCTATACGTACCTGAATTTAAGAAGAATTCACTTTCAATTCAATAAACAGCAGAAAAAGATATACGAATTTGAAAAAGGTGGTAAAAACGTTGTTTTTTAGCAAAATAAACAAGTTGTGTTAGACGGTTTTGCAGTGAATCATTTATGTCGACTAAATATGAATTCTTTTCTGCCACCAGAGGCTATGACAGTGACAACAGATACAATTAAATTATGGCACGAACATTGGGGTCATATACATTACCAAACGTTGCGGAAAATGAGTAAACAAAAAACAGCCGAAGATTTACACTTCATTCCGAGCACAGAAAATCCGTTTTGTGAAGGATGTGTCAATGGTCAACACAGACAACCATTTAGAAGCACACGATCATTGACACTAGGTGAAATTCTCCATGCTGATTTATGTGGTGAAATGTCACAACCTTCGATTAGAGGTGCAAATTATTCTTTGTTAATTGAATACGATTGTTCAAAGTGCTGTCTTATATATTTCTTGTAAGAAAAATGTGATGTATTGACGAATCGACAGAAATTCTATGCTGATAGTCAAGCAGACTGACATAAAATCAAGAAACAGAGAACGGATTGGAACAAAGAATTATGTAATACTAGAGTAAAGGAATTTTTACTTGAAAAAAGTATCAAACATCGAAAGTCTACTCCAAATGCACCTGAGCAAATGGCTTCATCAAACGACCGGACAGGACCACTGAAGAGTCAGCAAAAGCTATACTTCATGAGAAGAATTTGCCATGATATTCATGGGCAGAAACAGCAAATAACGATGCATATCTCAAAAACAGGACAGCAACTAATACCTTGAACGGCTTGACGCCTTCCAGAAAATATCATAGACAAAAACCATCAGTTGAACATTTAAGAGTTTCTGGAAAGGATTGCTATGTGCATGTACCAAAGCAGCACAGAACACAATTCTGTAAAATGTATTATGGTAGGGTACAGTGAAGGTATCAAGGCCTATAGAATTTTTGATCGAAATAAAAGCAAACTTTTGACTCGACGAGACATGTTATTCAACGAACAAAATATTTTACAAGTCGTCGCTGAAGTGAAGAACAGTTCAAAATCGAGTATTAATCTCAAAAACAGAAAGAATGATGTTAAAACAAACACGTCAGAAGGTACAATTAATAATGCAGCTGTTCCGATACCAAATAATAATTACAAAAATTCTAGATTACTAATATCTAGATCACCTTATCCCACCAGAAGCAGAGCGAAGTCAAAGGATGAAAGTGATCAAAAACCGGCTCACATATTAATTGAGAACGTGAAAGATTAAGAATTCATCAAAGTCGATACGCATCAGACGTTCTACGTAAATTTAGTCACGATAATTGTAATTCAGTCTATATTCCTACTGATTCAGGAGTAGGATATTCAAAAGTTAGTGATAATAACAAATCAGAAAATGTAAAGTTTCCTTACAGAGAGGCAATTGGTTCATCAACATATTTGATAGTTGGAACAAGACCAGATATTGCCTATAGTGTTGTTATGTTGAGTAGGTTTACGGAAAATCTAAGTCCAGAACATTGGACAGGTGTACAACAAATTTTAAAGTATTTAAAAGGTACAGTAGATTGTGGGATAACTTATGCGTTAGATTCACGAAATGTAAAATTAGTAGCTCATAGTGATGCAGATTTCGCAGGCAATGCCAATAGTCGAAAAAGTATAACAGATTAGATATGTTCTGCAAACGATGGCCCAGTGTCATGGAGCTCAAAAAGACAGTCTGTAATTGCAATCTCGATTACTGAATCAGAATTTATTGATTTATGTTCAGCATGTAGAAAAAGCGCTTAGTCAAGAAGTTCAATATTATTACACTCATAAAAAACAAAAACAAGGTGAAATTAATGTGAGGTATGTTAGTACAAAGGAACAGTTATAATTTTCCATTTTTATATTTCCATGATAATCTTCCATTTTTTCATTGTATTTTGTTTCCCTTTTGTTAAATTGATAAATAATTCTATCTGTTCCTATCTAGGCACCATCTGAAGAAAAAAAGTTGAAAATTGGCCTCGACAGGCCGGCAAATTTAGACCATCTTTTAACTCCCAAACTACTTTACTTAAAGAATGTAGCAAAAATAGTGAAACTCAATAATGTGATTTAAGATAAAATTCAATAATTTATTTAAAACAGTTAAAAGTAATATTTAAATTGTTAATTATGATTTTATTTATCGACGTAACATATATCTTAAATATTTTAGTTTATTCATAACCGATAATTTATAAAATGTTCGATTACTTAATATAAGATGTTTAATTAGACTGATATTTTTCAACATATAAAAAATTATAAAAATGACTGAAGAAATAGCCAGACGATGTGCTGTGAATTATTGTAAGTAACTGGTATTACCAATTATCAAATCAAAAAATATTTAGTTGATGTTAATTATAAAATATTATCGTTGTTAAAGAGTAGTACTCAGTTATTGATATTCTAATTATTATTATTATAATATTGAAAAGTTTTAAAAATTTGGAATTTCTTATCTATAGTAAAATATATTCTGAAATACTAGTATTAGCAATTTATATAATATACCTCGGTAAAATATTTTAAATGAAGAATATTACAAATTGTAGGATTTTATGTCTAAGGATATTTCGTTTTGGGGATATTATGTTCCGGTTATTTTATCGGGGATATTTTGTCGTGGATATTTTGTCGGGGGATAAAAACTCAGGTAACCAATTGAAAATCCTCAACCATTTACTTCCGCTAACATTATTAACATTTATCAGCCTCAGCTATCAACTTTAACAGCAACTGGTGTCTCTTAAGAAAACGGTATTAGACAATTGGATTCAAGTACGTGGATCGACACCTTTAATCGTTAAACCTGAAGACATACGTTTGAATCTTAGCAAACGTCTATGGTTCAATGTTGATTACGCTGATAGAATTATTGCCGAGTTTCATGATCCTTGGAACGTCAATAGTGACAGTGCACTATCTCTAACCTTCTGTTTATATTCACAGTACAACTGCGATATCAGTATTTCTCGTAGGCTTAATACTGAAAAAAGAAACTGATGATAATATGCCGTCAGACGGTTTACACCCAACTCCCAAGTCATCATCGTCAAGCGTATCACTAGTCAATACTTTTGAGGAAAGCGCTGATAAAGTACCGGATTCAAAAGTCGAGACCAATGCTGTTTACCCTCATGAACCAAAGTCATCAGCCTGAGAAAGTAAATATCTTTAAATTCACTTATATTGAATTTATGCCTATTACAATGCTTGAATTTATGTAAGTTTTTAATATTGCGAATAAGAAGAATAATGCTGCTGACAACTATTAAATTAATTATAGATATTCAGCGTAGCGGTGCTGTTACCAGATCTACAGCAAAAAAATTCTTGATTCAAACGTCAATGTCAACTCTTCACCAAGTACCTCGTCAGACAACTTGCAACTATCTACTCACCGGGACATCGTCTTATTATCGACAGAGAGCGGGTAAAAAATTTCAAAAAGTTTCAAATTACGGGTAAAGAATGTCTAGTTGAAATACCTCCGCCACCCTGGAGTCAAAATTATTTTGAATGGTTTAAGGGTGCTCTAGCTGATATAATCACATACATTACAAATTTAAATTTAAAATTACAACTGATAATACTAATCATTGTTTGTAATGTAAGTGACATTCGATCGCTTCTCTAAATGTAAATTGAAGAAATTGCAAGAGTTTTGTATTCGTTTTATTTCGAAAATTTGTCTGTTTGCGAAAAATTGAAAACTAACGCAGTAGACTAATCGAATAGTGTTAAATACTTAGATTTATCATGAAAAGTAAATAAAATTTTCCAACATTATGTATGGTACGATACATAATTTTTTTTTAAGAAAAGTCAGGAACACGTTTTCACTTCATGAACATAATTTTAGTTCGTTCTCCACATTAATTTTTTTTAAGCTATACTATCAATTCCTTTGCATAACTGATGTTATATTTTAATTTAGATTTTGTTTCATTATTCACGAAGTATTCACTATGACCAAATGATTAAATTTACTATGTGACATTTCCTCAAGTTGTTGATAAGAAGTTGATGTAGTGATGTTTACTAGAAAAACGGTTACTATGGTATCTGTTACCATGACAACGGTTACTACGACTACTGTTACTATAGCAACAGTTACTATGAAAACTGTTACCATAGTAACAAGTGAATATGAGCTCGTGCGCAGGGTGACAAAGAATTATTTTCACAAGGGTAACACGAAAAAACCGGGGAAAATATGAAACGGATTGGTTTTTGCAAATTCGCAAAAATAGAGGAGCTTTTGAATAATATGTACGATCAGTCAAATACGGAGATAATAAGCAAGAGTTAACCAGAGACGGAAGACTTCATCGATAAAAAAAAAAATTACCGTGTACAAAATTGCAAAGTGCCTAATATCACTCAAAAACAATTTTAATTGATTTCTTAACCATAAGAACAGGTTAACATTGAAGTAAGACAACTTCACCTGTACAAGCTATTATCCTTATTTATTAAGCGCGAATAGACCACATATGTAGCATGATACTTACAAGGAAACCTCACGAGGTGGTCATCATCGAGTCACCTGAAGCTCCTATATAATAATCTACGTCGAAAATGATGGACTACGTTTTTTTTCTGCGGAGAAACGGTTTGACGGAGTAAAAATCACCCCCAAATTTGACACCCTATAAAGGTCATTTTCAATTTTCACGTATTTCTAATGGAAATGTTTCAAAACAACCTTATACGTTAAATGCAACATAAGAAATGATGGAAAATACCGTTATTCACATATATAAAAACCTTGCGGACATCCATTTTTTTATTTAAAAATAACAAACAATCAATAATTCGACAACTATCACTTATTCTTTAATGAGATCAATTTCAATCGAAAGAAATTGAAAAATTACGAGATACATGTTTTTGAAATCTTTAAAATAACATCGAAATCAATGCTAAAAAAATATTTTTTTTTTCGTAGAGTTGTGTCAAAATGAGGAAGATAAATTATTTATGATAATCATTGTAGAAATGTTCAAGACCCAATGATTTCTTACACCAGGCACAACGGATAATTGCAATATTTTTGCATTCTGGAATTTTACAGTGAGCCTTACAGTTATCACCAAATGAATATTTGCAATACTGAATTGTAATTGTTGTAACAAAATAAAATGATCAATGTCATGGTGAACAAGTATAAAATGTAAAGAAAGCAGCCAGGTAGAAAAGGTAAAGCATATTAAGAAAAAAAATAGGGATGGAATCTGAGAGAAATTGTAACCAATCTTCTTTAAGAATTCTATTGATTCTTGAGGACTAAGCACCCAAGGCAAAATGGCAAAATACGGGGTGAGGGAACTTCGCGGATAGTCACCATAGAGACTGGGTCCTATAAAAGCTCACGCAAATTCGCACAATGCATAGTCTTCAAGGGTCATCGATTACCTACAGCATTCGTTGAAAACTTTTTACCTGAAAGCTTTCTGACACAGAATACCAGTCTATTTTATTCTAAATATTGTCAGTAATTACATAATCGATGAATTTTGGAGAATCGTACTCAATATTTATTGTCCAATAAACAAGTATTCAATTGGTGTTAGCAAATTGAAACCAATGTGAATGGTTCATTTAACATCATTTTGTTGTATGATTCGGTCTGCTTGATATTTTATGTAGAATAATTAGTAGTTGATTGTCATATTAACTTTAGTAATATTTTTCAAACCTAAATTTACTCAACCTCTTTAATCATCACTAAAATCAAGCGAAATCTCCGCTTCCATAAAAGTAAGTAACGATCTTTTACTGTACTTAAACTAAGGAACCGCTATCTAGTTACAGGACATAACATTAATGTATGGCAGGGACGAGAGTTGATTATGAGTCAGTGATTAAATTTTAATAATATTGTTCCTCAAGTGTAATTTAAAACATCATCTCGTAATAGGACACTGTCTGAAAAATGTTTCACAAAGTTTTTACGTATTCTAAACCCAAAAAAATCTGATAGTCGAATTGGTCCAGTAGCTCCTTTAGAAATAATCATTATATTATACCGTCCGAATAAATCAAATTTGTAGTATCGTTTGTCGGGTCGATTCGAGTACAAAATCCACAGCATATTAACTAAAATTTAAAGAAAAACTCCCACTTACGCCCTCTACCCAACTCTCCTGCTTACCGGCGCCTCACTACCGCTTCTTCATTACGTTTTCCTGTACGGTTCGAGTGCTCATGAAATTTAATTCACAGTAAAAAAGCTTTCTGTATTAATATCATTATCTGAGGAATCTTACGATAGACCGAGAAAACGAAAAAGGTCACATCGCAAGTATCCAAGAGATGAGTATTTATTAAAACAAATCCGAAGGTTGGAGAATAAGGTTAGGAAGTGCTATAGCCATCGTAGGCAACGAGATTTATCCTCGTGCTCATCATCAAGAAGTTGTAGGAGAAATTATAATCGTCGGAGATCGCCACGCAAATAAAAACGTCGAAATCGCCGTGCAGACCGTAGCAGCTCACAGGAGAGTCGACGCTCAGGCGAGTCACATCGCCTGTGGAAACAGTCTTGTCAAAAAGTGACAATAAAATTATGAAATTACATTTGTTAGATTTTCTTAAAAGAAGAGTAATATTCATCTCTCACATGGGGAGAGACCAATTTCTATCTAGTCACTCTCTTGTAGATAAGCCAAATGGTGACAAAAAATTTATACTTAATCTGAAAAAACTCGATAAATTCATAGTATCTCCACACTTTAAATTGAAAGACTAAAGACGGTAAAGCGGTTGGTGTTTCAGGGTTGTTTCATGGCCACATTAGACCTTACGATTCATATTTTCTTGTCTCTATTAAAGAATTACATAGAAAATACTCACGCTTTTCCTTCCAGGATATTCTATCAAGAATGCTTGGGAAATGTAGAAGTGGTAAGAGATTTATTAGAATCTCTTGGATTTATACTGAACTTAGAAAAATGTCAGTTAACTCCATCAAGGACTACTAAGTTTCTGGGGTTTATCATCAACAGTAATCAATTAACTTACATTATTCCAAATAATAAAGTTCAAAAAATTATCAAAAATATTAAAGATTTTCGAAGTAAAAAGTCGTGCAGAATAAGAGAAATGGCAAAGTTCCTTGGATCTCTTAATTCACTTTGTATAGTTGGTGAATATGGTAGATTATATACAAAGGTATTAGAACATGAAAAATACCTTGCTTTGAGTAAATCTTCCAAAAATTACTCAGCACATATGTTGCTACGACCAATAATACAAGCTGACCTCGAATGGTGGTTAAAATCAGTTCCGAAATCATCAAAAAGTATCAAAGACCTAGTTTTTACAAGGGAAATCTTTACGGATGCCTCCTTATCAGGACATGGGGGAGGGGTATTCTGTGATGGCCAAAGGGCTAACGGCCGGTAAAGTTCTTTAGATCAGCGCTTACATATAAATCGATTAGAATTAAAAGCTGTCTTTTTGGGCTTAAAATGCTTTGCAAAGGACCTAAAGTATTGTCACATCCTGTTACACATCGACAATACAACTGCAATTGCTTGCATCAATAAGATGGGAAATATTCAACATCCAGATCTTCATAAAGAAAGTAAAATTATTTGGCAGTGGTGTGAAGATAGAAGCATTCGCATTTTTGCGTCTTATATTAAATCTAAGGGCAACTCGGAAGCTGATAGAGAATTACGTAGACTGCCGAGTGAAACAGAGCGGAAGCTCGTTAACTGGGCCTTTAAGAAAATAAAATTAGCTTTAGGACCAGTAGAAGTTGATTTATTTGCATCGCATTAGAATAGGAAATGTCAGAAAATTGTATCATGGCATAGAGACCCGGAATCAATAGCTATTGATGCTTTTATATTAAGATGATAAAATTCAAAATTTTATGCCTTTCCACCTTTTTCACTTATAGCGGGATTACTTTAAAAGATTATTAAAAATAATGTAGAAGGTGTAGTTGTCGTACCTTCATGGAAGGGCCAAGCCTGGTTTCCTTTATTTAAAAGATTACTAATAAGTAAGTTATTGAAATTTAAGCCCAAGAATAATTTCTTAATTTCTAACTTTAGAGAACTGCACCCGCTGGCGCATCATCTTACCCCGGTGGCCAGAAGATTGTCAGCGAAGCATATACGCAAAGAGTACAGCTCTATTTGGAAAAGCTGGTGGTTATATTGTATGCAACATGATGTTCCAGTCTGCACAGCAGTAGTTAGTCAAGTTCTAGGTTTTTTCACTCACTCCTTCAATATAACGAGATCCTTGCCTACTCTTCATACACACCAAGCAGCTCTGTCTTTTATTTTAAGAATAGATATCACAGGGGACGAACGGATAAAAAGGTTTTTTAAGGGAGCCAGCAATTTGAAACCACGAACTACAAAATATTCTTATGTATGGGATCCTCAAGTTGTATTCGATTATGAATCACAATTTTATCCAAATAATAAGCTAAGCCTGGAAGTGATGACTCACAAGATGGTTATGCTGTTAGCCTTATGTACAGCACAGAAAGTACAGACATTATCCAAGATAAGAGTGAGCAATATCAAGGTCACAAATAATAAAATCCTCATCGACATCTCAGATCGGTTCAAAACCTCTCGAAGAAATAAAGAACAACCTACGTTGATTATTCCATACTGTCCGGAGCTCCCAAGAGTGTGTGCTGCGGCAGTAGTACAAGAGTATACAGAAAAAACTCGGAAGATTCGGCCTCAGTATTGTGAGGCGCTAATTCTGACAACTAAGAGTCCGCATTCAGCTGCAATGTCGCAAACAATCAGCCGCTGGATAAAAAATACATTGCAGGTAAGTGGGATAGATACATCTGTTTTCTCAGCACATAGTACAAGGCACGCTTCTACCTCAGTAGCAATCAGGAAGGGTGTTAATGTAGAAGTAATTCGCAGGGCAGCAGGGTGGACAGAAAAGTCCAATATGTTCGCAAAAGTCTATAACAGACCTCTTATCTCAGAAGAAAATCTAGCTAACACTATCATCTCAAATCTTAAATAATGAATAGTTAACCCTCTATTCCTTTATCATCATAAAATTGTTCAACTATGTTGAAATACTCTGTTTTTCTATACCGTTAGTAGTTTATGAAGAAAATAAGCTATTAAAAGTTCTTACTATTATATTTTAATAGTTAACAGAAAGTTGTTCAACAATTATTAATTGGGTAAGTTAGTACACATGAACCTATTGGTGTATTTGCAACGTCCTTTAAACATCTACAAATTTGATCTAGAGGACAAGACAGTGTAATATAATTAAACGATCGATCGAACTTACCTGTAAGTGATGATCGATCCTGATTATATGAACCGTCTCGTTCGAATAGATCAAAATCCCAACCCATTTCATATTATTTCCTTCCCCTCTTGAGGTTACAAATACAGTTTAAAAACGTAATGAAGAAGCGGTGGTGAGGCACCAGTAAGCAGGAGAGCTAGGTAGAGGGCGTAAGAGAGAGTAAGTTCGATCGATCGTTTAATTATCTCAACTTCTTTATCCGGTGGTTTGGCAGCCGTTATAGCTTCGGGACAATGACCAGTCCATGAATCAATCAAAAGTAAACTGTTTTTTCAAACATTCAAAAAAAATACATCCATCCAGATTTTGAAGTGTTCTAAGAAAAATTAGTATTTAAACTTTTAGAATATATCATATAATATAATATTTAAATTGAATTTTTTACGTGAAGTGATTTTTCCAGATTTCAATATTTCTATGTGTACATTATCTGGCCTAAAAAGTGATGCTTCTACCCGTGGACCAAGTTTTTGAGTTAGTTTTTTCAACACAAAAAAAGGGCAGTCGAAATTTTTCCATTAGCTGATATAGTTGGTTGTATAGTATAACTATGAGTTATCAAAGAAACTGATTGAGCTGTGCACTCTATTTTTTATTTTTCCTTCTTGGTCTAAAGTCCTTCCTGAATGTACTCCTAATTAGAAGCTACTTTGATCAGAATTATATATGTTGTCTAACCCATATGATTAAATCTTCGATTTTACATCATTAACAAACGTTTCAGATGTTTGTTTTAATATTTTACAATCTTCAATCGTTTTCGAAGATATGAATTTTACCAGAAACAATACGATAAGCTCTTTTGGACGATAGTATCTTCGTTGGAGATGCTTGGAAACGGAGATCATCAAATTATAAATATTTTTTAGCTAATAATGCCCATTTTTTTAAATCGGAATCATCGATTATTATCTAAGCACCGATAGCAGTTTTAAAATTTTCCAACGTATATTTGCAAATTCAAGCTATTTTTTTTTGTATGTTCCACCTCGGTTCAATTGATGGGCCCAGTGTTTTAATTGTCGAGTAGACTGTACTTTTCTGAATTTTTGCTTAACACTATCGATACTTAAATTCTTTTTCTTACTACTTCGCCAATACTTAACTGCTCGCAATTTATAATCATGACCTAAGCTCTCTTCATCAGTCGTACATGTTTCATCAGACACTTTTGGTTCATGAATTGCAGATGCACGTTCTACGTCTTCTATAATTTCTGGTTCCCAACCCTTATATGGTTCTTCATAATGTAACGATTTCTCCTCCATCATTTCCACACCATTATACTTATTCATTGGATTTCTTAATATTTGTTAAAAACAATTCTTCAATTACATTTTAGTTCTATTCATAGGTGTTTTTGGAATTTTCATAATTCAAAGTGTCGTTGAAGGTAACCGAATAACATTAAGAGGGTTGACTTTCATGTTTAACTCTTGAGTGTTACACAATTTTCAGAAAAAAAGAAAATAATATTTTTATTCCCAGCAAATGATTTCATAAACACATAAAATAACTAGCAGATTCTTGCGACTCTGTCTGCCTGATGTAGAGGGAGAAGGGCTAAAGTGGAGTACTACAAAAAAAGTCAACAGATTAACCATTCAATAAACAAATACGATAATTTAGAATTTACTAATAAATTGAAAAACTGACTGCATAAATCTTGCGTTCAATCATTTATAATAAATCAAATTGTATGAAATAGAAGAATGGGTGTTCATTCATTTTACACGATTGATAACATGAATTTATTCAAGGGGAATATTTCTCGTTGAGAGAACTAAAGTTTATCGCATAGCGCCCGTTTATCATGGTTCACTAATTTAATTTTTATAAACAAAGAAAGCAAACGTTCACTTGTTTCACAGTTTTCTTTCGTAAGTGACTTTATTCAAGTAAAAGAAACAACTACACGTTGGAAAGACTCAAGTATATTATATATATTCTATTTTCCATTGTTCATCACAAATTCGATTGTCTTGAATAAAAGGAAGAGGTTTTTATGCATTCCATATGGTTTGTAACTTCATTTTACCGAAAGAAAAGATTATGCGTTGGAAAAACTCAAATATTCCGAATAGATCTCGTTTTGCATTGTTTATAATAAATTTAATTGTTGTGAACACTTGACATAAACAGAAAGTAGCTCATGACCTTCTAAATAATGCCTTTTACGTGTCTGTAAAGTTTTGTTTCAATTGGATTAGTCGTTTTGGAGATTACCCCGGACAGACAGACAGACACTAGAATTTTTAGTAGTAGTACAGATGACTATTAACCAAAATTTGAATAAATACAAACAGAAAAATATCCACTTACTGCAGCATCAAAGATGAATGCGAAAGAATAATGTTACAATTTTTTAAATGATTAAAATATGTCACATTCCTTCAAAAGGCTAGCATTGAATAATCCATATAGTACAATTATAAAAAGAATGCTCCTCAAAAAAAGTTAATCAGTGACTGTGATAATAATTATATCTGTTTGCTCATATAACCATAACAAAAAATAATATGTCAACTAATCATAAACTATTTAGTCTCTAATTACGACGTATTTTATTCGGTGATTATGGTGACAATAAATAATTGATCAATGACAATTGGATTTTTAGATTACGATTTTTTTTGCTGTCGTTAATATTATTCTAGAAGTTGCAATGACACGCACCTCGTAGTTTTTCAGACTCTTTCAATTGAAATTAGCCTGATTAAAAAATAATTAAGTTTTCAAGTAATAGATTTCTTGTTTTTTTTAATTTAAAAAAAATGTATATCTACAAGTTTTACATACATATGTAAATAACGGTCTTTTGCATCATTTCTTATGTTGTTTCCAGCGTGTAAGGTCGTTTTGGACCATTTTCATCAGAAATATGTGAAAATTAAAAATTACCGCTACAAGGTGTCAACTTTGGGGGTGATTTTCATCCCTTCAAACCGTTTATCTGCAGAAAGAAAAATACGTAGTACATTATTCTCGACACAGATTATTATATAAAAGCCTCAGGTAAATCGGTGGTGACCACCTTTTGAGGTGAGGTTTCTTTGTTAGAAGCAAAAATAACTGTGCGTGTTGAAAATTCTTAAAAAAAAATGAATTGCACCTAACCGTTTAAGGATAGGAATGATTGTGCAGGGTCAAAGCAAATGGTAGACAGGTTTTATTTAACAAAAAGACAACAAGTTTATTTAACACTATCCATAGGTACACAGTAATACAAAGTTTTATTACACTGAACGATGAATGTCTGTCACTAAATTGTTACTAAAAGTATGATGAATATCGATTAATTAGCGTGACTTGGTGTGTTCAGTATTATTGACCTCGCACACGAGCTCAACACGCTTCTCATGTCAAGCAAGATGATGATTGTGCACGTGGCGTTAGCCTAACTAGCAATGCAAGGTGAATTTAATTTATTTCAGTTGAAATAAATATGAATGTCCCAAACTTACACTTGATTTAATTATTGAATAAAGTACTGAATGTTTCTGTCATTCCAGAAATGCACAAAAACCAAAGATTGACTCAGAAAGTACAGAATTTTGTGAGAATGAGAAGAATGGCGTGTACATGTGAATGCGAACAGAAAAAGAATGGCGACAGGAACTTCGGTAGTCAAAATGGCCACTGAAATTTAGTCAAATGAGTAGCTATACTTTGAATTATTGATTCTTTGATCGATTGGTTATCGACCGGGTGCCAAGATGGCCGCCGAAGTTCCTATTATCTGTCAGTGATGAATTGAGAATTAATTAATTCTGAACAGTATGGTTATTTGAAATATTTTTTGAAGAGAATATTAAAACACTTAGAAATTAATTTTTTTCATGATTTTCATTTTTTAAAAAAAAAAAATTATTATTCACTTTCACTACCTTCTTTTCTATTTAAATTTAAAATCAGCAATGAAACAGACAACTCATTAATTTATTCATTGATTCTATTATAGTTTATAACAATTGCTAAAGTTGAAGAAAATAGTAAACGTAAATAGTAATTTAGTCTCTAAGTAAATAAAAATTGTAAATAAATTTTTCTTTATCCCCTACCCGAAAGTACGGTCTCACATTTTGCTTCAGAAAGAGCAGCTTTTGTGGCCTGCATCAGCGTGCCTTCCCGGCCACCTTGCGAAACGTAGCGCAATGTGTTCGGCTGTGGTTGCTGCTTTCGATCAGCTAAATGGGGCCACATGGAGCTTGCCTGCGGACTTTAGCAAAACTGATTTGAATCCATGATTTTTACTGGCCAGGACGAACACCGAACATACATATGAGAAAAAAAATAAAACATGAACAAAAATGGTCAAGTGTCAGAAATTGACACGTTTAAATAAAACTAGTAATTCAATAATAGTAACATGCATTACAATTAATTTAAATATCACACAAAAATAATTTCATATTAACAATATTAATAGAAAATCAATTTTAACCGTATATTTTTTTTTTTTTTTACTTCCCGATAAAAAATTTTCTATATAATCGTGTAAAATTTAATATGATTATATACAAAATCGTATGTTTTTCTGTAAAACTGTTTATACTTATATAAAATTATGTACAGAAGTATGTAACGTATTTTATAGAATCACAGACAGTTATATATATTTGTATACAGTTATATAGGCTTATACAGGCTAATATATTCGCTTATGTTGATTCGTATAGATGATTGTATGTGGTCGTACACAGTCATATATCATTATATACGATTATATATAATTATATACAAAAGTGTATAGATAGTTTTATATACTTTTTTATGATCATATCGACTTATACATAATCGTGTACAACTGTATACAACAACATTTCTTTTCTTTCGGACTTTTTTGGAAGTTATGGAGAATTCTATATAACAAGCTATCACCAGATGAAATTCTATGTAACATTCTGAATGTATATATGATTGAATGCCCGATAAACAACGATTGGATAGAATTGTATCGAGTTTTGTAAAATTTTATACAATTATATACGATTATATACAAAATTTTTATATATCTATATAGAATTTTATATAATTATATAGATTTGGATACAAACATATATGACACATTGTATAGAATCTTATACAACAACATACACTCTTATATGACTATATATAATTGGATAAAATGTTGTAAATCATCTTTCGAACGTTATATACGATTATAGTATACACCGATATAGAATACGTTTGATCGAGTTCTAAACAATTATATATGTTTATATAAAGTCGTATCTAATTATGTAAAGTTTTAAAAAAAATCATACACGCAGTCGAATCTTATTCTATCCAATTTGATATAATTGAATACAATTATATAATATTGTATAAAGTTGTATAGAGTACAAATTTCCTCGTTGTATTTACTATACACGATTCTATACAACGATATACCATTCTATATAGTTATATATTACTCTATATAGTCATATAGAGTAACATTTCGATCCTTCTGGGAAGTCATATACAATATTATGTAATTCTATATGTTTGTATTTTGCAGTATAAAATTATATACTATTGTATATCAACATACATAATTCCATATATTCTTTTTTTTTTTTAAAGGTTTTGTAAAATTGTATAGACTATGACATTAGTTTATGTTGACTGTTATATCATTATATACAATCGTATATGGTCACATGTAACGATATATGATTATATAAGAGATCTTCTCTACTATTTCTAAGTTTTTTACATGATTTTATATGATCATACATTAACATGCGCAAGTATACGTATTATATAGAAATTAATGAAACGAATGTTATCTTATTTCGCCTATTATATAAAGTTGTATGTAGTAGAATATCCTAAGATACAAATGTGCCATTTTATATGATTATATACAATTATATATGATCATGTAAAGTTACATTGAATTCAGATTTTTTGATTTTGGTGCTTATAAAATTATATCTAATTGTATATAAGACTTGATTGATAGGCATGACGGTTCATATAAGAATGATCACATTTTCTTTACCTATTTAATATTTATCGCATCCGATGTAATCGTTGTATTTTTCAAAGTATATCATTAAATTTCTGATGAACAGAATTTTTTTTTTTTTTCAATTTTCTATCATTTTTCATCTAATTCTAGTGGTAGATATAATGCGCATTTCTAATAGACAATTCAGGAATTATCTTCTAAGATTTACAGGATGGCGCAGGGGCTAAGGTGTTTACTGTAACTACGGAGGTCCGAGGATCGAATCTACTTCAATGACATGATTAATTCAAAAAGTTATTTTCAGCAATTATAATTAAGTGAGGATACCGGAAATCAATTAATAATATTCATAAATGCAGATAAAATTGAAATTTACCTAGTGATTAAATGAAATTGTAACTTTATTAAATTGTATACAACTATATATAACTGTATAAATGTGTTTGTGACTGTATAAAATGTTTCATTTTTTTGAGAAATATATAAAATTCTATAGAATTGTGTGAAAACATATAGAATTGTAGAGAATTCTTTTTTATCGTTTATGTCGTTTTATACAATTGTATAGAATTTGATGAAATTCGGTACATTTGTATATGACTCTATCGTCTCATTTTTTGAATACAGTCCTATATAAAAAAATCACATAAAACTGTATATAATCGTATATAATTCCATCCAATCATTTTTTATCGGGTAAATCTATTTAATTTTTGGAAAATATATAAAATTTTATAAAATTGTATAAAAACACGTAAAATTCTATATAACTTTATAAGATTCTATCATCTCAATTTTTTGATAAAGTTATATAGAGGCTAATTATATAAAATTTTATGTCATTTTATCCAATTCTATATAATTATTTTTTATCGGGTTACTTTACGAGATTCTACGATAATTATACTTTTGACAATGTACGTAAGAATTGATTTTATATTGATATAAATAATAGAATATTATCATTGTGTAATGTTTAAGTTATTTGTAATGTATGATACTATTTCCAGTGTTCCTAAATGTGTAAATTTCAAACAATATCGGACTTTTAATTATTTTTTTTTACACATTTCATTACTTTTTGCATTTTATTTTTTTAAATTTTCCATCATTTTTACACATGTTTTTCATGCCTGCCCCTGACCAGCAAAACCTCGGCTTTGCCTCGGTCCTGCAAAAGTCGGGTGGGCACCCCCCTTATTGTTTTTTCGTTATAAACAATAGAAAATGCGATCTACTCAAATTACAAATTATGTTAAATAGGTAGAAACTTTTTTTTTTGTTTAAAAACAATTGAATATGCCATAAACAATGGAAAATGGGGTTCATTTAACATACTTGAGTCTTCCGAACGTGCAATTTTTTCTTTTACCTGAATAAAGTCACTCACGAGAAAAAATTTACAAAAAACCTTTTCTGTGCTAAAGAATACTGAATTTGCTATGAGCGATATGGAGAAAACCCTACCTTATGAGTCATGATATTAAGGAGCAGAAGTGCAAACTTACGTTCGCGTTTTTTCAGCCGATGTGTCAATTTTATGACCCAACAGTCGGTGTCTAGGAGTGACTCATTCTTCAAATTACAATTGTACTATGTAAAAACTGTTTAGACCAGTTCATCATTATATGACGTATTATGCACATTACGTGGACGAAGTCGCGGGAATCTGTTAGTTATTTCTAAATTTGTTATAGGGTAAATTTGGGCAGTGTAAAAATCTTCCCCAAACTGAAATAGTACGTAGTCGTGTGAAGCTTATGGAATTACTGACAAATACTGAAATCGACCTCACAGGCTTTAACTGCGTTAATAATAATATTTTGTATGTGTCATAGATACAGAAAGAAGAAGCTTTCGAGTCACACTCTACTGTGAATGTTGTCATAGCAGCTTACACAATAGCTCAAGCCCGTTTGAAGTTATATTCCTATTTAGAAGAATTAGGCACTCATAGTTCGTATTATGCTACTGACTCAGTTATCGATATTTCTAATGGAAATAGTGCCAATATTGAAACAGGCAACTACCTAGGAGATTCAATTGATAAGTTAGAACGCTATAGTGCCGGCAGCTTCTCAAACTCTGTTGTTTCGGGAAGTCTGAAATTTTATGCTCACATTGTACAAGAAATATCGAGCAAGTAATTAAATATAGAAAATCTTTCAATGCCATAATGCTCTATTTTTATAATTTTTACTATGTATTTTAGTCATGATTATGTTAGACTGATGTAAGCAAATATTGAAACATATCAGTAATATGGGAAAAAAGATATGCTTTAATCAATAATTATAGTGTATCTTGCTATCCTTAATTATGTTTGCACGAGAAAATCATTTGTAGTGAGCACGTATATATGCGGTAACCATTATGCCCCGTTGCTGAGCAACGGCGTCAAACATTGTCGTGTGATACACGTGGCTCATAGTATCAAACAGATTTCTATCTTTTTACTTTACATTTATTATTTGCTGTGTTGCTGTGCTATGACTTGCATAATTCCCTGCGCAAGCGCCATGCCTTTTAACCCATTTTAAACGTATTTCAATAACTTACAACTTCCGCAGAGAGCTACCGATGTTTAGCTTTAAGAAGACCTGATCCAGATGTTCTGGACTTCCTTCTACTGGAATGGACGATCATTGCTAGTTTTCATTCTGCCTACCAGATCTCTGCTCTTCTTCTTGGTTCTCTCAACTCTTCACCGGTGAGGCCTGCACTCGACTATACATGAGTACTGATCACATTCTACTCTCGACTCTTGGCTGACGATCCGCACAGCTTGCAATTGACTCTTTCAAAAACGTATTTACAGTAATTTCTCATCTTCAATTGCTTCATTATTCTCATTTTTTTCTCTCTCCAAACTCAAAACTCTTTCAATCTGTTGTACAATGCTTATTATTGGTGGTCATCTTCAAGTGACTTCTCCCAGATTTTCATAAGGAGGGGTCACTTAAAAGGAATGTACCCCAAAACTCAATTCTAAACTCCAAAACTTTATGTCTAAACTTAAAAACTTATTACTGTGACCTCTTCCATACTTCCATCTTTTCGTTAGAGTCCCATTTTACTAGCAACAACACCGTGACTACAACCCTTAGGGCTAGGACGGCTCCCAGCATGAGAAAACTGCAGGGTGACACGTTATTTTTGGTCCCCTACCCCACTACAGCTTCCAAATTCTCCTCTTAACAGTCCATATTATTGACAAATGTACTTTTGATCACAATTCTACTTCTTATTGGGTTATTGAGATTATTGAACTACTTTAATCACTAACTAAATCAATCAGCTTTGGTTTGTATTAATAATAAAAATTCTAACTCATAAGTAACTATTCTTCGCCAATCGAATCATAGTTTCAAATAAAATTAAGCTAAATAAGAAATTATTAACAAAAATATACAGAAATGAAATGAGATAATAGTAAAGACTCGCAAATTAAAACAAAAATAATATAATAATGGCTTAATTCGATATTTTTGACGAAGGGAAAATAAGCATAATTGACTAGACATTGAAATAAATGAACATCTGACTATAAAAGTCAGTGTAACTGATCGAATGAGCCTGAAATAACGAAATATTTTCATCATTTTGTTACTGGAACATACTATATTGGCCATTATCAGGTTGAAAAATTCTGTAAAATATGACGAGAACTAACATTGAGACGTTATCAAAAAAAAAATAACGTCACAATGTGTATAATTATAATGTAAAGGATCGTAGTTTTTGGGGACAAATCGTAGATACAACGCATCATTTAGGGGCACAGCGTTGCTACGTTGCAATTAAAATTTTTTACTATCAGTCAAAATCAACCGAATTGAGGGCAAAAATCCACTGAAATTGCATACGCTGTAATCACAAAGTAATTTTTTTTTCTTTTACCGGAATTTTGAAAATTAAGTGGGGAATACCAGTCCCTTGTCCTCAAAGTATGCGCTGGTAGTGTTCATATATATATGTATACATGTATATTGTAAAATATAAGATCACAACAATTAATATTTAAATAGAAAGTTTATAGAAAATAACAGATTTAAATACAGAATCTAAAATGACGTGTAATCTGTGCTAGTCTCAGACACAAACTGGAGATGGACAAACTCTCTTATCGTTGCAATAAACAATCTAATTGACAAGCAATTGTCGTTATCTAATAAACTGTCGTTTGTCAATCGATCAATGGATGGACAAGATGGACACACACGTATATTTTACACTTCTCCTGATCTTTCAAAAATTGCCTCCTGGCAATATCTAATAGTTAGGTAAAAATATTGGATAAGGCTGAAATAAAATAAACATTTCAAATCTAAATGAAATTCTTCATTAAAAATTTCAAAAATAAATTCATTCATTTTTCAGCCTAGATTCCAATATTGCCGCTTCCCAACTCTGCTTGCATAAAAATGAATAAAACGAATCATTCTGGATGGAAAAATCCTGCGGCGGGTAAAAACCGCTGCAGCATCAAAGTAATTAATAATTTTTTTTTCAAATTCTAATTCCTTTTGATTCAATTAAATAGTTTCACTTCTCGGAGTATATTTCTCCAAACAAATTACCGACTACGCATCCTATTTATGCAATCAGACTCTTAAAATCTCAATAATAATAATCACGAATAAATGACCTTGCAAGGAATTTGAAAAAAAAAATAAATTCAATAGACTCTGCTCAATGAGCAAACTGAATTATCAAAAATTGGGCTCACAGTTGCGCATACTTTCCGAACAAGTAGGATACCATGGACACGTAGTGCTTAACTTAATTTTATTTTCGACATTTATGAGGAAAAGGTTAACAGCACAAATGCTCCTACCACGTATATCTGAAAGTAACTCCATGAGAACGCTCCAGGACAGACATTGTGAGTATAAATTAACAATCGAATGATCAATGAGAGCCCAGATTCTCAGATTGGAAGTTACAAAAACCCTGAATTCAACGAAAATTAGGAATTCAGAAAGAGTCAAAAATTGATCATCATCATCATAAAGAGCGAGACTATTTATATGAACAACTTTTAAACGACCATTTGAAATTTTTTGATTTCTAAAAACAACATCATTTAATTTATTTTTAATAATATATGGACCTTCCTAAGCTGATTGAAGTTTAGGACATTTTCCTCTAACTCTTTGAGGAAAATAAAACCAAACCTTTTGATCTACGTCAAAAGAAAGAATATTGAATTTTGAATCATAAGTAGATTTAAGTTTGCCTGATTTATTTTCTAGATTACGACGCACATAATCATAAGTAAGTTGCAATTTTCCACGAAGATCAAAAACATATTCACCTGTACAATTATTTTCAGAGATTTTTTCTGAAGGAGAAATTTCACGAAAAAAATCTAAAGGTAACCTTAATTCACGACCTACCATTAACAATTCTGGAGAAAATTCTGTAGTCTTATGCCTAGAAGAACGATAGTCTAACAGAAATAGAGAAATCCAACGATCCTAATCTTTTAAATTTTTATGAATAAATTTTGACAAATATTGAAGAATTGTCCTATGCGACCTTTCAACTAAACCATTAGATTGAGGATGAAGAGGTGTAGTTTTAGTCTTTTTGATTCTAAAAAGATTCATCACCTCTTTGAAGATTTCTTATTCAAATTCTTTACCTTGATCAGAATGAATTTCTAAAGGGATACCATATCTACAAAATACTTCAGAAACTAGAGCCTCAGTAATAGTAGAAGCTTGATTATTAGGAAGAGGAATCGCTTCAGGCCATCTAGTAAAATAATCAGTCACAACTAAAAGAAATTTCTTTCCAGCAGAAGTTTTAGTGAGAGGACCAAGAATATCGATTGCAATTATTTTAAAAGGAGAACCAACATTATAAATTTGAAGAGAACCATATGATCTTATGAGGATCTTTTTTAACAAAACAAACCTTACACTTCTTACACCGAATATCAACATCTTGTTTAAGACTGGACCAGAAGAATCTTCGACGAATTTCAGAAATTGTCTTATTTATACCAAAATGTCCACTAGAAGGAGAATTATGAGCTTCAGAAATTATTTCATTAACTTTAGCCCGAGGAACAAACTGAAAAATAACATAAGAAAGATTAGGAGCTTTCCAACGTTTAACTAAAACTCTATTTTTCAATTTTAAAAGATTGTAATAAAGTAAATAAAGTTTGAAAGATACATCGAAATAAGAAACATCATTAAATTCAGGAATTTTATTTTCCTTTTTGAATTTAATTATTAAATTTAAAATACTATCATCATTCTGAAATCAAATCCAATCTGCATTATTATTATTTTACAGATAGTACGGAAAATATTTTTATCAAAGAAACATTCTTTATTAGCATCTATTTTCAGACATTTGTTATAGTCGGACTGAGAAGAGAGTTCCTCATGTGCTCTTTATACGCTTGCGCAGTAGCAAAAACGTGGTAGAAGGGGTAAAAAAAATCAGTAGTGGGAAGCTCTAAGCATTTAAGCGACTGAGGAACTCTTTTCTCAGTTCGACAATACAGTCACACGGACGTCATGATAAAGCATCAGCATTGCCATGACTTTGACCAGGTCTATGCTGAACCCCAAAATCATATTGGAACAAAATTTCTAACCAACGAGCAACTTGATCTTTGGGATTCTTAAAAAAAGTAACCAACTAAGGGAGGCATGATCAGTTCTGATCGAAAATCGTTCACCGAGAAGAAAATGACGAAAATGTTTAACCGAAATAACAACAGCCAACAATTCTTTTTTATTACCACGATAATTTCGTTCACGACCGTTTAAAGTTTTAATAAAATATGCAATAACTTTTTCCTGAAAAACAATTTCACCATTTTTATTAATTGGAATTTTTTGTGATAACACAGCTTCTATTCCAACAGTAGAAGCATCAGTATCAAGAATAAATAGATGATTAGGATCAGGATAACCTAAAATAGGTGTAGTAGTTAAAATTTGTTTCAATTTTTGAAAAGTTTGAAGAGCAATATCATCCCAAATAAAATTTCTTTTTTCTTCACTAATTAAATAAAGTGGTTTTGCTAAAGTAACAAAATATTTGATAAATTTCCTACAATATGAGCAAAGTCCAAGAAAACATCTAAGTTCAGTTTTCATTTCCGGAATAGGCTAATTAATAATGGCAGAAATATTTTCAGGAGAACTCTTTAATCCTTCACCAGAAACAACATTACCTATAAAGACAACCTCTTTTTGAAAAAATATACATTTTTTAGCATTGCTTTTAAGTCCTGATTGTAAAAGTCTTTCGAAAACATTTTGAAGATGAATAAAATGTTCATCAAGATTCTTACTGAAAATAATAATATCATCTAAATATGCTAAACAAATTTTGCCGATGAGACCTTGTAAAGCTATGTTCATAAGTTTTACAAAGGTGGCAGAAGCATTACATAAACCAAACGGAAGAACTTTGAATTACCAAAGTTCACTTACAATTAAAAAAACTGTCTTCTTACGATCTTCAGGAGCAACTTCAACTTGCTAATAACCACTTTTTAAATCAATGGTTGAAGACCATTGAGCCCTAAGAACTATATTCGAAATATCTTGTTGATGAGAAATTGAAGTGAAATCTTTAACTGCAACATCATTTAATTTGCGATAATCAACACAGAATCTAATTTCACCAGCTTTTTTAGGAACGAGAACAACAGGAGAAACCCATGGACCATGACAAGGTTCAATTGCATCCTGCTGTTTCATTTCTTCCATAACAGTATCAACTTTTTCCCTATAATGCAAAGGAATACAACGTGGAGCTTGTTTAATAGGAAGAGCATTTCCAACATTAATCTTATGTTGTAAAATTTTACACCTCCCAACGTCAAAAGAATTTTTTAAGCAAATGTTCATATTTTGTGAGAGTAATGTTTTAAAACGTAAAACATTTTTCTCATTTAATAATTTCGAAAATCTTTGAAATAAATCTGAAATAAATTCAGGAAGATCATTTAAATCGAAAAAAATTTGATTAATTGAACCAACTTTATTATTAGAAAGAAATCTTTGATAAAGGATTTCCTTAAACTCACCAAACAAACCGGATTTTACTAAGAAATCTATTCCGAAAATGCATTCTTCATGAATTTGTGCAAAAACAACCCCTGAACTAATTTTCATATTTGAAATTTTAATTTCCACAGTCTCAATAGAATCAAAATCAAATTTATTACCAGAAGCGGTAAAAATAGAAAGAGAAGCATTATTTACACTAGATGAGTTCTTATTAAAAAAAGAAGAATTAACATCCGTATTATCAGCAGCAGTATCGACTAACATGTCGCATTTTTTACCTTTAAGTATCAGTAAGAGTTCAAATGAAGAATCTGAATCCTAAAGAATCTTTGAAGAGCTAACTAAATTATAACTTAATTGTGACAAAATTTTTTTTTGAACAAATTTTCATTTGAAGAATTGTTATTATTCTGAGAATTATTTGTCAAACTAGCTTGAACAGCTTGAAGAACTTTACAATTATTTCTTGAATGACCTTTCTATTCACAAACCCGATACTGAAAATTATGAAAAGAATTTCCATTGTCGAATGTCCTGGAATGCTTTTTAGAAAATTTAGAATTATTGTTTTGGAAATTTTTTATATTATTTCTAAAATCATTATTATTGAATTTTTTTTTAGAATTCAAAGTTTTATTAATTTTAGCACAATGATTATTTTTATTCATTTCTTCATTTTCGAAACATAACTTATCAATCGACTCTAATTCAACTGCCCGTTAAGTCACTGATTGGAGAAATTCTAACCTTTCAGACCGTAAAGAATGTTGTAATTGAGGATTATTTAATCCTGCAATGAATTGTAATCCGGCCATTTGTTCTTTTTGTTCGCCAGAAACTCCCGGATATACATATTTGACTAATTCATCTAAATCAGTCGAAAAATCAGTCAAACTTCCGTTTTAATTTTGTTCCCTAGCGTAGAAACGACTGAAGTAGGCTCTGGAAAATTGAGCTTTACCAAAACGATTTTCTAGCGATTTCGAAAAAATCGAAAAATTTGTCAAATCTGCTAAACTTAAATTTTCTGAAATTTCCTGAGCTTTATCCTTCAAACAGGACGCTAGAATTGAAGATTCAATTTCATCAGACCAATGATGCAATTGAGCGATGGTCTTAAATTGACGTGAGTAACTTTCCCACGTTTAAGAACCATCATATTTTGCCGGTTTCGCGAAATTTAACGAATTTCCGACGAAAAACAAAGAGACCGATTCAATTAAATTCGAAGGAATGTTTGGATTAACTATTTATGAAGAATTATTACTATTATTAATTGAATTTTGATTGATATTATTATTATTACTCGAATTGTTATTATTAGTATCATTGATAAACCAAGCGAGCCCGCCGAAGGCGGGCTCTCTTGATTAAGAGTATATTTCATGTTTCGCCCTTCGAGATTGCTTACGTAGATTAGCTACTCCAGCTTCACAAGTCACACTTTCAGAGCAATTTAAATTAAAATACCGCGCCTCTTGCACTCCTGGCGCCACCATGTGTTCGTGTTCGTCATTAAGTATAAAGCTTTCAAAATATACCAGGAAAATTTTATTTAATAGGGATAAGATTTTTTTTTTGATATTTGAAATTACAAAAAATTATTCAAGAAAAAAAAAACCAAACAAAATTTTTGGGTAGATTTTTCTAAATCTTGGGTGGGTAATTTCTTGGGCGGGACATTCATATAATCTTAATCAAGCGAGCCCGCCGAAGGCGGGCTCGCTTGATTTATCAATTATATTCCATGTCTCGCCCTTCGACATTACTTACGTAGATCTTTAGAGCCATGTATGAAGTCAAAATTTTCCTTTTAATATAATTTTATTTGACCCAGATCAGTATAAAAGTACACATATTTATATTTCTTTATATTTTTCGGACTCTAAGATGTAAGAACTGCTTCAGCAAAACTATTTTCCTTTATAACTATTGGCAACTTATAAAAATCAGCAAAAACCTCCGATTTTTCTGACCACCCTGCAACACGTCTTATATTACTAACGTTGACTCCTTTGTCCGCTGCTTTAGACGTGGCAGCATGTCGTGTGCTATGTGCAGTAAACTTCTTCGGTACTCTTAATTCCGTTAGCGTAGATTTTATCTAATTTGCAATAGTATCTTTATTGACTTCGGCATGCGGTTTAATTATAGTAAGAAACAGACTATCTTCTCCATTTCTCAGATCTTCCGTTATTGTTAAATATTGCTTTAAGGTTTTCGCAATACACAGTTCTCGCTTCTTCACAAAAAAAGGTAACCTCAAGACAGGTTGTTTCGCCCTTATTCGAGTTGTTTTTATGCGATGCTTAATTTTTATTTCAAGACCTTTCTCTGTTTTTTTAAAATATTGCTAATCTTTATCAAACTCAGAGTTTTAATTCTTTGGGCTGAGCCTAAAACTAACAAAACGACTTGCTTCTTTGTAAAGATTTTGAAACTCAACGACTCCACTGGAACCCATTTACTTAACTGGTCCAAGACTGGGTCCATATCCCATGTACAATCGTATCTGGGCTTACTAGGTCTCTGTTTATAAACTTCTTTTATAAATCTCGATATCAATGGGTTACTAGATATGTTTTCTGTTGATATTGAAGCTAGAGCCGCTCTCGATGAATTTAAAGTGCCATGTTTGGCTCCATCATTGAATCTTTTCGTTAAAAACTTCAACACCTTATCCGCTGATACCTGATATGGATTCTGAGATTCCAGTAAACAAAATGTCCACCATTCCTTTAAAGTTGAAATGTATTGTTTTAATGTTGATTCTTCTAATGAAGGGATAATAACCTCTGACGCCTCCATAGATTCTCCCTTTTTCCTAAATGCTTCCCTGATAAGTTGGCGGCAACCAGGGTAAGTTTGGCCGCTAGCCGATGTCTCAGCAGCCTACAAGAAGATAATAGTAGTTCATTACTTGGCTGAAAAATTAACCATCTATTTTTAGACATTTTCTGAAAAACTGGGAACCAATTTTGACCAGTCCATAGCGGCACTATCATCACTCCCTCTGCTTTATCATTTCTTTTTTTTTGTAAAACCTTTGAAATAATTCCAAAAGACGGGAAAGCATAAAACTTTCATTCTGCCCAGTCTAAGGTGAAGGCATCTATTGCAAAGGCCTTCGAATCTCTTTCTCATGAACAGTATGTATTGCATTTCTTATTTAGGCTTGAGGCAAATAAATCTATTTCCAGTTGCCCGAAACGTTTAATTATTTTTCTGAATGCATAGTCAGCTGACATCCACTCTCTATCTATATTATCTATTCTTGACAATGTGTCCGCCTCTACATTGTCTTCCGAGGCAATATAGCTCGCCTGTACCCATATATATCTTATTTCACACCAGTCTCATAGTTCTTTTAGTAACAAATGCAAACCTTTAAACCTGACTCCGCCCATCTTATTAATGTAAGCTACCGCGGTCGTATTATCTACTCTTAATAAAATATTACAATTAGACAAATTTGTGGCGAACGATTTTAGTACTAGTAACGTCGCTTTTAGTTCCAGGTGATTGATATGGAGTACTTGTTCCTTAGCTGACCACTTTCCTTGTACACCCATTCCGTCACAGAAAGCTCCCCAGCCCGTGAGACTTGCATCAGAAAAAATTGCCAGTTTATAAGACAAGCTCCTTATTTTTCTAGACGAGGCTACTAGGTTTTTTTCCCACCAGCTCAAATCTTCTTGTATATAAGTTGGAACGCACATAAGTGCTTCATAGTCCATGTGATTACGGTGAAGAGCTTCTATTTTTGCTCTCTCGAACATTTTACAATGAAGAATGCCATATTCCACCCCAGGACAGCTAGCAACCAACGACCCAATCAAATGAGCAAAATCAACTATTTTGCATGACGTCCTTCTTTTAAATTTTTTTACCGCCTGTTCTAAATTATGCCCTTTTATCTTCTGGCAATTGTAGGGTCATCTTTACTGAGTCAATCATAAAACCTAGAAACTTACAATGCCGGCTCGGCTTTAATTGAGATTTATCCCAGTTAATAATAAAACCCAGATCCCTTAACAATTTCACCGTTACATCAATATTTACTTGACGATCCTCCTCAGATTCTGCTAGACATAAAAAATCATCTAAGTACACAATAGAGAGGTGACCTCTACTTCTGAGCCAACCTACTACTGGTTTTATTATTTTGGTAAAGATAAAAGGGCTGATAGAAAGTCCAAAAGGTAAGCAAGTGAACCCATAAATTTTTTCTTCAAACGAGAATCTGAGATATTTTCGAAACTCAGGGTCCACAGGAACTCCAAAATAATCATCTTGAATATTAATAGTACCCATATACATGTTTTTTTCTTACAATTTACAAAGAGATCTTAAATCCTCCATTTTGAAATGGTCCGTTTGAATAAATTTATTCAATTCTCGAAGATTTAAAATAAACCTTAACCTACCATCAGGTTTAGGTATTGTAAAATAGCTCGATAGAAACTGTCCTTCCACTGCTCTGCTTGTTTTATTACCTGATGCTCTATCGAGTCCGAGATCGAGATAAATGTTGACTGTATTGCTTGGGTCTCGGATATTTCGTTGACTTCTAGGATGATGAGCTCTTCACAACTGCCGACTTTTGCGTTTGAGGTTGATGAAAGCCCGTCTGAGTTGTCGGTCTGCGTTGACTCGACGGGCCCTTTCAGTTTAACTAGCTACACTGAGTCGTCTGCTTTCTAACTGCCTGTACTTTTAATTGCTGGCTTAGCTTGTCCATAACCTTAAACTCCTTTATCTTCTCATTTAGTTTATCGCTAAATGGGAACTCGTCAGGTTCTCTTTTTTCGAGAGCTGTAGCAATATTTTTGGGCAGACCTGGAAGAATACATGCTCTCCGAGCTATTGTTTAAGATCTATGAATTTCTGTCACAATTCTCGCTGCATCCCATATATTACCGAGAATTTCTTTTGATTCTACAGCATCTTTCGTCACCAACGCCGAAACCACTGGGGCTAAAGCTGGTAGAGCCGTACCTGCGAGATTTTGAGTAGCTACAGAGTATCTGTCTCTTTTATTTTGTCCCTCAGCTAATGAGATAGCAATCTCTGGATTGAGTGTTGGTGCTTCTAAAGGACATGCATCTGAACGCGGGTATTTTTTCAATAATTCCTCTACGCTCTTTTTCTTTCCTTTATCTCTTTTCTTTAGGTCTACAGTCAGCCACCCCTTCCACCTATTTGCTATACTTGAGTGCAGTTGAAGCTGACTAACATTATTAGACGGCTCCTCGCCAATAATTAGCTTGATTTCTTCATTTAGATTAAGTGGGGACTCCTGAGTATTTTCCCCCGTGTCACCCTCTGTTTGGCCGTTGACCTGATCTTGTTGGTTCTCTGCTTCTGGTATTATTATCTCTTCAGCCTGAGCCACTCAAGGCTCCCTTTCTGCAGTCACTCCACTACCATCTGAAAAAACAGATGAAGTTCGGTGCATTGATTTCTTTTTTTTTTTTTTTTTTTTGTTTGACCATGTCCCATCTCTCGTATGGGCTCAACCCTTTTCATTCATTTTATTCACTCACCTTCATTTTCCTCAACCCATACAGGTTCTACATTAGCGCTGTCCATTATTTCCTGTAAACGCAGTGTCGGTGTCACTGTTAGTGCCAATCGACTCACAATCAGTTCTTCTAGATACTTTAGTCTTTTCCTAATCGACTCATTTTCTTTGTCTTGACTACGAGATCTCTTTTTATGATTTCCCATGTTGAAATAGCGACGAAAAATATCTTATTTTATCCAAAAAAACACCACAATTTGCTCCGCACGTATAACCCTGCTTGGCACAAAAATAACTAATGACGAACACGAACACATGGTGGCGCCAGGAGTGCAGGAGGCATGGTATTTTAATTTGAATTGCTCTGAAGGTGTGACTTGTAAGGCTGGAGTAGCTAAACTACGTAAGTAATCTCGAAAAGCGAGATATGAAATATAATCATTATTATTAGTATTAGAGATAGAAAAGGAAGATCTTATCGCTTCCATGAAATTTTAAAGAGTTCCATTGATCTCAGATTTAGTCTGTGTCAGCTGCTCCTCTAATCTATTCATCCGCATTTCCAACGCCAATAATCCACCATTAGAAGAATCATCATCTACGCAATCTTCAAAACGTGTTCTCCGAGTTTCCCTCCTCGTTTGACGGCGGTTTGGTGTTCTTGGCATTCCTTCAAAAACTCCAAAAATCTCACTATATATACTAATAAACGCTGATATTAATTCGTGAAGTGAGACGAATCACTTCTGATACGAAATGTAAAATATAAGATCACAAAAATTAATATTTAAATAGGAAGTTTATAGAAAATAACATATTTAGATACAGAATCTAAAATGACGTGTAATCTGTGCTAGTCTCAGACACAAACTGAAGATAGACTCTCTTATCGTTGCAATAAACAATCTCATTGACAAGCAATTGTCGTTAACTAATAAACTGTCGTTTGTCAATCGATCAATGAATGGACAAGATGGACACACACGTATATTTTACAATATATGTAGTGGTATATATGAGGGTGGTTTCCATTAGATGCTGTTAGACGTCGGGAAAAATAACCGTGCAAGTACAGCGTATGCAATTACAGTGGGCCAGTGCTCCGACTTTCATTCATATTTAAAATTACGTTGAAATTACGTAGTCCTCATAAGTATTACTCTAGCCATAGTAATTATGAGGACCGTTTTCATATGTACCACTTAATATCCTACAGGTCCCTACAATCCACTAAAATTAGATCTATGTAAATGTATGTATGTATATATATATATATATATATATATATATATATATGTATGTATGTATTGTAACGTTATTTTTTTGAATGACGTCCCATTGTCAATTATTAATAATATTTCATAAATATTGACGACTGGTATTAGCCCAATTTAATTGCTCTAGTTAATTTTCACGTTTTAATTTATAATTTTTGGAACTCTCAGGAGCTATTCAATTTACAGTAAGTTTTAGCATTTACCATTAGAAATTATTTTGTTTAATTCTATATTTTATCGTTAATAATTAGTTACAATTAATCCTAATATTATTATTCTTGTTGTTGATATTGATTGTTGTAAATATGATATTAGAGAAAGAATCAAGGTTGGAAGATCATATAGTTAGTTTTGGTAATATTAGAGACTCTATATGATGGAGAGGGGTTAGTGGATGAGCAGGCCTAACCGTCTGTAGAGTTGAATACTATTATGAGGAGAAGTGAATCGCTAACGTAGAATTGAGGACCAAACGAAACGTGTCTTTCGTTAGATCGTCTATGCTAGGAGACGTTTTAGCCCTATGAACTATCATCATTCGATCAGGTCTAGTCTGGGCACTTCAACAGGAGAGATGGAGGTATAGAATGGGCATTGTCGTTATACCGTGAAGAAATTAGTCCCGTGTGACATGATAGGAGTACATTCTATTACACTATACCTCATGGATGAGGTGAAAATTCTTGTAATGACAGACCTACAGACTAACCGACAAATTCACGGAATAAGAAATCCAAAATGCTCATACTTTCAGAATTTATCTAATAAAGAATCATAGAAGCTATTGGATACTAGTGACAATATGATCAGTAATCACTATAGTAATTAAGGATTTATGTTTATTGTCAATATGGAATTAAAAATTTTCTCTGCATCTACATTTCACAATCGAAGATTCTCGAATTTGATTTAAGCTCATGCAAACATTTTGCACCACAAAGTATTCGTACCCCGCACTATCTTAACATAAACATCGCCTGCCGATCCTGATGCATCACACAAAGCAGTGCATGTCGCGTCACATCAATGATTAAATGGTTTCAATTACAGTTTCTACGTAAGCATACTCATGTATAATGGTGAAAACCAATGAACTTTCTAATGATATCCAATCAAAAATTATTTTGCTTCATATGGGAGGCAATAGATATGAGAAGATTGCAAAAATGCTCCATAAAAGTAAGTCAACTATAAAATACGCTATACAAAAATAGAAAAATTCAGTACTACTAGTAATTTATCAAGAAAATGACGTCCACAAGTTTTAAGTACCAGGGAAGAACGATGCATCATAAAAGAAGTAAGAGCTAATCTTTTTGTATTCGCTCAAACAATTGCTATATACCTCGCAACATTAAAAGGAAAGAGTGTCGGTACTGAGACAGTGAGGAAAGTTATCAGAATAGGTAGATTTCAGAGACGAACTGCATTAAAAAAACCGTATATTAATGAAATAATCAGGAAGAACAATAAAATTTCGCTAAAGAATATCCTAGTAAGCCATTGGAATTTCGGAAATCCGCTATTTTCTCAGTCGAGAACATGTTTCTAGTTTACGCTTTTAGTGGCAAAAGAAAAGATTGGATGAAAAAAGGTATAACATTATCGAAAGAAAATGTTATTCTAACCGTTAAATATGAACATCAGCGAAAAACTCCGGCCCACTCGCCCGATTTAAATCCCACAGAAATCTTATTCTAAATCACCATTTTTATATTAGTAGGTACGGATAATTTTCATTCTACATAAAGATATTATAAATTTTATTAGGGTCCCAATGCTTTGTGGAGTCAATGTATGTGTAAAAAATTAAAGGAGCGGTGAACTCCACCTAACAAGAGAGCTAGAGGGTTAATGTACTTTCTAATGAAAATGTTAATTGTACTTCCACTGGTCTCACTATATGCGAGGTAAGTATATATATATTGCAAAATGCTACGTAAATCGTATGCATATGTACCTCCTGTTACTCGGCATACTAGAGTTAAATCTTCACCTTCTTCTTCTGGTCCAATAATGTCTTGGATGACATGACCATATCGATTCAATATAATTGGTTCTTCAGGTAAAACTGTGAATAAAAAACGACCATTAATATGAGCATATAATTTTCTATCTTTCTGAAACAAATAATTAAGAATAAATTCATAATTGACGTTCCATAAAGTGAATTTTTTTTTGATTTGGGAGCACTGAAACTCCAATGTAAGTTTATCATAAAAACAACAACAAGGCTACCACCTTCATGAAATTAATTTCAAAAAATACATCTATTCATAGATCTGTACCGATTGAAAATTACCAATGACCGTTAAATTATAATGCATGCTTCTGGTCTGTCCACGCCGAAAATCAACTCTACATCGATATAGAGCTGCATCATGCCTTTTGATGTCGTCAAGGACTAGCACAGCTGGGTGTGACACAACAGCTCTGAAGTACGCTCTTGGACCAAAAACATTTGCATCGGAAGTATGATAAGCATCATGTAGTCCCTTGTTTCGTACATCAACTCTGAAATTATAATAGTATTATATTAACGACATTTTACATTATTAAATACAAACGAATCAACTGTTTCAATCCGGTACAAAATATCACTTTAATGACACTTATTAGAATAAGAATAACAATTAAATAGGAGAAAAATTTCACAGGCTAAATATAACTCTGTAGTTTAGTAGCCAAAATTGTAAGCCCAATCTTACTAGAGATCAATGATGCTAAAAAGGATTTAACAACAGGCTTTTGTAGTAATCATTGAGGGAGACATTCGTGCAACATTTTTAACTTGAAATGTATTATTTCCATTGTACCTATTCAAAAATCATCCATTTTAGGTATTTTAGCCAAATGTGCCGCTGAGCGGCCTCTCGGTAAACAACGATCAAAAAATGATGTTTAAAATCGTTTTCTGAACTTGTCATTTCGACGCAAAAAATTTTGCTTAAAATTTTAGGTTCCCTGTAATATTCCTTTTTGCCATCAGTATTGACGAAAAATATTGAATTCGTCCAAACAATGTCGATAATGAACTGTAAGAACTCAAATGACGGCCCTATCAGGAATAGCTGAGATTATTTTGTATCTTTCTGGAATTCTTTATTACAATTTTTCGCATTGCACACACATTCTGCTCCATATTTACTTACAGAATATTTACGGACGTAAAAGTAACGAACTGCGGTAACCGGATTATCATCTGTGGGTATATTTATTATGATCAGTTCCACCTAGACTCAAGAAATTTTTTTTTATTTTCGAGACACTTTTCTCTGTTTAACAGTCATCAGGTTAGGATCGAGAAGAGGAATTCAAGATTAATTGTATCACTCATACATTGACTTACATAGTTAAAATTATGTGTTTTGTCCAGTGTACATCGATAATTGATTATTACAACATCATCCACGGGAATCAGCACTTCGTCATTATAAAATGTTGTTGCTCCGCTCACAATCAGAAATGATCGTAAGTTCAACAAATTTCAATAATGGTGTACCAACAGGAACCGATTTATAAAGCTCAGATTCAAACTTACAACAGAACTTCGCGAGGTGTCCCTCAGTGATTTAGTTGCAACTTCATTATAGTAATCTACATAAAAAATGATAAGATGCGTATTTTTTTTTCAGCTAACAAACGCTTTAAATGGGTGATAATCGTCCTCAAAGTTCGTACCCAAAAATAATAATTTGCAGTTTTCACGTATTTCTAATAAAAATTTCCCAAAAAGACTTTAATCATTGAAAAGAATCGAAAAAATCATAAAAAATACCTTTATCCACATATTCATGAGACTTATGGACATACACTTTTGTTTCATTAGAAATAACGAAACATTTATAATTCAAAATCTCTATATTATATTCTAAGAGAACCGATTTTAAATGAAAGAACATAAAAAATTACGAGATACGTGTTTTTGCAATTTTCAAAAAAACCTTTACACGGACGATAAAAACTGCTTTTTTAAAATTTTGAATGACAACGTTTACTGTTAGTACCTAAAAAATTATCTTCGCATTCTATCGTACACAATAAAATTATTATATATGACTTATAAAATGTGTACAAAATTTGTTTTGAGATGGTCATTGATAGTCATAATAGTGGTAAAATGAAATGTTTCTTAATGGAAGACTTAATCATTAATTTAAATGTTATCTCATTTCTATGTCTGGGTGAAAATAGTTTAACATGCAAGTTTTTTATGTAAATAATTGTGTGACACGTGATGGATAAAAATGGAAGTTAATTTCCCCAATGTTATTTAGTTATTTTTAACAACATTTCGAACAACTTGAATTCCAAAAACACCTATTTATAGAGCTGAAAAAAAGAATCGTTTTGAACAAATATTAAGTAATGCAATTAATAAGTATAATGGTGTGGAAACCATGAAGTCGGATTCGTTTAATTTTGAAGAACCATATAAGAATTGGGAATCAGAGATTGTAGATAATAAAAAAAATGCATCTGCAATCAGCAAACCATGAGCGCGTGAAGGTACATGTACTGCTGATGAAAAGGACATGAGTCGAGACTATAAGTTGCGAGCAGTTGAGTTTCGGCAGAGTGGGATGAAAAAAATTCAAATATAGATACTGTCAAGAACAGATTCAGAAACGTACAATCTGTTCGACAATTACGGCGCTGAGCACTTTAATTAAATCAAGGTGGAACATATCATGAATAAAGAGCCATTCTGCAAATATACTTCGGAAAATTTTAAATCTGTTGTCGATGCTGGTATGATAATCCATGATTCTGATTTGATGAAATGGACGCTGTGAGTTGAAAAAAATTTAGAATTCGATGATTTTCACTTTCAAGCATCTCTTACATGGTTACTATCGTTTAAAAGAGCTCATCGTATTGTTTTTCGTAAAATCAATAAATTTGTATCATCAAGAACAATTGAACATCGTAAAATGCTAAAACAAACATCAGAAGCATCTGTTGATAATGTAAAGTTGAATATAGTCTAGACAATATACACAATTATGATCAAAGTGGCTTCACATTAGAAGTGCATTCCAGAAGATCTTTGGCTCCAGAAGGAGAAAAAAAAGTAGCGAATACCGCTCAATCAGTTTCTGTAATATTCAATAGTTACACTATACAACCGACTGTATCAACTGATAAAAAACTTCTGACTCCCCTCTTTCTCGTATTGGAAGAACGAACTGGAAAACTTGGTCCACGGGTAGTAGCATCGCTTTTTAGTCCAGATAATGTAACCGTAAAAAAATCAAAATCTGAGAAACTTCAGATAAACAATTCAATTCAAATATAATGTTACATGATATTTTCTGGACGTTTAAATACTAATTTTTTTTAGAACACTTCAAAATCTGGTTGACGGGTGTATTTTTTCCGAATGTTGGAAAAAATGTTTACTTTCGACTGATTTGTGGACTGATCATTGTCCGGAAGTTGTAACGGTTGCCAAACCGCTGGATAAAGAAGTTGAGATAGTGATTATTCCTAAAGGAGCTACTGGACCAATTCAACCATTAGATGTTTTTGGGTTCAGAATACGTGAAAACTTTATAAGACATTTTTTAGACAGTGTTCTATTACGAGGAGATGATTTATATTTACACTTGAGGAACAATATTATTGAATTACAATCAATGACTCATAATCAACTCTCGTCTCCACGGTTAATCTTTCTCGTTATTCATGGTTCAAAAGTAGTTATACATTCTTTAAACCATATTAATTCAAATATTTAGTCGATTTTTCATTTGAAAATAAATGCAGCTCTCGCTGTAACATTTCAGGATGTCGAAATGTAGCAATTGTCCGTTGTGCATGGTGTAAAAAGTCGTGGTGTCTTGAATACTTTTTCACCGATTTTCATGTATGTAATACATACAATTAATAAATAACTCATTGTTAGCATTTTTATTGTAAACAAGCAGAAAGTTAATAATTCCTCAGCCCCCTCATGTGAATATTATATGGAAAATTGCAAAGACACGTGTCTCGAAATTTGTTATGATCTTTCATTTAAAATTTGCCGCATTGAAAAATACTGAAAAGTTTTTGAGTAGTGAATGTTTTGCTATTCTTAGAGACGACAACGTATATCTACAAGTCTTATAAATATGTACATAAAGGTATTTTTCATGATTTATGTTTTTTTCTAATGGTTTAAGTATTTTTGGAAAATTTTTATCAGAAATACGTGAAAACTGCAAATTATTATTTTTGGGTACGAACTTTGAGGACGATTATCACCTATTTAAAGCGTTTGTTAGCTGAAAAAAAAATACGCATCTTATCATTTTTTATGTAGATTATTATAATGAAGCCGCAACTAAATCAGTAAGGGACCTTTGCGAGGTTTCCTTGTCAGTATTCAACAAAGAATAAGCATTTAATTAAACTCAAACGACTCAAGTGTACAACGTGGCCTTACAATCGACGTCGTCGTGTACTCAACCTATTTATCAACGTTACTTGTCGATGACCTCGGTAGATTACTATAAATTTATTTGACGAGCTTTCTGAAATTCTTTCAATTAGACTGGGCTCAGGATGGTGAACGAGATCAAATGTGCTAGAGAAAAAAAAACGCTCATATTATGTTTCTTGTTTTGTATTTTCTTACATTAATTGTGCAATGATACTATTAATATGTCGAGTCAAGAGAGATAATTCAATTTCTAAAACGCAACATTGTTAAGTGTGTCGGAGTTTGGTGATTCACAGAAATTTACTTCGTCACAAAAATAACTAACGCTTGTCTGTGGGTGTGAGGAAAATGAGTGTATGTGAGCGTCCTGACACTTGACACGAGCAACTATTAATTCTATGTTCGTTAAATCGTGAGATGGTCTAGAGAAGTGTAGTGAGAGGTCGTAAATTTCTACAAATGCGAGTGTCTTGAGCCAATGTTGAGTGTCGATGTGTATGAAGTTACCGCTACACATTAATTTCATATGGACGCCGTGTAAGTAAACGTGGCCAGTCCTGCAAGGCTCTGAATAGCCCTAGAGGTTGTGTCCGAATATATTAGTATAATCAGCATGGAGTTTAAGTTAAACAGGTGCGAAGTTGCATACTTAGTAAAAAGAATATTGCAAAATTGAGGTGATAATATCGAGCTAACACACGCAAGCATTTTGGAGCGTCTTGATGCCAAAAAGTTACATAGATATCTTGAACAAATACAATCTCCGTTACAGGAAGTGTCTTTTATCGAAGCCATTATCTACAATTGATAACAGCTTGAAAAAATACGGTAGTTAGGCTGAGATTTTCATAACTTATTCTTGGGTCTCCAGAGTCTAACACGATTTAACTGATGACAATATCTTGGGCCCATCGAGTTACTTTATGAAACATTTATTTACATAGGATTGATAGTTCTTTTCTTTTAAGTATCCTCTTCATGACTATACCTAAATCAATTCATAAACTATCACGCATATAGTCTATCTACATCAGGACATTCACTTATTGAATACTTTTATAGGTAAGCTACATATCGGTCTTACAAAATAATATGTCCTACATACTGTAAATATCATTTTCTTACGTGTACAGAGGTGCTCCATCCGCATGACCTCTAAACCACATCACCATGTGAAGAGAATCAGATACTGCAGGTGTGATATCACACGGTAACTCTACAGCTCCACCTTCTACAGCACTAATGTTGAGTAATGGGACTGAAACAAATATTATTCTTAGTTTTCAATGCTTGAAAAAAGCTTCGTAATAGATCAAACAAAAAAAATATAGAAATGTGTATAGTCATGATAATAATGAAAAAGCAACTGCATTGAAGATTTTCTTATTTTCTTGTCTTTAGAACAATGAATCGAATGTTATGGTTCCATGTATATCCTTCAAGTACTCAAAAACATGCGACCTCTGTATACGGGGTGATTTACAACTATTTTCACAACGGTAACATGTAGAAACTAAAGAGAACTTGAAACAGCTTTTATGAATTTTGAAAATTTGCAACAATAGAGAAGTCATAGAATTTTATAATCGATCAATCAGAAACCGAGATAACAAGTGAGAATTAGCCAGAGAGGAGAGACTTCATCGATGAAAAAAAGAAGAACCGTATATAACAATGCCAAGTGATGAATTGCACTCATAGAATATTACCGCTACTTTCTCCGATACTAATGTAAATAGAAAAGCCCCGGAGAAAATATCGGTATATGTATAGTTACTCTGCATATGTGATCTTGCTTCATAGAAAAGTTAGGAATATACTTTAAAAAGTAACAAAAAATTGTGAAAAACAAACAACATTTTAGAAGCAGTAAGAAAAGAAGAAACGATAATAGTTATCATTGTCAAATGAACTTGTGCTTAAAAAATAAAGGAGTCCTTACTACATTTAAGTGATTTTTTCAAAATGGTACGTAGTTACACAACTGATAATATTATTATTGTTTAAAGAATTCACACTTTATACATAATGTTTTTTTTTAGTTTTGTTGCTCTTTTCTTTCTTTGGAATAAACATCATATGTATACGTACATTTCTACGTATCATTATATATTACCGCATAAATGTGAAATTGATGTTAATCATGTCTGTGAATGCCAAAAATCTTTCACATATTCGGGTGATTTATGAGGTAATGGAGTAGGGTTTTTCTTACTCTAGTGCTCGATGTTAGCTGGACAAATGTATTTGGTGATTACGCTCTAGATTTCCTACTTTTTGATGCAAATATTGTTCTAAATTCACACTTAACCTTTAACTTCCTTTGAAGGCTGTAATTTAGTACTTCCCCCAGTTTGAAAGCATTATTTAATCATAAAAGTTACATTAGATGGCGTCTCAAATCGACACAATTGAAAAAACAATAGAACATGTCAATGATATCAAGTAAGATTGTGACGTAAGAAGTCGATAAAAAAATAACGAATCAGGGTGCCGGATTGTTGAGAATAAATAGAAAATGAATCTCATGGAAATTAAAATACATTACTCTTTTTTATTGATGTCAAAGAAAAGTTACTCTATCATAATTAAGACGAGAATCTTTACTACTGCTAATTTATTGTTAACTCAATGTTACGAGTTGAGTGAGACAAAAATTGTTCAACTCTTAGGGTAATTTACGAAGATATTCACGTTCGTGACAACCTTAACACTGTAAAGTGTGCAGGCCACGCGGTAAACCTCCAGTGCACTCTCAGACAACTCTGGAGAAAGTACATGTTCTTGTACCCCTCTGATCTTGTCTTATGAGTTTCCTTCTCACGATGTGATTTGATTCCACTAAGAGTTGATAGTCATCATGTATTCATGCTTGAATACACTGGCATGGCATGAATCTTCAATAGCATCATGCTCTGTACGAAATATTTCCCAGAAGTTGGAAAGTGAAGCTATCTTTCTACCAATAAAGATCATAGAAGTTTTAGTTTTATTGGTAGCAATACTTTTATCTCTTAATGTGATGAGTTGGAAGAAGCGTTCCATTTGAGCTGATAACTTGCGTTGTGTTATGCTGAACTGTGATTCAGGAGATGATGATCTGGACCGATGTTGTGATGAGTTGTCTGCTGAATGAGTTGACAAACCTGTTGGCATAGTTGAGTCTTGCTGATGTGAGTTGTCTTGTGAGAATAAATTCTCACATGTTAAGTTGGCTGGTACCATGAACTTTCTGTCATTTGACATTTTTAAGCACTGTTTAGCACGGTTACAATCACTCAAAGAATCACTTAGATCACTAGAGATCACTAGGGGTGACTAAACTGAATTTAATGTTTGCTAAAATCGTGATTATAAGCAAACAGGATAACACAACACTGAGTAGCCTGACTAATTCTGCATTAAAATTACCATAATGCATAAAGAGTTGTCTATATGACATAAATATTACATTTAGTTGATTACAACATTCAACATGAACGAGAGATGACTCAACAAGAGTCACAAACTTTATAAAATTGACTAAACACTTCTAAATTGAATTACACTGATACTCGGTTGGTTTTCTGATAGCCACACACATACACTTTCTCAATTTTCGCGCTCACTAATAATGCACAGGAGTGGCTTATCCTCGCCACAATAATTTGAGATGTCTGAGATTGGGAATGAACACAATACTTTACACGAAAACTGAGATAAATTGATCAGTTGATTACTTCAATGATCATTGAGCACATCTGACACTGCGCGGTGTACTTTTCTAAGGACAAAAACTTGATTTAATTCACTAACATTAGTCAAAGGAGACAACACGCTCACTGGTGACATTAAATCACACACACAAATTTGATTGACCCACTTAATCGTACACTAGGAAGCTAATCATCTGTTTAGTAGTGCAATGTCAATCGGAGAAATTATAGAATGCCGGAAAATGCGCGCGAGCATGCTTCATGACACTAAAAGTTGATTGGGCTGAGGATTACTGAGGCACTACAACAAGTCTGATTGTTTCTGGACACAAGAATGCGTAAACACGTATTGTCCGCAACGTTGTTTACACCGAAATTAGGTTGAGTTGTCTGGAAACTTATAACTATCCACTAAACTGAATAAAATAAAACTGGAATAAAACTTAATGTGAATTGTCCGAGCACTGAAAATAAGTTGTCCAAGTAATAATTCGAGTTGCCAGAAAATAAAAAATATACACCGTTCAACCGACTGCTCTAGAGTTGTTTGGATTATGCATCCGAGTCGGACCCATTCGGCTCGAAGGACCAAATAATGCGGCTTCGATGAGCTTGTGGAAAAAGATTGAAAAAGAATTACAGGTGGACGGTCATCAGAAAATTCAGTGGACTGTATTTTGAACGATGAGGTTGAATGCTAGAACAGTCGGGACTGTTGAACGGTTGTAAATAAATTCGGCTGGGACACTATTTTTATATTAACAATGAACAATTTATTGTTAATAACTAAAGGTAGTAGCACAAATATAACGAGAGATAGTCTGTCGAAGAACTGTCTGATCTAAGTTCACTGAAACACCCACATAATGAGTTCACTGATCTTCTATATGGTGAGTTCACTGATGATTCGTCTGATGAGTAGAAATCCCTGGAAAGTTAAAAGTTTTCCAGGACTGGTCCCCTGGACCAGAAGAAGTCTGAGTGTTTATGAGTTGGCGTCAGTCACAACGACACAAGCGAGTTGTTCTGGTGTGGACCTCATGTGAGTGACTGTCCGTGAGGCCATTAGGCGTCGAAGCCGACATCGTTCGCGTCTCTTTCAGCGAAGATGTATAATCGGACCAACTTGAGATGACTGATAATAGTTGATGTGAGTTAGACTGCTTGATGAGTTTACAATCATCTCTGTAGATGATTGACCGTTGAGTTAATCCATTTCTCAAGAATCTTCTGGAGAGTCTTCTGGTTTTTCATTCACGAGTTTGTCGATGTGAGTAGTCCATTAGTACACACGTACCGAATTGACTGTCATAATGAGTTGTCTGTCGGTTGGCATCATCCGATGATGCTAATGAGTCGTCCGAGTACTAACACGTACAAATACTGACCGTAAGTAGCCAATACCTGGTGACTACTGACCGAGACAATAACTGACAATAACTGAAGAATACAGACGAATACTGACTAATATACCTGAAACTCAGAGTTCTCGAAGATTCTAGGTCCTTCGAAAGGGATATCAACGCCTAGAAATTAATTAGAGTAGTCTAATTGGCGAAGATGAGTTGGCAGGAGAGACCTTGAAATGTCTAGTTATTCGGTGGAAAGAAAAATGTCAGGCTATAGATGAATTACTCCTGGCCAAGTCAGAACAGTACACTTACAGTCAGTACAATTAGAAATTTTCTTTAGCACTCACTTAAGAATTTTGGACGATACAGTGACATTTGTCTTTTGTCAAAGACCAGAGAATAGTCAAAACGGGTCGCAAACCGAGAGTCAGTTCCAATTCGACGGCATAGAGTTTGAACGTATTAAAAGTAAAGCTAATAGGAACAATTAAAACGTACAATTTGAAGTATCTATCTGCCATAAGTTGAGACTTAACATACAACTAAGTTAGTATGAAACCTAAATTACTATATACTATACTTACCAAAATTATATGCCATTGTACATACGATAATCAATATCTTGTGAATTTAATGCAATAAAACAGCGAATTTGTTTTGAAGGAAATGTAAAACTGTCTGGATCGAAAGATCATTGTGTGAATCTAAAATCAATTTATCAAATTCCAATTTTTCGGCGTAAAGAAAACAACCTCTTTCCACAGTGACGTGGAGTCACACGGAGAAAAAAAAAGAAACACTTTGTCCACCTTTGATGATTGAGAGGTCGCCACGCTGCGAAACGTTTTATTTTCTGTGTAGGATAATTTTATGTTACTAAGGGAAAATAAACATGTAGTCTTTAATTCCAAGCTTTGAAACATTTTACAGGGAAGAGCCAAAGCGACAAAATTCTTCCAAACGATCATCTAAAACAAATTTAAACAAGGTAGAGGAGTTTTTTCTATTCTTCTCTGACTAAAATTAATGTATATCCGCAACCGAGACATTTCTTCCATTTATTCTTCTTCAGAGAGGATCCATAAAGTTTACTTTCCAATAAGTCAATAAAATAGATAATAGAAAACCCCAGGTGAAAATAAAGGACCAATGAATTCAAGAATTTCGATGCTTTTTAGGCATATACATTAAATGGTCTAAAAAGCTCAGAATGCGCCGAAAGCAAGCTGAGATAGTGAACGTAATGTCGAAAAAAACGCCTAGTCACATCAAATATGCGCCAATATTCAAAAAAATCTCAACCGGAATGAGGCCGACATTACGTCAAAATATGAACCGGAAATAGGCCAAATGTCCGATATTAAATCGGTATCGAATAGGCCTCAAAAATTAATGTTGAATTTAGTTCAGTTATTAAAAATAGAAAATTAATCAATTATAAAATCGAAATGTGGAGTTCATTATAAAAGTCCTATGAAATACATACACACATAATAAAAACATTTCTAAATGGAAATATCATTGGTTATAATATAATGTAGTACCTAGTGACATATATTAATTCATGTATAATATAATAAAATAATATTGATGTTATAAATTCGCATAAATATTCTCAGTACTAGATGATAGTGGAGATTGGTGATTATTTTGATTTCCGTATGGCGTTAAAGTTGGTGGTGGTAGATAATACGCATAATGCTGATAAAAATGTGCTGTTGTGGCTTGTAATTGTTGTATGAAAGGAGATGATTGATGATAATATTGATACTGCTGATTTTTATAAATAGGTAGAGTTGGCTAGTGAACTGGAGTAAGTAGCTGTTTTTAGTAGGGAAATTCAAAATGCTGGACTGGTATTGGTGGTGATACTAGAGTAGTTAAGGGCCCATTGATATTGGCTCCTGATGACTGTTTTGGTAGAGGTGGATAATTTGAAGGTGCTGTTGTTGGGGATGCTGGTAGTTCAGAACGTTGTGGGACTTCTGATGACTCTTTTGTCAGAAGAAGATCTTCCAATTCTGATGCTGGCGAGGAAGCTTGTGGTTTATTTACGTTCGCTGATGTTGTCAAATGTTTTTTTGAAATGGACGATAATGAACTTTTGACATTTAATTTCCTTTTCTTCCCTGTTTTTGTCAGAGAAGTTGAAAGGGGAGGGCGTTGTGCTTCTTCTGATGTTGGTTCTAGTACAGTCGGACCATTTGATGATGTTGGGGAAGCTGGGGGTTGTTTTAGGGATGGTGTTGCCCGTGATCGTTTTTTTGAAACTAGCACTAATGTTGCACTTGCCTTATTTACGTCTTTGTTTTTTACTGTAAGACAAATAGTAAGTTGAAATATATATGTTATTTTATACATCACTCTTTCATTAAACTATTTCGATAGTGAATATAATTACTATACCTGGATCATCTTGATAATTTACTGTTCGCTTCTCATCATTTCTTGTCTTTTTCTTTTGATGTTGTATATATTTGTTTATAACGTCATTAAATACATTTTTATGTATCGTTTCTTTTATCTGTCCTGCGATGAAATCTATCACGAAAATAAATTAGTTACTATTTCAATTCAGCTTTTATGTAACTATTAATAACATATTATGCTCCATAAAAACTTACGTAACACCGCTTTTCTAACTAAGGGTTTGTAGCCCTTAATAGACTTTTCTGCCGTCCCGTACGCAACAAGCTTCTCAGATGTAACCAAACACAAAAAAGATATTAATTAACAAGGATCGTGGTCTCCCGTTGGATTGTGTAATTGTCCACTTCTTGTTCGTTTCACCAATGAAAACATTAGTTTTTTGGCACAGTTTGACGTGTAATAACGCAAAAAAATTGTCAATTAATTTCGATACATGTATTTAATAGTACAAAAAGTCTGTCTTTCTCGGACAAGTAGATTTAATCTATTGTCATTATTAGATTTACAAATAACCTTGTTTTCTCCCTGATGGAGAAGTACATCCTCTAAAGCTATTTTGTTTTTGAAAGCGGCATTCATGGCATCAATGAATGCTATGATTTCTAGAGTTGCTAAACGATTAAATTGTTCAGTTAATAACATGCATTTACTTTAAATGAACTTTTTTCACGACCCGACAAGTAATCATTTATATTTCAGTATCATCGTTCAATAAGTAACAAAACATCTTACCTAACGAAGCCCAACTTCGACACATACATTTAGCACAATTTAAGCATTTGTTGTTGACGGTACTTTTTTCATCGTTCTGATCAATACGATTTTCTTCGATTTCTTGGGAATTTTTGGTACTTTCTTCTACTTTTTTCTCATCATCATCAGAAGATGTTCGGCATGTCGAATATTTTGATGTTTCTATTCTTTAAAGATTGTGATTGGGATGCATTCCGTTGTTTTTTGCCCGTTTTGAGATAATCAAAAACTTCTTGAATTTCTTTTGGAACTGGTTTTTTTCAAATTTTCCCAGACGTATCATCAATAATTAATTCTAAGTACTTCTTATTTTCTGAAAACACCAAAATATGAAAGAATAAGTATCAATAACAAATCAAATGAATAAGAAACCAATGTTATAAAATCAAAGTGACTAGAGACTAGCACTAAGACGCCATGATTCAGCACACACTAGTAATAAGGTGTACAAATTGCCATGTTTCAGCACGACTTTGGTATTTGTACACCAGTCTCTGTTGAAAGGACGCCGTATGTTCGTCAATGTTACAGATGTAAAGTCTTAAAAAACTGTACGTGTTAACAATTATTATGATAAATTGATGACTTACTTAATATCTTTAAAATTTTAGCTTCGTATAACTCGATGTAGTTATTTTCTAGCCAAAGAAGATCACCAACCCAGCTTTTCTTGATCGATGATAGTTTTATAATATTCAAAAGGTCACTAAAATCAATAATTGATGTTTCTTCAGTATTAATCCAAAATAGTGATACCCAAAAAGTATATTTTTTATTAATTTTCATTACATTGACACACTGATTATTGCACTTACACCATATAACTTTGTCTCCCACCCTGGTTGCTACTTTTTTCTTTATAAATCAATTATTTAAAAGTGATAAAAACAAATAAATAATTTTTAGTTTGCCACGAACTATTTGAGTCGATTATTCACGCAATTTCGCTCTTCTTTTTCTCAGCAGATGGCGCAGCAATGCTAATTAAAAAAACGTAAAATGGTTGACCAATTTTATGCTATTTCATGTCAAAAAAACTCACGGCCCTAGGATAAATGAGAAAAAACATGACATCTTCTGTCATAACAAGCGGCAGCGGTTTTGACAGCTCGCAAGTGAGCTCAATCCCTTCTTTCCGTACCCAAGCGAGTAGCTTATGATTTTTGAATATGAACAATCACAAAGTCAATATGCTACACTAGCTCTGTAGTCAGAGCACTCGATTTTTATTTTGCCGAGCCGTGTTCAAACCCAGTTACAGCAAGATTTTTTTTTTTTTTTTTTATTAAAATTGCATATAATTGCAATTTTGAGGTACCTAAGTTAATTTTAAAAATCAATTTTAATTTGTTTTTGTAATTATTTTTTCAATCAATAACGGGAGAGTGATAAAAAATTTGAAATGTGTAAAAAAACTCATTTCTATATTAGCTACATTAGTTGTAAGATTTTTTTAAACAATTTGTTATAATAAACGTTGAAAAACAGTTAGAACAATCCGTGGCGAGTTCTGGCACTTCGCCGGTAAGCTATATCCCCACCCTCCGTGGCCAAGCCTGCGGCTTATAATAATTAAACATGAATAATTCTAACAAATACATGCTGGCTCCGTGGTCAGAGCGCTAGACTTTAATTTTGACGGGCAAGGTTCGATTCCAGTCGCGGCCAATTTTCTTTTTCTTTTTTATTCGTTAAAATTGCAATAATTACAATAATTATTTATTCATATTAGTTTAAAATTGTTTTCTGAAGTTTTTAAAAGACTACATTCGGAAGGAGCTACTGCGGATTCTTTTTATAAAAATATGTAGTTTCTGAAAAACTTCAGAAAACAATTTTAAACTGATAAAAATGTGTAATTATTGTAATTATTTGCAATCTCAACAATTAGAAAAGGAAAAAAAAATTGGCCGTAACCAGAATTGAACCCTATCCGGCAAAATAAAAATGTGGTGCTCCGACCACAGAGCTAACATATCTTCATTCAAAATAATTATATTTAGTAATTATAAGCCGCAGGCTTGAGGACGGAGGCTGGGAACAAAGTTTACCAGGGAAGCGCCGGAACGCGCTATAAATGGGTTCAACTGTTTTTTTGTTATTTATAAGCCTGCAGTTTAAACTTTGGCATGAAGTTATTTCATCATATTGATTCTGTATACTGAAAACAGTCAAATCTGATCCTTTGTTGACATATTTGCAAATATACTTCATTGATTCTACACTACTATAAAGTTCAACATTGATATGTGCATTGAACATTCGTAACCGTATCGGTGATAATGGAACAATTCAGCGATTATCAATATTGAAACTATTGGTCCGGGATTGAACTGTTGCTATTCTACCACCATTTTCGGGCGATTGACGCCTGTAAAATGGATACCCATCTTTACACGTTATAGTTTCTGTTGTGAATGGGCTTAGATATTCTTTACTACAACTTCCATTTTTCATGTAAGGAGATTGTGGATTGTATACTCTGCATTGATCATGTACCATGTGTGTTTTGACTATTTCAAATAATTCAGGATCTTCTTCTTTATCAGGCAATTCTGCACAGATTACATCGTCAATTTGTTCTGTGGTTATTTTTATTTCTAGCCATATTAAAATATGAGCATGAAGCAAACCACGTTTTTGCCATTCAACACTGTACATATAACAACGAACAGATCTAAAAATTTTTCCTTTTACTAAAAGATGTATTATTCAGCATTTTCGGTCACGAAAATCCAGCGCTGGCATAGTGTTTCCACTAGCGTCGGATTCCGTGTTCGATACGCCGCGCACATTTATTGCGCTGTTTGTACAGTCTATGTAGAAAATCAGCGTTGTTATTAATTTATTCAACCTGTAATTTATCTAATTTATCATGTACCGGCATAACCTCCTACTACAACATGTTGCAGTTGAATCCTCATATAAATAGATTACTACTCGAAGAATTTATTGACAGTTCTGAAAGTAGTTCTGATGAGGAAAACTTTGCTCATATTTTAGTTTCATTAATAAATATTCAACGTCCTGTGAGAGTTCCAAAAATTCGCAATTTTATTAATGATGTTGTTAATAATTATACGGATACACAAGTAAGAATATCATAATAAATTAATAATAAGTTAGGGAAGTGATAATTATTATTTGGTTTATAGTTCCAAGAAAATTTTCGACTGGAAATAAAGGCAGCTGACAATTTGGTCCTCAAATATGGGCTCAGCCCATTTTATCTTGATACAGAAGAAGAAAGACAAATCACGCCAGAAGATCATATTTATTCATTCCTTTGGTAATTATCCTACTGTTTGTCTATATAACACTCTATTTTTTAAATGAGTGGGCCTATGTAATATGATGTACGATGTTGAGAATGAAATTTTGTAATTATTCAGGTACGCAGCTAATAAAACATCTATGAGGAGTGTATCTGGTCGATTTAATATGGCAATTTCAACCTTTCATTCAGCAATGGAACAAGTCATGAACTATTTATTATCAATTGCTCCAAGTGTTATAGTGTGGCCAGAATCACCTGCAGAGAAAGAAAACTTATCTGAAGAATTTAAAGAGGTATGAGTATCAAGATTTAATATTTGTATCTGATTCATTAAAAAAACTTCTTAGCAAAAATTTTTAATTAGATCGCAGGAATACGAAATGTAGTAGGGGCAATGAATGGATGCCTCATAAACATTCGAACACCAGCTCACAAAGTGCAATCAACTTACATAAATCGACACGATGGAGTATCAATGACCCTTCAGGCAATAACTGATAGTCATTGTAAATTTATAGACTGTTTTACCGGAACTTCGAGCAGGATTCATGATGCTAGAATTTTTAAACTTTCATACATATATCCAATTGTTCATGAAATGGATAATCATTTTCATCTGATTGCTGATGGTGGTTATGGGATTACTAAAAATCTTACAATCCCATTCAGAAATAATGGGAATTTAAATCCTGCAAAACACCATTTTAATAAGCAGTTTGCCTTAACACGAGTTAAGGTAGAAAACGCATTTGGTTTGCGAAAATCGTGATTTCGTCGATTAATTAGGCTAGATTTCCATACACCTGAAAAGGATGCAAAATTTATCATTTCCTGTTGTGTGCTACATAACTTGTGCATTGAACATAAAGATTTTTTACTAAGAATGGATGAAAATCGTGGACCACATTTTATGATACCAGGTCGTATTAATTTAGATCCTAGATATGGAGAGGCAAAACGAAACATCATGAAGACATATTTGTGGCTACTAAGATGATGAAGTTTGGTGGAAGAAATTAACATCATCACACCAGCATCCAGCCCGTATCTTCTTAGAATATCTTGAAAAAAATACACAAATTCCTGGCTGGCTCGTTGAAGGGCGCACTGTGCTGATCCCCAAAACCGGTGATCTGTCTAACCCCAAAAACTACAGGCCTATTGCATGTCTGAATACTCTCTATAAATTGTTCACTAAGATCCTGAACGAGAGGATTTTGACTGTAATAGAACCTGTATAGAGACAGATTTACGAACAACGTGGCAGCAAACGTGGCTTGACAGGTTGCAAGGAGAACTTGTTAGTAGACCGGTGCGTTACACTGGACGCATACTACTACAAGCGCAACTTGTTAATGGCCTGGGTGGATTACCGGGATGCATTTGATACAACATCTCACGAGCTTCTCCTCCACTGGCTCGAATGCCTTTCAGTACCCCTGCAAATCGTGAGATGCATCGAACATTTGATGCCGCTCTGGAGGACACGTTTCACCGTAACATCTGGTGAAACGAGAGTGCCTACTGGAGCAGTGCCATTAAGGAGAGGCGTATATCAGGGTGATACTCTGAGTCCTCTCCTATTTTGCATCTCACTGCTGCCATTATCTGCCAATCTACGCCGAACGCCTGGATATAAAGTCGGACGAGTCTCCAACCGCGTACACAAAGTTACTCATTCATTTTATATGGATGACTTACAAGTGTACGCGGCAAATCCTGGGAGACTCCGAGCAGCCCTAGAGGTTGTGTCCGAGTATACTAGTGCGATCGGCATGGAGTTTGGGTTAGACAAGTGTGCAGTAGCCCACTTAGTGAAAGGAAGATCGCCGAACTGGAGTGATAATGTCGAGCTTACAGACGGGAGCATCATAAAACATCTGGATGCTGGAGAGTCATATAGATACCTTGGACAGGCACAAACCCCGTCACGGGATGTGTCTGTCATTAAAGATACTCTCCGCAGTGAGTATAAGTGGCGACTTAAAAGAATATGGGGCTCTGAATTATCGGGCCCTAATAAAGTCGCAGCCACGAATATGCTCGCTGTCCCAGTCTTGCTCTATTCATTCGGAGTCCTCAAATGGCTCTGAAGTGAGTGAAAAGATCTAGACATTATCACAAGAAAAGTGATGACATTACACCGAAGTCATAACCCGCGATCTTCCGTCCAACGCCTATACTTTCCCCGTGATACGGGAGGGCGTGGACTACTAAGTCTGGAGTGTCTACACGACAGGTTAGTGATAGGCATAGCTTATGACATCTATGAGAGTTCTGATCCCCTGCTCAAATTCGTGAACAGCTTCGAACTACTGGGAAGGGATGCGTTCCTATATAGAGCAGCACATATAGCGGCTCAGAACTTCGGCTCAGTTTTCGACCCTAGCAACCCAGACGGTCTACAGCTTCTGCAATTGACCAGAGGACAGCGAAAGGTCGATATAAAAACTACCGAGCAGTTAAAACTGCTCGACGAACATGTGGCAAAGTCCTTACATGGTGTGTTTTATCGTCATCTTGAAACACAGGACTTGTCACACCAGCTGACGTTCCAATATCTTAAGTCAGCTGGCTTGTTCTCTGAGACTGAGAGGTTTATTATGGCCTGCCAAGATGGTGTATTTTCAACCCTCGCCTATCGGCGTGATGTTATGCACGAGCAACTCGAGGACACAAGATGCCGAGTTTGCCACGGTGATGTGGATGAGACGCCATTTCACATCTTATCGGCTTGTCCGATACTAGCGCGCTCAGCCTACATTTACCGGCATAACGCCGCCTCAAGAGTGCTGTATTACCACCTTCGGCACTCTTATGAAATAGACGAGAGACCAGTGCTGCCCTATGTGCCCCGTGAAATTGAGTCGGTCGTTAAGAACGAGAGAGCGAAAATTCTTTGGAATTTTCCGCTCCCTACGCCTCAACGAATCGAACACAATAAGCCGGATATTACTCTTTTCGACCATAACACCAAGCACGTTTATTGCATTAAGTTCTCAGCTCCGGCTGAGACGAATATACGTGCGAAAGAAGAGAGTGAACACGAACGCAACAGAGCGCTCATGGAGGTCATGAGAAATGTCTATCAAGACTATAAAGCGCATGCAATAGTCCTGGTGATTGGCGCCCTCGGAAGGATGAGGGACCGTTTTCTGACAGAGCTGCGAACTATACCGGTCTGCCGTAGTCAGGCTGAGAGTCTTGCGGCTCGTATGCAAAAAGCGGTCATTCTTGGGTCCCTCCGAATCCTGAGACGCTTAAATTAATGACTAAACGGCTGCAGCCCTGGCTCACCTTCAAACCTGAGGGAGCCGGGTGTCTGCAGGATAATCTCGTCTGGTCAGGCCCCAGGTGGGTCGGAGCCCTGGGATCCCTGGCCAGACATTTTTTGACGACCCGTGCAAGTTTAATAATGTTAAAGATGGTGAATTTATCGAAGAAATAAAATATTTCACCACGTCAAATGAACTATTTATGCCATCAAGTGACATAGAAAGAATTTTAGTGAAAAAAGTCATTGATGTCTTATTAGTAGAAGTTCAGGACGTTGAAGAAAGAAATTCAGGATGGCCCATGGTGGGAATTGTGCATCTCCAAAAAAGCATCAATAGGTATGATCCATTAGCAGCCGGAGCATCAACTCTCATCCCCCTACCAAAGTTCATTCAAAATAAGAAAGCAGTACTGATCATCAACAATAATGACCAATGCTGTTTTCTTTGGGCAGTTACTGCAGCTCTGCATTCAGCTGAAATTAATTATACAAGAACTTCATCATATCCGCATTATTCAACAATTCTCCGGTATGGAGGTATTAATTGTCCAACAACTCTCCATAATATACCAAAATTTGAATTAAATAATAAAGAGAAAAATTTTTCAATCAATGTTTATGGGTTAAACAGTAATGATAAATAGCCTCATTATACTTGAGTTGATGTCGTCATGAAAAATGTATACCATTTGTTAATGGTGGAAAGTAATGTTCAGGTTGATCATGAAAATAATTTAAAATCTAGTTAGCTCTAGATTAGTTAGCTCTCAAATTTCTGATGGTAAAATGAAAAAATATCTATGCGATCATTGTTTATGTCATTATGAATTTGGAAAATCTTATGATAATCATCGTGAAGATTGTATGAAAATGAATAAAACAGCAATCACTTTCCCACCAAGTGATGAAAAAATTATATTCAAAAATTATAATAATAAGGAATAAGTTCCATTTGTTGTACATGCTGATCTAGAATTCATACTTAAACCAGATAACAATAGACAAAAACATATTGCATGTAGTATTGCTTTTTACTCTCATTGCTCATATGATAAGTCTAAATCTAAATTTGCCACGAAACGTGGAATAGATTCCATTGATTGGTTCATGAGAGAATTAAAAAATTGTCAGAACATTTAAAAGACACCATCAAACATTGTACCAATAAAACTATTAACTTTCCAGCAGCAAAAAGCTCATAATCATGGTAGAAAGTGTCATATTTGTAATAGAGTTTTTTTACATGGTGAACCTAAAATTCGTGATCATTGTCACTTTCCTGGTAATTGTCGCGGTTCAGCAAACAACAGATGTAGTTTGAATCATCAGATTCCTTATATTATTCCAATAGTTTTTCACAATTTTTTGAGATACGATTCTGTTACTTCAATTAAAGAATTAGCAGCAACATCATTCGGAGGTAATATCGATTCATTGCCGATAAATAAAGAAATATACATAGCTTTCACAAAAGCTGTCGGTAAAAAAAGAATACAATGGCAATAAGAAAAGAACTCGTGAAATAGTGGTGAAATTACAATTTATAGATTCTTTTAGATTCATGGCTAGTAGTATTGATAAATTAGCATCCTTTCTAGATGATGATAAAAAATATTACTAAAAGCTTTCATGATGATCTTGAAAAATTTGAATTAGTAGTAAGAAAAGGTGTTTTTTCTTATAAATATAGATAACCGGGATAAATTTGATGAAACCTAGCTCTCTGCACAATCAGCTTTTTATTTCAAGTTGAATAATACAAGCATATCAGATGAAGACTATCAACATGCACTTAATATTCGGAATAAGTTTTATCTGAATGTTCAGATTTAAATTTAAAAACTGATGTTTTACTATTGGCAGATATCTTTGAAAATTTTCGTGAAAACTGTCTAGCTGCTTATAACCTTGATCTATTAAATTATTTAACTGCTCCAGGTCTAGGTTTTGATGCCATGCTAAAATACATAGAAATTGCACTTGATTCATTACAAGATGTTGAAATGTTAAATTTTACTGAGAAACACCATGCAAAGAGAACTTTGATGAAAATGAAAAAGAATCATATCTGATGTAATTTGATGTGAATAATCTTTACGGTGCGGCAATGAGTGAATATTTACCCACCGGTTTATTCGAGTGGGTAACTGGTACATTTATTTTTGATAATGATATTGATAATTTGATTCTCTGCGTATTGCGTCACTCGCTTTCGCAATTTGATGCAAAATATCGGCTCATTTTTGCATTTCTTTTATCTTCATATTACCACTTCCATGACCGCGTCACAAATGATCTTTTTCTCTTATTGTTGTTCAATTTATATATTAATAAAGCAATCAAATCCTTTTTATAACGTCCACAACTGATTTCTCTATCTTTGTCGATAACGACGAATCCATACTTATCATTCCAACATTTGGAACAACGGTCCCGAAAATTAGAAAATGACACACAAGTGTTCACATAATTATCATAAATATTGTAAAATATAAGATCAAGACAACTTATATTTTTAAATTAAAGTTTATTGGAAACGACAGATTCAAATACAGAATCTAATATATGACGTCTAATCGGTGCTAGTCTCAGTCACAAAGTGGAGATAAACAAACTCTCCCCTCGTTGCTATAAACAATCGCATCGTCAAGCAATTGTCGTTAACTAATAAACTGTCGTTTCCAATAAACTTTCATTTTGAAATATCAGTTGTCTTGATCTTATATTTTACATTTGGTGTCAGAAGTGATTCGTATCACGTGACGAATCAATATTAGTGAATTAATTATTATATTTGTGTATATTTTGAAGTTTTTAAGGAAATGCCAAGAACACCAAATCACCGTCAAACGAAGAAGGAAACTCGGAGGACACGATTTAAAGATTGCGTTGATGATGATAATTCATCAAATGGTGGATTATTGACATTAGAAATGCGGATGAATAGATTGAAGGAGCAACTTTCACAAAATAAATTAGAGATGAATGGATTACTTCAAAATTTTATGGGAAAGATAAGATCTTCATTTTCTAAGAATCATTCTAATGATAATAATTCGAATAGTAATATTAATAGTAATAATAATAATTCAATTAATACTATTAATTAATTTATTCCTAACAATTCTTCAGGAATTTTTTATCCAAATTTCTACAAATTCAAATTTAATTGAATCGGTCTCGTCTTCTTCCATCGGGAATTCGTTAAATTTCGCGAAACCGGCAAAATATGATGGTTCTCAGACGTGAGAAAGTTACTCACGTCAATTTGAGACCATTGCGCGATTACATAATTGGTCAGGTGCAGTCAAAGCTTCGATTTTAGTGTCCTGTTTGAAGGACAAAGCTCAAAAAATTATAAATAATTCGAGCATAGAAGATTTAAGTAATTATAATGTTTTATCAAAATGTTTAGAAGATCGTTTCGGTGAAGCTCAATTTACCAGAGCATACTTCAGTCGTTTTCAAGCTAGGAAACAAAATGAAAACGAAAGCTTAACTGATTTTTCGAATGATTTGGATAAATTAGTCAAATATACGTATCCTGGAGTTTCAAACGATCAAAGAGAACTAATGGCCGGTTTACAATTTATTGCAGAATTGTATAATCCGAAATTACAATATTCTTTACGTTCAGACAGGTTAGAGTTTCTTCATTCAGCGACTCAACGGGCAGTTAAAGTAGCGTCGATTAATAAATTATGTTTTGGCGCCAAATATAAAAATTTTCATTGATAAAAATTCTGATTCCTATGGAGGAAATTCAGAGGCATTTAATACTCAAAATTCTCATCATGGATTTAGATGTTGGGTTTGTGGTATGGAAAGTCATTTGAAGAAAAATTGTAAGATTATTCAAGCTGTAAAAGCAAGTTTAACAGAAGGTAATTAGATTTGAATTAATTTTTCTAGACTAAGTTTATAGGTTTCATTTTTTTTTTTTTTTATCATGAGTGATGGAAATCGCCTGAAGTTATAGCTATTTTGGAAAGATCTGTTTATTATTTGAAATGCCTTAGATGATGTTGTTTTTAGAATTCAGAGAATTCGAAATGATCATTTTTAAGTAGTTGAGTGATATGAATAGACTCGCTCCTTATGATGAGGATTAATTGTTGACTCTTTCTGGATACCAAATTTTTGTTAAATTCAGGGTTTTTGTAACTTCCAGTCTGAGAATGTTGGCTCTCATTGATCATTTGATCGTTGATTTAAATCCACAATATCTGTCCTGGAGCGTTCTCGTGGAGTTACTGTAGGATATACGCGGTTGGAGTCATTGTGCCGGAATCTCTTTCTTTGTTAATTTGCCAAGGTGAAGCAAAGTGAGGTACTAGATGTCCATGGTATCCTACTTGTTTGCATAGTATGCGTAACTGTGAACCCAAGTTTTAATAATTTAGTTTGCACAGTGAGCAAAGGCTATTGAACTTATTTTTGAAAATTCCTTGCAAGGTGAATCATTTGTGATTATTATTATTACTGAGATTTTAAGAATCTGATTCCATTAATAGGATGCGTAGTCGGTTATTAGTTCGGACAAATATACTATATAATCGACCATTCGATTAAATTCAAAAGGAATTTGAATTCGATAGAAAAATTATTAATTACTTTGATGCAGCAGTGATTTTAAAAATCTTTTTAGATCTTCTTTGCCATAAATAATCTTATCGTCAAGCAATCGTCGTCAACTAATAAACTGTCGTTTGTCAATCCATCAATAGATGGACACACACGCATATTTTACAATATGCTTTAAATTCATCTTGTCGGAAGAGCACGAGAAAATTTGTATTATCAAGCACTTGATATTTGGAAGTACGTGCACAAGTTTGGCAGAGATAAAAGCTATCAATATCTCTGTGTCGTTCCATACGAAAATACGCACGCATATTATAGTCGATCCACGAAAAGAATTCCGCTCTGCATTATTCGGATAGCTCCCCTTTCCATACAATTCTTTATATTTGCGCATGCGTCTTGGTGCACTTGACCGTAGCGCATATCTACTACGCCAGAAAATATTCTCGTGTCATTTGAATTGAAATTACTTATTAAGTTTCTATTAAAAATATTGTTAATTTCAATCAAAATAAACAATATTATTGCGTTGATATTAATAATTTTATCGTTTCTGGGTTTCATAGTGAGCTCTTTGATATTTACTTTCAATTTTTCTCTGTAGAATCATTGTTTATGTTGAATCAATTTATTTATGGTTATACCTTTATTAAATTTTGTTAATTAATATTATAAAATATTAATATGCAAGAAGTTGAGTTAAAATCAACACCAAAGAAAAAAGAGAAATCCCGGAAAGAATGGGGACCAAATACAGTTAATAAAAAAGGTGGAAGTTTTAACAGACATTTCTAGTATGCAATACATAGATTATATATTCATTTTGATGAAGAGAGAAGAAATAATGGATGTAGTCGACCATCTAAACAATTACTGTATGTATTCAAAGAATTTTGGTATAGGAATATTTTATATTAATTTAATACCTAAATTTTATTACTAGTAATTGTATTTCTTAAATGATGAATTGTACAATGCATTAATTATAAAATTTCATTACATAAGATTACTCTGATTCAACTTAGGTAAACATTTAAGACAATTTCTATAATCTCTGGGGGCAGAATTAGTGATGCTCTTTTTATATCAACAAAATCAGTATCAAAATATATCAATGTCGGTGAAAATGAAGATGTGTTTGATACTCCAGGAAAAGTAAGGATTCATCCAAAGCCAAAAAGAAATATTGACGATGATGTAAAAACAGACATACGTCGCTTTATTTATGATTTGTGTAAAAATCGTAAATATTACTACTTGTGCAAGATTAAGTTTACTTACTAAGCTATACTCAAATTCGATTTAATTGATATTATAGGGATCCTGTTAAAACTTTTTATAGGTTTACCGTTTACTTTGCATGACCTTCTACTAAAAATCAGGTTTATATTCTTATAATAATTACCTATTTGTAATTAATCCTCGTCTTTATGTATTTAGTAGACTAAAAAAATTAATGGATGTTGAAACTGCTACTTATGAAGCATTTTATATTGTACTAATTCCAAATTATACATACTAGTTACAATTAGTATAAAAATAAAAATTTCATACAATCATTCACTAGCTAACACTTGAAACTAATTTCTGTATGCATTGTACCTATACTAATATACTAATTGAACATTAACTGTAACATAGTTAATATAAATTATTCTTACGATATTATATGAATTTCACTAACTACAATGCTTTATACTTGCTTATCATTACACTCATTACATTTGTTTAATATCATTTTTGTGATATTAAAAACAAAAAATCGTAGAAGCAAATAGTTATCTTAATTTTACATAGTTTAATTTCAAAAATTTAAATTTTTTGCTTTTTACAGAGAAATGAAAATTAATTTTAAAGGTGGTGAAGAGACTTTGAAAAAAGTTTTACACGATATTGGTTTTTCATTCAGAAGAAGAAATGGAACACAGTATATGATTGAACAACCTTACATAGCTGTTCAGAGGATGCAATTTTTGAAGGATTTTAGAGATTATTAAAATAAAAACATTATTTGGCAAGAAACTTGGGTTTTTCGGAAAGGAACTGGGAAAGCTAGAGAGTAGCAAGACAATAGTTCTCAGAGCATCTCAGTAAAACATGTTCATTTAGGAGATAGATATATAGTAGTCCATGTTGGTGGTGAGGAAGGTTTTGTTGAGAGAGCTGAACTAATTCTTAATACAAACAAAAAACCAAAACCAAGAGGAGACTATCATGGTGATATGGATGCTGACATGTTTAAAAATTGGTTTAAAGACATTAATTCCTAATTTATCTGTTCCTTCAGTTATTATAATAGATAATGCTTCATATCATTCGTGACAAGGAGAAAAACAACCAACATCAAATTGGAAAAAAGAAGATTTTTTAAATTGGTTAACTGAAAAAAACATTCCATATAGTACGAAAGCAAAAAAATCGAGCTTCTTTACTTATGTACAATACATAGAACGCCAGTTTCGCGCGTGATGGATAATTTTGTAAAGACAAATATCATATATTATTACAGTTACCTCCTTATCATTCTCATTGAAATCCTATAGAGCTGGTTTTGGCGAAAGTTAAATCTTATTTAGAAAAACACATTGGACGAAACAATGATTTTTCTGAAAGAATGATGATGCAAATTTGGACTGAAGCAATAGACAGTGTTATGCCTGAAGTATGGTCAGAATGTTGTAAACATGTAATTAACACATTAATTGCTGATTATAATTATAGATTCAAAGAAAAATCAAACAATTTAATGAAGGCATCAAATAACTTGGAAATATGTAATGATTTAGAAGATAATTATGATTTAGAGAATGATGATTGTGACTTTTCACAGGGCATATTTTTTAATGATAAAGAAATCATGACTTATTATTAGCCCATAGTAGTGAACTTAACAATCCATCAATTAAAAAATCTGTGATAAAATCATTTAATGCTATTCCGGTATGTTTTGTGAAGTAACTAGTAATGGATCCTAAATTTCACATATAAATAGTTTTACTTTTTGTTTAGATGGAAACTGATGATAAAGATAAGAAAAATTACCGTGTGGCGATTCCGGAAAATTTCGATGATAATAATGATGATCTAATGGATGGCATTAATATATTACCTAAATCACCAACAGTTCTGCCTATACTCATTTTTGATATTTTTTTTTTATAAAACATTGTATCAAATGTTATCATTTTGGTAAATATAATATAGGAAAACACAGAGTCACATGAAAAAAATGGTACAGAGTTCCATCTTCAACACAATCTTCAACTTCAAACGATGAAATTAGAAATTCATCAAAAAATAATGAAAAGTAATCGAATCATAACAGAAAATCAGGCTAAGTTAGAAACTAAAAAGTCAATCGCGGTAAAATAATGGTTCTCATCTAATTACGTTGTTATAAAATGTATTCGTACAAACTTTTTTTATGAATAATTTAAAATTATGTTAAATGTTTTTTTAATTAATTACAGAACTGGTTGAAGCAACCTAATCATACTTTAGTTAAAATCGTATTAGGATTCAGCATCAATGTTGGTAGCTTAAAGACGTTATTGCCATCAGAATAGCTTGATGATCAAGTAAGTTTTTTTTCAAAAACTTGAGATAATAGTGACAAGACCGGCGCTGAAAATTATGCATTAGATGTCTTCTTCTTTCCACAATTAATAGCGTCATATGAAAATGTCAAAAACTGGGCCAAAATAAATCTTATGGAATTTAACTTTCAATTTATGTAGATACTATAGAAGTTTTTAAAAATCATTATAGGTAGATATCTTTTTAAAGAACAAAACTTTCATACTTATTCATCTTATCACTGGTGTCTGTGTGTAGTAAATATCGAAGAACAAACAATACAGTATTATGACAGCGCAGGAGGAGAAAATCAACTTTATCTCAATGTAAAAATTTATATAATCAATATGCGAGTACTATTACAATAACAACAGCATTGTTGAAATCAATTTCAAAAAACACTCTTATGGTATTGATTCATCTTTCACCGTAATTAAATTCTTAATCTCTAAATTAGTTAATGCTCCTGTTATTATTTTACCATATCACTTTTTTTTAATTTATAATGAATAGTAAATTGAACTTGATTTATATTTAAAGTATTGCTTAAAAAGTGAATGGTTGATTATTCATAATATTAATTTTTTTTTTTGTTCTATTTCAATCTTTGAAGGTTATTAGCTTATACTTAAAATCAGAATACGAAACCAAAAAAAAAACAAATATTCAATTTAAAAGAATGGACTACAGAAAATATGAAGGTTGGTAAACACCATTCTATAATTCATATGTGGAAAAATAATATGGTTCTTGATAATTTAGAATATTCCTTTACAAAATTATAACGACGATTGTGGTATTTTTGTTTGCACTTATGCCAATTATTTAGCAAATAATAGACCATTGAATTTCAAAGTCGATGATATGCCGAAAATTAGGAAAAAAATATTACATGAAATTGTAAAGTGTAAATTGAAACCATTACCAAAATTATTTTAAGTGAAGCTAATAGGAAAAATATGCAATCTGAAATCAGAACATATTATGAAGGAGTGTATTTGTATCAACCAGCTTCTATAAGTTAAAATAATGATCAATTTTCTGGTAGAAATTCCCAATGTACAGCTATAGCAGCAATAAGTGCGATTCTGCTTCCTTATTCTATGGTTGTAACGCCAATGCTTTCGGATTCAATTATTATAGAAGGAGATGAATTTCATTTGCAATATCTCAACGCGATGAATTGTGACGAAATGATGTTGTCACCCAAGGATTTATTAGCAAATTTTTCTATTTTTAAACAAAAAATAAGTATCGAATTGGGACAGTGTGATGATGGACAGTTTTCTGATCTAAATCTTTCAGAAAATTTGAATCAAGCTATTAAAAATTGTGTTCAACTATGTGATAATAATTTTAGAGATGTCGGATTTTTATATATTGCACATGAGAAAACTGTAGCATTTGAAATAATTCAAAGTAATCGGTTAAACTTTTATTTATTCAATTCACATTGTGTTCATTAAAATAATAAACATCCTTGAAGAATCCTGAATTTGGCAAAGCTCGACTTTTTCGTTGTATTAACTCAGAATCACTCGTAAGATTATTACTTCATTGTAATCCTCGAGATAATATTTTTTGGAGTATTTATTCAATAAAAATAATAGAATTATAAAAAATTTTCGCTAATGTTATTTATTGATACACAATAGAATTAATGAATTAGAAAATATAGTGTAAATATGTAGAAGTATATACATAATAAACTTTTTTAATATAAATATCATAATAAAATTAATAATAAAGATTAATCATTGCGAACATACGTAATTAATACAATGAGCAATATATTTGTTAAATAAAGATCATCAATAGCAAGTGTGTGGGATGTGCTTATTAGATTTCAAAAATATTCGTAGATGCTACGCGCGGAAGAATACATAATACTCGATTGTGCAGGACCAAACAAATGATTAAAGGAAGTAGGGCATAAAACCGAATAATGCCGAGCGGAATTCTGTTTGTGGATCGACTATATCTTGTTTTTCACACGCTACGTCATCAAATATCATTATTGAATTTGGTTTTGCTTGCTCTGGATTAACATCTACTTCATGTACATTAAAAGGAAAATAACCCATATCTTCTACAGGTTAAAGTAATTTTTCCAAAAATTTGTATTTTGGCTGATGTATGGATTTCGAATATGAATATATATTTTTGAATCGTAATCCATTCGGATGTACAATCAGAGCTAAGAGATTATTTGTTTTACCGCAATTCAAGAGGCCACATATCACACCGCGAGCGCTACTCGGTCATAAATTAACATGGCGTTGAATTCTTACAGTTTGTAGCACGACCTTGTTGAAATTCGACACCAGTAATTGAGTTCTTTGTTGCTCGAACTCCATCTCGATATCAACCGAAGAGCTAGAGTATAAATGCGCAACATTTATGGAAATTATTCCAGTACAGCTCAGGTGATGACACAGTACAGACGTGGCACCGGCTTAGTGAATACCATCATAAATAAATTGCCATTTAAGTGGCATATTCCTGGATATCAGTATTGTGGACCCGGAACGAAATTACAAAAACGATGAGAACGTGATGATCCTGGTGTAAATCCGTTAGACGGATCGTGTAGAAAGCACGATATTGTGTATTCAAGAAAACGTAGAAGCGAGAAATGCAGCTGATAGAGTACTTGCTTAAAAAGCTTGGCAAAGAATTTCTACAAAAGACGCAAATTTAAGTGAAATAGCTGCTGCATCAGGAGTTACCAATATCATGAAAGTTGAATCAAAACTTGGAATGGGTTTAAAGAGAAGAGCGGGAAAGAAAAAAGTTGGAAAAGGTTCAAAGAAAAAACCTTTAAGACAGATTGTGGATTCAGCCAAGTTGATGATGAATTCGGGTGCCGATCCTATAAAATCGGCATTGATGGCTGCACGGAAAGTAGTAAAAACGATTGGTGGAAAAAAGAATGTTCGAGTTCCTCGTGTATTACCTGTACCGACTAAGGTTGGAGGTATTTTACCACTTATACCGATATTTGCTGGTCTAAGTGCAATTGGTGCTTCAGCTGGTGGAGCTTCAGGTATTGCAAAGGCAGCTAATGATGCTAAAGCTGTACATCGTCAATTGGATGAAGCAAAACGTCACAATCAAAAAATGGAAGCCATAGCCTTGGGTAGAGGTCTACGTTTCAAAAGTCGAAAACGAGGATATGGTCTATGCTTGAAACCGGCGAAAAAAAAACGTATAGAGCTACCACGTCGAGCATTAACAAACATCGATATTTTGAAGTATGCAAAAATTATGAAAATTCCATACTTTCGTGGAGTTTTCATGAGAAATGATTTACCGAAATCTAAACCATGGAAAAATGAGTCAGCTATTATTAACCTTGATGATAAAGATGGACCTGGAACTCACTGGGTGGCATATAAAAAACAAAGAAATAAAGCAATGTACTTTGATAGTTTCGGTAATTTAAAACCTCCACCTGAACTTAAAAAATATCTCGATGTTGGTAGCTTATTATATAATCATACAAAGCAACAAGATTATTCAACAACAAATTGTGGACATCTATGTTTAAAATTTCTGAGAGAAAAAGTTAAAGATATCTGGGGACTAGGGATGGAATTCAATCTCGAAAGCTCTATAAAAAGGGAAGATGAATAAAAAGTTCTTCAGTCACGGATGATTCGTTCACAATAACGCTGTCTGGACAGTCCTCCATATTAGAAACATATGATTTTCCACCTATCGAATTAACAAGGACAAAAAATTATGTACTGGATCTTGTTGAATTATTAACATTCAACTCTATCCCAAATATTGACGATAAAAATTCTAAGTTTTATTATGATATAAATAAACGAAATAAAATTATTGAAATACCAACAGAAAGCTATGAAATTAAAGATATTGAAAATTATTTGAAGAAAGCTGATCCTAAATTGTCGATTTCCATTAAACCTAACAACAATGAACTGCACAGTGAGATTTACAGTGATAACGCTAGAATAAATTTCAACTCAGATGATCCTATTGGTCGTCTGTTGGGTTTCAGTCCAAGACTTATCGCGCTAAAATCCACACAGTCGTCAGATTCACCAACTTCTATCTTGAAAATAAATGCATTGAGAATCGTTTGCAATATTACTACAGGAGCATACATAAATAATAAATTAGTGCATATAATTCATGAATTCTTTCCATTAGTTCCACCAGGAAATAAAATCATTGAAGTGCCATCTAACGTCATTTATCTTCCAATCGCCGTACAAGCAATACATCATACGCAATTAATAATTGTTGATCAAAATGGAGAATTAGTTAATTTACGTAAGAACAAATAATAACAATTCGTTTGCATGTGAAATCTGTAAAGTAATGGGTATTGCTCAAGAAACGATTGTCAAAAGAAACTATAAAACTAAGTTACCATGCCGAAAAATTGTCAGTCAACGACGAAACCTCAAACAACTAAGTCGTCAGAATATTTTGTTTTTGAAGAGCTTAGGCCTTCGCATACAAAAAAAGTCAAAGTAAAAGTGTGCTGTTTTGCGTGTTTATTGCCATGGCTGCGGGGGAGGAGACATTAGCCATCAACAGAGGAGTTGTTTTTGATGAGTCTATATTACATTATCAATTACATGCTCATCAACTTTATGCATCAGCTTCACTCAACAACAACGATGAAATTCGGATTGCTGTCTAACATCAAGACTTGTGCTTATTGCCTTGCAAGAGTTTTCTACATATTACTGGAAAATTTACGAAAACTAATGACACAGCTGTAGCAGCGACAACGAAATTAGTAAACATGGCATTATGTTACTTATTTGAAGAAATACGATATGAATTAAATGGCATTGAGATTGATCGTAATAAAAATGTCGGTCTTACGAGTGTCATTAGAGGATTTTTATCACTCCATCCAAGTCAATTAAATTATTTAGATAACACAGGTTGGATTGGCAATGATAAAAAGCTTACGGATAACAAAGGATACATTGACATTTTATTGCCATTGAATATGCTATTGGGATTCGCTGAAGATTATCATCGCATTATTGTCAATGCTAAGCATGAACTTGTTTTAACACGTTCAAACACCAATCTAAATGCAATAGTACAAGCTACAGCTAGTACAGAAGAAAAAATTACATTGACAAAAATTGAATGGATGATTCCTTACATCACAGTGTCGGATACAAGAAAAATACAATTATTTAATTATATTTCAAGGATCCAACAATAACAGTGAGTTTCCAATCATGGAAGACTCATGAATATCTATTGTTACCGAGAACAATGAAAAACGTCTGGATGGTTAAAACATCAACACAATTGGAGAAACCGAGATATGTTATACTGGCATTTCAGACAGCACAAAAAAATGATGCAACAAAAAATTCCAGTCAATTCGATCATTGTAATTTAAGAGACGTAAAACTTTTTCTCAATTCACAATGTTACCTATATGGCAACTTGAATCTTGATATAGCTCACAATCAATATGTATTATTATATGATATGTGCAAAAATTTCCAAGAATCATATTATGGTAAAGATTCAGAACCTCTTCTCACAAAAGAACAATTTATTAGCAAAGCACCTTTAATTGTCATCGATTGTTCAAAACAAAATGAATTATTAAAATCTGGACCTGTGGATGTGCGAATTGAATTTGAATCTACAAAACCAATACCCGATAATACATCAACATACTGTTTAATCGTTCATGATCGAATTGTTGAATACAAACCTTTGAGTGGACAATTAAGAGAATTATTATAATGGAACGAAAATCTGCTCAATTCAATTTTTAACCGAAAATACACGTAATGTATACATGGACTTATGCTTACAGAGCGGCCAGACAAGGATGTTGAGAAGAAGGAGCTCGAGATAGAGAAAGATTTAGATTACGAATAAAAAAATATAATATTATCATTAATCCTGTATTATTAAAAAAAATTGATTATATGAATAAAATAAAATGAATTATGAAAGAAAAAAATTGTTTTTATTTTGTTTATAACGCATTCTACAAAACATTTCATTTTTCATTACACATTTTACAATCCTTAACAAATGGTATAGGGCCATCATTTTGATCGTCTTTTGGTGGATGATGATTGTAACATCGTCGATACATTTTAAAATCTTCATCTCATTTCCATTCATCAGGCAGTTTATCCCATGCAGTGTCTATATTATTTGCAGCCTTTTTAATGATGAATTCTTTTGTTAAAAGCTTTAAGTCTGTAAGATTCAACTTGAGTAAATTTTTGGTTACTCGATAAACCTTCATTGGTCTGATATCATCATCAAGAATTGAAATATTTTCAAGAACCCATTGGTTAGGTTTTTCACATTTTCAAGTGCACACTCGTATCGATAAAAGTATAGACGTGGAAGTCCTATATTTATTCCTTTTTTCACTATTCCTCTTATGTGCTGGTCATGATATGGACAAATGAATTGAGGAACATCATAAATTGTAAAATCTTCTCTCTCTAAGCTAATAATTGGAATATCTGTTTTTATCAATGATTCCAAAAAATATTGCACCTCATGATCACGTACAAAAATATAGCGTACGTTGTTCAGTGTCACTTTGAAGTACTTGTCCAGTGTTTCATATGGTGTATCACCGATTTCCCATGGAAGTCCATGATAATATCTCTTGCAAAAATTAACGTCCTATACTTCAGAAACATTTAATTTACCATAATCACATGGTGGTTCAAATAAAAAATGATATTTACAAACGTTCATGAATTTGAGCCATTTACATGAAGCCAACTCTTTCACAATCACTTTGCCGTTAGAAAAACGATACCCTTTTGTATCAATAACAAGATCCATGTTGATCACTCGTTCTCTCTGCAGGACTAACTTTTAACGCACAAGCTCGGTCCCTTATATTAAAATATAAAACAAGTGGTGGGAGAATGAAATCTATACTTTTGACCGTTAAATTTTTGACGTCAGAGGAAGGTTTATCTGATTTAGATGAACAAAAGAAATGTTTTATTACGTCATTTTCCCAAAAAGCTAACAAAGAGGTTCAACCGAAAAGATATGACGTATTATTCTAAGAATCACAAGACAAAAAATTGCGTTGTTAGGAAATGTGTTTCGAAAATTTACCGATAGAGTGTGGATTATATATTAAACAGACGAAACATTTTAAAGTCAGTTCCTGCTGTAGAAATCATCGAATCCACACACTTAGTTGTGCACCATTCAGAAAAAACAAAGTAATAATAATAATAATAATAATAATAATAATAATAATAATAATAATAATAATAATCATAATAATTACGTTGGCAAGTTTAATACATTGTTAAGTGCCGAAGAAAAAAATTGCAGAATCAAAAACTACAAGAAAATATCGAGTGACAGGATTGAAAAGAGTGAAAGCGAAACATGGTGACGCAGTCATTGCAACACTGGATGATGAATTCATAGTTTTTCTGCCAAAAAGATTAACTGAAGCATTAAAAGACGACACTGGATACAACACCTTGGTCGAAATTATAAAGAAAAATGACTTGTCACATCAATATATTGATGGAAATTGGAATAATTTCAAATTTATTGAAACAAATGAAGATAAGACCTCTCAAGATTCCATGACACACGACACTGAATGGGCAGGAAGTGGATATTTTGAGGAAATAATGTGAAAATTCATTTAATTATATGTTTTTGTTAATTAAGAAAAAAAATTCGTTTAATTGCAATTAAAAATCTCATTTTGATACTCAACCTTTCCTTCAAAGTAAGGTTTATACATTAAATTGAACATTAGCATCATAAAATTTTCAAAATTCTTGAAATTAACATTTTGCGCGTCATTACAACAGCGCAACCTGGTCAAAAAGATCGGTAACAATTACCAACGCTAGATTGGTAACAATTACGACAAAATTTTTCTAATTTAAATCTAGAAATTTTTAAAAATTCAAATTTAAATTATTTACCCGCCACAACAACAGCGCTACCCAGTAAAAAAGATGGGAAACAGTTACCGACAAGAAATTAACAACAATTACCGGCAAAATGAAATAAAAAATCCAAATTCAAATTTTTCACCCGCCACAACAGCAGCGCCACCTAGATCAGCAACAATTACCGACCGTTGGTCGACAGAGCGCCATCTATAGGGAAAATAGGCAATTTCGCCCCAGCCGGTAAATTGCTGACTCGGGTGGTAACTTACCGATCAGGGTCGCTCGGTCGGTATGGTAGGATAGGCTAGAACCCCCCTTATTATACTACTAACAATGCTTCTGACAACGTTTTATATTTTTTTAAAATACTAAATTACATTTAAAGCATTGTTAAACGCAATAAAAATCAATAAAATATTATTAAGAAATATTTCTCGAATTATTAATAATTATTGATAATAATTCTTAAGTCCATTTCTTCATTTAAATTTTCAAATTAAAAAACGAATGGGCGCGCAGTGCCACATGACGTGACACCTCCACACTTGGACGATCGTCACACATAAAAATCATGTTGACAAGATGTCACAGTAATGGAAAATTTAATTTATTATTTCATTTATTTGTTTATTTATACATTTTTAATATTTTATTATTCTATTATTATATATATATATATATATATATATATATATATTTTTTTTTTAAATTATTATTTTTATTTTCTAAAACTTATATTTAATATTATAATGTAGGATAAAATAACCAGAACTTTTTTTTTTTTTTCAAATTTAAAATTATAAATATATTTATTGATTAATTATATATATAAGTATAGATTTATATATGTAGTTTTATTTTTTTATTCATTTCTGAAGGAAAATTTATAATTGATATTCTAATACCATACTTTTATTCTTCCATTTTCTCTTAAAAATTCTTTATGAGTAAGAAATTCTGCGATACACTCATAGCATTCTTTACAAGATCTAATATTTAAAATTTTCTTTCCACATTTATCACACTGTTCATTCGGTGTACGAATAATGATATGAAAGTTTTTATAAACTTTATAATTAAATCTTTCTTGAGTTACGATTTGTAAATAACAGTTTGTACACAAAATTTTATCACTCCAATTGTCAATTATTTGAACGGAAATTCTTACAACTTTTTCTCTCTTCATATTAATTCCTCTCACAGCATCCAAAGTCACTTTATCGCAGTCAAAATGATTAGGACAAACTAAATCCATCTATAAAAAAAAATTTCAAAATACCTAGTATCTTTTTTTTTTTATATATATCGAATTATTTATATTAAATAAGAACCTGAGAAACAATTTTTACCTTGATTGTGTGTAATATTATTCACTTTGAAAATAAAAAAATGTCACAACTGGACTTGAGTAAATCGTTTGATTGAATCAATCACTTATAAATTTTAATATGAGTTGTTACCCATCGAAATAAGTTTTTAGACATCAACGGGGTATAGAAGAGAGTTAAACGTATGCTAAAGAATACCTGTAATTTGAAACTTCCCTTGATAACGCGTGAATCGAACGTCCTTGATGCGCTCCAAAGGAAAAATATGTGTAGTAATATTTAATGTATTTAAAACTTATAATTTATTTATAATTTAAATGAATTTTAATGTTAAATATAAGCATAATCAATATAATAATAGAATGAGTAGTGAATATGAACTAAGATATTAATTTAGTTAATTAATTTATTTTATTATTTTTATTATTTTTATTATATTATCTTGTTTTTTTGATATTTCAAATCAACAATATACTATAAATTAACTATTTAATTTGAACCGACCCGTGGTCTAGTGGTAACGCGTCAGCCAGGCGCGTTATAGGTAGCGGGTCGATCCCCGGCCGAGACAAGACCTCATCTTTGTAGTCTTTTCTCTGACCGCGGTGAGCGGGAGGCCTCTCCAGGGAACAGTCAAAGTGTAAACTATCGTGTTGATGACTGAATAGTACAAAGTACTATTGCCGCTACGATGCCTTTGGGGAACCAGGCGACACCCCATTGTATATAGCCTTACCGGAGCAAGAGGCTATGCCAGGTGGACCCCAAAAATTCCTCACTCCCTCTCTCGTTATTTCAGCCGATGCTGAGGAAACCTGGACCCTTGAGGCAACTGGTGGAATCTCTGGAGGCAAGGACGATTCTGTGGAACTGGGCCGACCTCTAAGGTTGATACCGGGCCTACAGATATTGCCTAACTGATGATGAGGAAAAGGGGGGGGGGGCTGGCAAAATCTCGAGAGGCAAAAGATAACGATTCAATTCGATTCAAAAATTCGAACACCATGGAATGAACGGGAACGTTCGGGGCTAACAAGGGAACCAAGGCAACTTAGGAACCTGGGAGAACCTGCAGTCCCTAAGACTTTGACGACCGCCTTTACTATGAAAACAGACCCAGCACAATGGCCCCATGGCTCAGCGCAGGGGAAGGCGAGACTTTCAAACACCTGACTCCATGAGGGGGTAGTCTCTACCCCTTTTTTTAAAAAAAAAAAAAAAAAAACAATTTAATTTATTGAATATATTTATTCTATGAGAAATTTAATTATAAAAATAATATAATAGTATTTAATTTAAAATGATTCATTCAAACATTGAAAGAGGTGTGAGCGAAAGAAATTGGCTATCCTTCCGGAATAAAATTCAAAAACTTATTTAAAAATAATATTTGGATAATTATTATTATTTTTATTTATTATTTTTTTTTATGTTTGATTATTTAAAATTTTTTTTAAGTATTTTATTAAACTTTATGTATCTAAATCACTATTAAAATTACATCTACTTATAACTTTCAATTTTTATTGCATAATCGTTTTCTATAATGTCTCTATAGTATACCCATATTTTTGAACAATCTTCACATATATATATCCTGGTCTTGAAATAACAATTCTTCTAAAACATTTTGCGCAATCTTGAACTACTAGACGTGGTGGACAAAGATGATGCCAATTTTTATTACAATAACTGAATGATCCCTTGTGTTTTTCTGATAATGTTTGATAACACTCAATGCATAGAAGTTGATTATTATAATAATCAACATAAATTTCTTCTTCTTTTTTATCTACTTTTAAACATGATGCTGTAATTAAACTTGCATAAAATTTCATGTTTCTTCCAGGAATCCTTGTATGAGGAATCCCATATAATAGATCCAATTCTTCTTGTTGTTGCATTTATTTTAATACACCATCAGGAATTTCCATCTGTAAAATTTTTAATTATTGGAAAATCTTGATCAATAATAATGATTTATGTTTGTGAGTAATTTGAAAATTTATTCAGCCATATTGAATACACTGACAGATTTATGTTGTAATTTTGAGTGATTTGGTTTTATTGAATTTATTTCTGTTTCATCTAATTTTTGATAAATTCTTCTTTTATTATTTTGAGATTGTTGAAATTCATTTTGATCGATTCTTGAAGATTCTCCTTCTTGATTTTGATGATAAAAAGTAGTTGCTCGATTTTTGTTTTCTTCTAATTTTGGATAGCGAATTTGTGGTTGATTTTGTTGATACATAATTTGTTGAAATTCATTAGGAATTGCTGGTAAATTAATTTGAACTTGAGGTTGATCTACAATAACCTCCATTTTTGAATCATCATTTTCATTGTTGTTAGAATTATTTTCTTCTGTTCTGACATTCAAATCGATATTATTGCAGTTATTATTTTTATTTTGAGCTTTATAAAGAATAAAATGAGTACATGCATCCCAAAAAGATAATAAAAGATAATATGAGCAACCATAAATATTTTTTATAGCATATCTATGGATAATTGTCTCAAAAACGAATTTTATCAAACGAATAATGGTAAATATACCAAGAAGTCCTACACTTATTGTTCCAAGAGCTACAAACTTCCCTCAAGTTTTCTCCCATGGTGATTCTGCAAGTTTTTCTAATGAATTTTGATCAAATAAATTATACATTGATTCTCCTTGATTAATTGTTTGTTTTCCAGATAAAACACGTGCAATGTTATTTAATATTGCTGGTTTTTTCAAGGGAGACATGATTCGATCTCTTAATTTTTATAAATTTTTCTGAGAATAAATAATAAAAAAAAAAAAAAGAAAAAAAATAAAATAAATACCTCTTGGAGCTAAAGATTTTGATTGAACATATTTCCATGTCAATTTTGTTAAAGGTTTAAAAATATTTGGTGGAACAATTTCGATAGGTCCAGGTGAAAATCTGTACCAAACTCCGTTGACATTAAAAATAGGTAAATATTGAAAATCGCAAGTAATTTGAGTTCCTTTCCTAACTAAAATGTGTGTTTTGGGTTTTAAGAAATAACTTGAGTTTCCTTTGGTTACTGATAATTTTTGATAACATTCTTCTCTTGGGTATACCGATATATCTACAGCTAAACATTTAATTATTGTTACAGTATCGCCTGCTATAATCGCCATATAGCCTGGCCCTTTCATATAATTATATGCAAATTCATCTGGATTGTGTATAGCTAATGATAAAGAATTCTGTAAAACATTACGTTCTAGATAACATCTATAAACTAAAATATCATGATATCATTGTTTCATTTGTTTTTGAATAAATTTTTCAACATAAACAAACTTAAAATTAACGTACGAAAAAAAATCTAAATTTTCTGTTTTTATACTTTCTTTGATTAATAAATCATCTTTACTTATTTCATAAATAAATAAACTTGGATACCATAGCTAATTGTAAATCTTTGTTTTTGGTAATTTATTTATTTCTTTTAATTTTAAACTTCCTTCATCTAATGGTTCTCCTGTTAAGTCAACAAAATAAGCTCAATTATCTTTTCTAAAATGAAAATAATCTTTTATGTCCATTACATTTTTAGTATTTCCTTTGAATAAATTTCTCTCATCGTCACTAATATTTTCATTCAACTGTTCATCGTCAATGTCATTGTCATTATTATTATCATCGTCATTTTTATCATTATAATCATTTATTAAATATTCTATATTATCATCTGAACTACATGTTGATGATGAAAAATTTTCATTTTCATCAAATTTTTCTTCATGATTCTCCCTAATTAATTTTTCTTTCTTCTTTCTTAGTTGTCTTTTAGGTTGCTCTTCAAAAATATCTTTATTATTTTCTTCAGGTAAAATTTTCTTTGGTTTCCCTCTTTTTCTTTTTTGAGGTTTTTCATGAATTTTAGCACACTGTAAATCCAAGTGTGTTACTAGATGCATGAAAAAAAAACATCAAACACATCCAACATATCTAACTAATTTGAAGTGTTTGAAAATAATTCATAAGAATTTTTAGGTGTGTAATTTCTACACACATTTACATGTAAAATGACTCTAATGCATCTAATACATGTTTTAAAATAGAAGAAATATCTCAATGCACAAAATCTGTTTGAAAATAATGCACTTCTCTTGAAATGACACACTTTGAACAATTAATGCATCTTAAAGAAAATACACTTCAAGAAAAGAACACGCTAAATAAATACACATTTTATATGCATTAATTCAATGATTTTTTATTTTTTTGAATTAAATAGATTTGATTGTTTACAAATTATTTTTTAAAAAAAAAGAACAAAATTTATTAAATAATCAATATGCATAATACTCATTGCGTTTGTGATTTAATAAACTCACAAATTGCAATGTTCTGATTTTTACAGAAATAAGAGGATGAGGAAAAATCAAATCTTCGGCTTTTATCAAGTTTTGAATATTAGATGGCAGTTTCTTAACACAATAGCCATTCAGTTTGTTGCAAAAAAAAGAGTTATCAAGTGTGAATATAAAAAAAAAATTTTTTGATTTAAAACGAATATTTCACTAATTTCACCAAAAAAAGGAAATTGTTGTTCTTGACATTGCAACAATATTATTGATTTTGGAGCATATACTGTTCCATATATTTTAACTCTCGGTGTACGTAACAACTGACAATTATGTCTATCAGCTTCGGGTATTTGCTGAAATAGTAAACGAGAGTTTGGCGAATTATCTAACAATACTGTTTCCCCAGGACTTATATCATGACCAGTATATAAAATTTTTGTAGATTCACCTGGAAATGTAGCTAATTTGGCACATAAATTAGCTTGGTGCCTATAAGCACAGGTATAAGCCATATTTTTAAAGTTACGTACTACTGGCACTAGTCTTTTAAAATATGCGTGAGCACTTTCAAAACGAAAGCACCACTGTTGACGAGCTGGGCCAAAATAACGAATACAATAAGGTATATGGAAAAGAAAATGAAATTTGGGAACAATACAATCATGATATAAAATATTAAATCCTCTAACGTATATTTCTATCATATGACTTAGTTGATGAACAGATTCGTCATGTATTTCATATGCTAAACACATATTGAGTATTTGAAGTAATTGACAACTTGTTTTAAATATCCTCTCCTTCTTTATCAATTACACAATCAGCTATCAAGTATGGTAAAAGATGAACTAATGTGAACATTTGAGCTGCAGTTTGGCGAAGTTTTCCATTATTGTTCAGATGTTCTTCCAATATTTCACCAGGAATATCTTCTTTGAAATGCCCATAATAATTAAAATTACATTTCCAATCATCAAAATTATCTAATGTAAATAAATGTTTTTCTATGACGAGAAAATCTAATAATTTCCTACAGGCTATTTCCACAACTCCTTCTATAAGTACATGCATTGCATCTTGCGGTAAATCAGTGGTAACATCAAAACTAGGTATATCCAATAATGGGCTTCTACTGTTCATACCATATCTCTTTTTCCAAAAGTTTGTAATGCGTTTAGAAACATTGGGAACAGAAATTGCATTTATATGAGCCTGATGACTCAATTTATCCCGTAATACAAAATTGTTTGACGAAAAAATTTGTTTATAGGAATCTTTAGTAATCATACATTGGCGACACAAGCGGTAAGATGATACTGATTCTTTAAAACCGCCCAAAAGTGCAGAAGCAGGTGTATCATCAGCACAAAAAAATAAACTTCCTCGGAATAATTTTTCACGACCACCTTTTATTATGGCATGAACTCCGTCAGTTCGTAATGTTTTGATGTCGTCTATAAATGGCTGTAATAATGCTGCAAGAGCTCCATCTCTTTTTAACCACTCAGTTTTCGCAATCACTAATAACTGAATAGCATTTTTAGATGAACGGACTTGGGGGCTGATGTTACCAAGAGTCCAGTAAAACATGGATAGTTTTTGTGCTTTTGACTGAACACCCAATGGATTAGCTACCCCAAGGTCGTCATAATAAAGAATGACAGCTAATGAATTAGGATATTTTGTAAAATATTGGTTTGTACGATATCTGGAACCGTCTACAATGCTCTGATACAACCCATCTGTATGTTCATACGCACTTTCTATATTTTCTCGTATTTCCTCATTACTCAGTAACCATTTTAAATTATCCAAAAAAGGCACTATATATGCATATCGTTTAATTTCAACTAAATCTAATTGACCACTTTTTTTTCTTATCCATTGTAAGTCATTTGCAATACAATGACTTTGAGGTAGAACCATTTGGAGATTATTTATCAGGAAATTGTCAAAATTCTTCTTAGTTCTGACAGGTGAAAACAAAACTTCTGGTGGATATTCTTGATTAATAAATTGTTTGATGACATCCAGGTGAACGATTTGTGTAGTTGGATCCATGGACTGAAGTAACTTTTTCTACAATTATAAAATACCCAATTATGAATAATTGATGAAGGGCTAATATTGACGTGAGTGAATTAGCTTGATGATATTTACCATAAAAACAGATAAATAATTTGCTAATAAGTTTTCGATTCCATCAATGATACTTTCAATCGCTGTTTGAGATATTTTGCAGTTTTCCCTCATATCTAGTAGAAATTTAGCTGCACGCCACTGTAATTGTTCAGTAGCCGTCATCGATGGAATTCCGTTTTCTATTTAAAAATAAAAAATCAACATAAACTATATTTTTGTGTAAAGGCTAATAAACTTGTTTTAATGTTCTCTTAATGTTACATATGTAACATAAATTACGTTATGTTACGTAATTAATGCTTGCAAAATTATAGTCGCATTAAAGTCAGATTATGAACAAAATAAACATTGTATTACTAGGAGAATGAAATACTGTCCATTCTCTTGATTTTATAGTTGTCTAAAGTAACAGCAACGGTTGCAATGTAATTACCTGCATCGATATCTTGATAAACGGAGGTATCCATTTCATTGACATTTTCCTGAAAATAATTGTAGCTGTCCACAGGTTCATCTATGTCATAAATATCAGAGTGATTACGCCAAAGATGTTGCCGACACGATTTCCATTTTGAAAAAGTTGCTCCACATCCAGTATGTTTGCACTGAACTCTAAATCGAGAATCTAATCGATGTGATCGAATCATATGTCGCATAAAATCATCATTTGATGAACATTTCACAGAACACATAGAGCAATTGATGTCTTCCATCATGTTTTTTCACAAATTTCTGTTCAAATATTGATTTAATTTGAAATATTTGATTATATATTTTTCAAAACTTTTTCAAAACATATTCTTGCAACAATAGGTTGTGTACGCCTGTACGATTGATATGACAATGATGAGACTATCGGGAATTGATAATAGTTTTCGAAGTGGCTGCCAGGTTTATGGAAGCGGACTGAGTAAACTATGCACTTATATCTCACGTTTCGTACTCAACATGGCTGAACTAGAAGAATAGCGCGTTAAAATTGACTGTGAAAGTGTGAGTAAGAGTAAGTGTTAGTGAGTGTCATGTACATATACGCGAATTTGTCAATAAAAATGACGATCAAGCAATTCCGGAACCAAGTGAAATAAGTGATAAGCCATCCACCAGTGATATTACAGTTAGTGAAAAAATAAATAAAAAGATGTCTGTGTTGAAAACAATGAAATCAGTGTGCTATCCACTGAAGCTCCCAGCAGTTCCACCACACTTGCAGACAATTTTAGATACTGTTGGAATTTTTGCTGGTGCAAAATCTTTCATTTATTTTTGGTCACATCATTTGGAAAGTATCACTGATGGCAAACCATCAAAAAACGATTATCAAAACTGCGCTCGTACCATTGTTGACACTTTTTCTGACTTGAAAGGAGGCTGCAAAGGATATGTTAGTATTATTGAAGTAGTTGAAACAGTAAAATTTATTTTATGTTATGTAAGTTAAATGTTGACTTTTTAAAGAATTTCTTTACTGCACAGGGAATTGTTCGAGGTCAACTAAGTGTGTGTATAAGAAATCGTCGCGCCAACTTGAAAAAGAAAACTGATCAAAATTTGAAAGCCAAACCTTTATCAAGAACAATGGCTCAAGATGTGTAAGCGAAAATGAACATTATTTTCAAGACAAGATAAAATTCCGATTATTTCAAAAATTTTTATTTTCAGATGTCAGGTAACTCAAGTGGACGTTGATACTGTATTAACAGAGTTAGGAAAAAGTACTAACTTTACAGACAGTGCACATGTACGACTATTATTAAAAGAAACTTATGCAATTCGGCGAGAATGGATTGAGAAAAATATCCACAACTACTTGATTATAACCTGGTAAGTGACAATTTTTTATAATTACAACCAATTGCAAATTTCTTCAAAATTATGGCATAAATTATTATATTCAAACGACGGATTTTACAGATTGTCTTTGAATTAGAATTGATAAAGAAGAAATCCTTAGAAATCCTTCATCACAACATCAATATGATGTTTGAAAAACTACATTTATTATTCAATATTAATGCCACTGATAATTTAACAGAAGAATCTAAATGTAGTTTACTGATCAATTTGTATGATCAGTTAAAATCAACAAGAGTGAATAAAAATGCAACACCAATATTTATTATACAAAAAGTAAGGACAATATTTTTTTTAATCAATTAACTCGAAATATATGTTTTACTTCATGAATAATCATGTCAATTGATTAATTATATAATATTTTTCATAATTACAGGCTTTGTCATCAACTAAAAATCTTTTGACGGCTAAAAAAGATTCTCCTCGAGTTGTTGTCTATACAGCTAAAGGAAATGTTGCAACAGCATTTATTGTTGCAGATACCCGCAGAATTAAAGTATCTGATGCATCAGTTACTAAAGTAATCATTGGACTATTAGCTACGTATTATGCGTGGGATATTTCATATCCGAAAGCGTACAAAAATATAATGCAATATATTGATTTTGAGGTTATGGGTACACCGGCACCGTCAAACAGTCCTATCGAAAAGTTCATTCGTAAACGTGATTATATATTAAAACTTGATAAGTAATATGTTACTTTTTTCATTACATTTATGTTCATTTATTTTATATTTTGAATTTATATAAATAAAATGAAATAAATATAATTTAAAAACCCATGTGAGATGTTTGAAATTCATGCACATTACGTGCATTAAAAATACACATTTCTAGTGTATTAATTATTTTAAACACTTGTAAATGTTTCAAAAGTGTCTATAAGGGTTTAGACATTTTCGACATTTAAGACATTCTTAGACATTTAAAATGTCTAAAAACAAAACACATGGATTTACAGAGCAGTTGTTTTAATAATTTTATGAGGTTCATTAATATCACTATCAGTATCTTGATTATAATTAATTTGTTTATTAACTGTTTCTAATTTTTCTTCTGATTTTTCTCTATTTTTTTGAATTTGTAGTTTTGTAGTTACTTTAACATGTTGTTCATCGTTTTGAACTGGATTTCTTGATAATGCATCAACATTACAATTAATTTTTCCTGCTTTATAGAAAACATCATATTCATATTTTGATAATTTTAATCTCGATTTTAATACTCGTGCATTAACATCTTTTGCACTTTCGAACCAAACTAAAGGTTTATGATGTGTTACAAGTGAAAATTTTCTTCCATAAACATAAGGTCTGAATGTTTTAACACTAAAAACAATAGCTAAAGCTTTTTTTTCATAAGTATCATATCTAATTTCTGAATCTTTTATAACTCTTGATGCATAAGCGACTGGTAAATCTTGACCAATTTTGCCTTGTGATAAAACACCTCCAATAGCATATCCTGATGCGTCAGTGGTAATAATAAAAGGTTTAGTAAAATCTGGAGTAATTAACACGGGTGGGGTACATATTTTTTTTCTTAATAAATTAAATGAATTTTCAGTGTCTGAAAAGTGAGTCCATTCAAATTTTACATCTTTCTTTAATGAATTACTTAAAGGTTTAGCAATTTTAGCATAGTCTTTAGAATATTTAGATTCGCCTAAACTATCCAAGATTCCAGTTATATTTGGAATTATTTTTGCATTTAATGCACCAAAATCAACTACCATTCTCCATTGTTTATTTCCTTCAGAATCTGGTTTTTTTGGAACTATCCATATTGGACTATTATAAGGAGAAACTGAAAATATAGCAAGTATATTATCAAGTAAATCTTGACTTTGTTTAGTAACTTCTTCAATTAAAATATGTGGAATTCTATGATTTTTAATATGAACAGGATTATCATCAATTGTTCTTATTTCATGTTCAACTTTTTTTGTCTTAGGTAATGGTTCATGTCTTAAACGGAATTTGAATGAATGTTTATCTATTATTTTATCAAAAATTTCTTTTTCTGTTTCATTTGAATAATCTGTATTTAATACTTCTTGAACTTCTAAAATTCTTTCTGGAGTATCTTTAATAACAATTTTATCATTTTTATTATTATTATCATTATTTATTATTTTATTATTTCATTATTTATCAACACGTTTTTATTTTTGATTTTATTATTTGAATCATTTTCTTTTGTATTATTTATTTCTCCAATAATAACAGAATTATTCTGACAAGTTTTAGGTGATTGATAACAATTATTTGGAAACAATGTGGAATCTTCAAAATAATCCTCACATTCATCCATTGAAAAGTTAAAATCGGAATCCAGCTGAAGATCTTCATCGTCTTCATCCTGGTCCATAAAAGAATTGAAATTAGGACTCAGTTTTGGTTTTGGCTCGTAGTAGTCATTAGAATCAACATGTTCTAGACTTAACTCTGGCTCTACCGCATCCTGGCCCATTTCATCATTGTTTATTTTATATTTATTATCCCGAGTCAAAATATAAGACTTGATTTCGACTTAAAAAGAAGGTCGAAATCACTTCCAAGTATAAAATTTTCTCGACCTGATTTAGAGCTGTTTATGCAAAAATTGATGCAAAATCAGGTCTTATTTTTTGAGTCTAAATCAGGTCTTAAAGATCTTTAGGACCTGGTTATGACTTCAATTATTTATCATTGAAACTTTTAATCTTAGACCTGATTTTGACGAATTAACAATTAAAATATTGTTTAAATAAATGATTAATAATTAATATATAAATTAGAAATAAATATTTTCTTTATTAAAAAAACACACTATAGTCTCATAGCAAAGACAAGTACAAAAACATATAAGCATACATTGAACGTAACGTTTATCTAACGTATTTAACATAAAAAACCTAATATAGTAAAAATTTTTTATAAATTCGTATAATTCGTATAACTGGGTTCTTCATTCCAATAGGGATTCCAATATTCTCTTTCTGTATGCTGCATATACGATGGATGTGGAGTGTTGTATTGAGGATATTGCATTTGTTGTTCTTGTCGAACGACTGAAACAGAAAAATGAAACTATTTAAGAATTTTATATATAATGTTATTCATAGTAGCAAGTACAAGTAATGCTTACCAGGTGGTGTCGGTTGATGACGATTATGAGATACTTCATTATTGTTATCTATTGGACTGTTATTTGTAATAGATACTTCATTTATATGTTGATTATTTTTAGCAGTAAGAACACTATTTTGGCTCTTCTTTTTATTAACTCTAGGAACTTTATTCTTGTTACGGCGATTGGTACAAACATGATTAACATGTTTAGTGAATATTTTCCTGTCCAGTAGTTGTCCTTTAGACTTCAGCAAATCTGTAAACATAACATTGCACTTACATACACTATAATAAAATTAATTTTATTAAATTTACAAATTTGTGTCAATGAAATTAATAATAATAAAAAAATAAAGAAAAAAAATTTTTTCTCATGAATTAAGTTGATAATGTTATTATTTATCGTTTATATGTGTAATTATGCAATAACGACAGAGGATTAAAATGAAATTTTAAATTGTATTTATGCAGATTAAAACTGTGTGCCAAAAATTACACACTTACATACCAAAAATAGCGTTGCTAATTCTTGCATCGATTCCAATGGTTCCTCTCATCCCTTTCGCAGATAGATATTTCAGATAACTTCCATATATTTCTATTAAAATTTCTGTGCAAACAGTTCGCCAAGACTTGTGGTGATTGAACCTCAACATTATTTCATCCAGTCGGGCAGAAGACATATAAACTCCGGAGTTGGTGATGATTTCAGCCTTTTCAGAAAAAAAAGCTAGAGCAAATGGTTTTTATATTTCATTGGAGTTCTAATAATAAAAAAAAAATAATACTTTTCCTGGACCTCCAGTGAATGTAGATTGAGTTAACTGAAAAATGTTTAATATATTTTTAAGTAATAATTTGCAATTCTTAAACATCTATATTGTAATAGTCAATTTATTGCTCACCTTTTTCAAACTTTCAGAATTATTTTTCATCTTCTTAATCATACATCTCTTTAAATGTTGTGTTAATCGGTCCAAAAAGCTTATTATTTCATCACAGACTGTAATATGAAATATAGCAATTAATTAACTAACGGAAGTAATTATAAAATATCAATTATACCTTCAGGAGCTTCGAAATCATTTAAATCATCATCTGTTATTGAATTTTCTTTATTTTCTTCATCAATTGTTGCTATTATTTCATTATTATTGTTTTGATTATTGCTATTTTCATCATTGGTTGTAGACATATCTTCATCTGAAGATTTTGCTGCATCTTCTGTAGTTTCTTCTGCAGGTTCTTCCGTTGGAGTCTTTTTCTGTGATGGTGATCCTTTCGTTTTTGTCGACAATATTTTTTCATATTTCTTAACATCAAAAGTATTTAAAATTCTATTTTCCACTATTCTAATTGCACTCTTTTTCTGTTTCTTTTTCGTTTTTTCAATTTTCTTTTTTTCTTTATTCATTTCCATTGTTTCTTCTGTGTACGCTTTTGTGTTTAAATTTATCAAGTCACCTGTATCTTTATCAAGTGATAAGGTGTTTAAATAAGCTTCATCGTCTGAAAATTAAAAAGAATAACTATAAGATTCAGTAACTAGCAACGAATAAGATATGAATTCAAAATCATTTTCAACACAGGTTACTTCGTTATATGTATATTACTTAAGTACTGAATATATTGGAAAAAATTTATACTAACCTCCAATTTTGATAATTTTCGCAGTGTGATATTGGACAACACCAGTGATATCTTGCCACTTAATTTTCGTCGTAAAATTTTCACGAATGCTCTGGCGAGGTATATCTTTTGTTGAAATTACTGATTGTGATTTACTGTCTGGCCAATAGACGAGAGCATATCTTGCTGACATGGTTTTTTTTTTTAATTTTTTTCTATCAAAAAACTGCAATCTATTATATTATTCACAATATACTTATAACAAAACTACTACCGTACTCTTTGTTTTCACGTACTTGGCGACCATAACAAAATGTTGAAAGTTACACAGGTTTGAACATGTTTGTCACGTGATCACAACAACCGGCCAGCCTGATCGCAACGACAAAAATCTATCACGTGATCAATGTATGTAGCGAGTATACGAAAATATACACATTTATATGTATACTATAGCTAGTTTCCATGGCGCATGTGTACAATACAGATTCATGATTTTTCAAATTGCGTTTACATTACCCAGATTTGGAGGTTACAACAACTCATTCCAATATTAATTGATACAGTTAAATAAAAATAAGAAATTAAATAGTCTAAAGATAAAAATAAGAACTTAAATAGTCTAAAAATGCGAAAACGATTATCAGAGTTATCCTGTGGTGCCAAATCGAAATATTTAAAAACATTGAAGATTGCTTCGTCTGATTTGCGTCTACCTTTGAATACGGAACCTATGAGGTAATATTAAAATAATAATAATACTGATGTTTATGGAAATAGCAAATGATAAATTCATGCATGTATTTGAACTTCCATCATTTCTTATTCATTTATATTGTCATAATATCATCTTTTGATTTCATTCTGTATTTCAATTTTTTTTTCATAACTATTAGAATGATTATCGTATGATTTGATATAATTTTTCAGTAATGAAATGTCTTTACTTTCATAAACCTTCAAGAATAATCATTGTATGTTAGGGTTTCACCACAACAAAGTTTTGAAGAATTGAGTGTTAATCAATCGATATTACAACCTCATGCAGCCGAAAGTTATATACAAACTCCAATTCTGTCATTGCAAAATCCAAGTGAAAGGTAAAATAAATCATTATCAATTTCCACAGAAAATAAAATATTTAGTTTGTGAATTAATACTTATTACGTTCGCAGGATTTTTTTCGAATCACATGAATATAAGGATATTTGCAATAACATGCATAAGGATACTTGTCATGATAATGACCACAATTCTACGGCCGATAATAGTGATGTATCTGATGAAGAATCATACGATAATAGTTCTGAGTCAACTGATAGTTCAAGTGAAAATAGCGAAGATGAAGAAAGTATTGAGAAAACACCTCATGCAATCAATAATAAAATCAATGATGATGATTTTTACAACCAGCCATTGTATACAGATGCACCATTGACAGTAGAACAGTCTATGATGCTTGTACAGACATTACTTCTAAATCATAAATTAACAGATACTTGTGTGGAAGAATTGTTTATTATTATTAGACTGATTTGCCCTCGAAATGGTTTCAAAAGTATAAATTTATATCGCTTGCATAAGTTCTTCGAGAAAGCTAGTGGTTCAACAATAAAGAAGTATTACTGCTCAGAGTGTCATTCATGTCTAGAAAATAACTCGAGGGTATGTGCACATTGTGAAAATGACTCTAAAATTGAATATTTCTTGAATTTATCCATAAATGATCAAATTAGAAAGATTATAAGAAGGCCTGACAATTATGAAGCATTAAATATTTCACGTAAACGTAAAAAAGTACGTAAGGATGATATTGAAGATTTTTATGATGGCAGTTTGTATCGCAAATACTGGAAATTTCTAAAAGATAAAAATACTATATCATTAACATGGTGTTCAGATGGTGTTTCCGTTTTTAAATCTTCTAGAATAAGTGTGTGGCCGTTTTACCTCAGAATTAATGAGTTACCTTACGCGAAAAGAATTCTCAGAAAAAATACCATTCTTGCTGGATTATGGTTTGGAAGTAAGAAACCATCACCAAATATTTTTGTGCAATCGTTTGCTAAAGAATTGGATGAATTATATGATGGTATAGATCTTACTGGACCCTATGACAATAATCCAATCATTATTAAAGGTTTATTAATCAGTGGAACCAGTGATTTACCAGCCAAAAGCTTATTTTTAAATATCACTCAGTTCAATAGTACGTTTGGTTGTCCTAATTGTGAGTATGAAACCGATTCTCTTCAATTGTCGTCAGGTACTACTATCCGCGTGTATAAATATGTAACAAAATATACTCGACGAACTCTTAAAAAAATGGTGAAGTACGCAAGAGAAGCATTGCAGAATAAGCTTCCGGAAAGTGATCCAGATCCTGTTGTAGGTGTTAAAGGGTCTTGTGCTCTCATGAATATGATGCCCGACTACATTGAAGGTATGGCGATAGACTCGATGCATGCTATATATGAAGGTATAGTTAAAAAGTTATTGTCTTTGTGGTTTGATGCATCGCACTCTGAATATCCATTTTCTATACGATCAATGACTAATGTTGTTGATGAATTTTTACTGAAGATTAAACCACCGAAACTTATCCACAGAATGCCGAAGAGTATAGAAACATATACGAGTTGGAAAGCTTCTGAATTGAAAACTTGGTTTTTTTATTACTCTCCAATCATATTAGTGGAAATAATGAAACCAGAATATATGCGACATTACATGTTACTTATATCTGCGATTTCTTTATTAAATGCAGATAGTGTCTCTTATGAAAATGTGAAAGAAGCTGATAATTTACTGCATAAATTTGTGGAACAATTTGAAATTTATTATGATTTAAGATTTTGTAGTATCAATGTCCATCAGCTTCTCCATTTAGCAGATGATGTTAAAAAGTTTGGCCCGTTGTGGACACACAGTTGCTTTCCATTTGAGAATATAAATGGCGAGTTAGTTAAATTAGTTCATGGTACGAAAAACATCGATTCACAAATAGTGGATTCACATTGGGAATATTTAATATATACTTCTGCGATTTTTAATTTACCTGATGGACCAATTAAAGATTTCGCCGTAAAACGTAAAAAACAAGTGACAATCAATGAAAGTCTAGATAATTTTCATGTCATCGGACAATATTCTAAAATGGATAATGTCCCAACAGCTATCCAAGAAGTATTGAACAAATATAATTGCACATCTGTGCGAAAATATTTCAGACTATTAAAATCAGAACAATTGTACGTTGCTGAAATGTATAATCGACAAATACGTACTGACTCTTGCGGTGTATTATATAAAAGTGAAAATTTGAAATATTTTGGTAAGATAATTTATTTTATTAAAATAAGCAATTGTGAGTGTCAATATAATTTTTGTCAGTGTCATGGTGAACATTTTGCAATTATCCAATCCCTAGGCCTTGAGGGATATTTTTCTATAGATAATATAGACTTAACATATTTACATAAATGTTGCATAATACCAAGTAATTTAAGTATTATACCGATAGAAGCACTTATGACAGTATGTTTTAAATTTGAAATTAAAAAAAATTTGTACATAGCAAAACCAGTAAATTTAGTAGAAAAGGAATAGAAATTAATGTAAGTGTTTTGCAATTATTAATTATAAAGATAGATTTTCATATAAGTGTAGATGATTATTAGTATAAAAAAACAGATTTGTTAAATAAATGTATGAATATGTGTATTTTATATTAACGCAATTGAATTAATTATTATTGTAAATAAGTCCAAATCAGGTATTATAGTAAAATAAATCTTAAGTAGAATTATAATCTGTTTTCGACTGTACAGTTTAATAAAAGTAATTTGCTTTCGACGGACGACTTCATAATCAGATCTCATAGAATTAAGACCTGCTCAGGACTATGAAGTTTTTAAAAAAATAATTTTTTTTTTACATAACTAATTCGGAATCAGGTCTTACATAGTTAAGACCTGTTTTTGACTTTAAAGTTTTTATAAAAATAATTTCATTTCAAATAACTAATTCGGAATCAGGTCTTAAAATGTCAAAATCAGCTTTTATTTTGTCGGCATATTCTAACATCAAAGAAAATGTGTCCAAATCAGGTTATATCTTTTGACTCGGGATTATTCATTTTATCACCTTTAACATTGTCTTTTTTTGTATTAATGACACATTCATTATCTGAGTCACAGATTCAATTCAATTTGTTCATTTTCGGGAAATACTTCATTGATCGTTGCAATATATTGTTCAACTTCTATTTTATCTTTTTCAGGAAAATTTTTGAAAGGATTTGCATCATTTTCATCGACTTTTGTAATATGAACTTTTAATGAATTATTTTTAGATATTAAATCATCATTCAAATAAAAAGGATATTCTTCATTATTTATTTTAATAGTTTTATAATCATAACAAATATTTACTTTAGCTTCTTTAAAGAATTCTGTACCTAAAACTCCTGATTGTTCAATTGGAAAATCATCTGGAACTAATAAGAAATTTATTTCTCCCCCTAATAATTCTAATTCAACTTCTCCTAATGTATAAACGGGAATATCATTTATTCCAACTATTTTTATAATTTTTGATTCATCAATATAACATCCTTCTAGATAAAATATTTGTTTTAAAAGATTTGGACTACTTCCTGTATCTAACATAACCGAAAAACCTCCTGTATTTTTATTTGCGCTTTTTTCTACAATAATAGTTGGACTATTATTATTTCGATTTGAATTTATTCTTTCTACTCGTTCTGTTGATTTCCCAAAACTGGGCGATTTCGAGAATTGCCTTTCTGCACGCCCGAGCAGGAAGGACTCTCCTCGTTTTCCTGATTATCTTCATTATTTAATCTTTGCCAGCAATCTTCTTCACCATGCCCGGTTTTATGACAAAAAGAACAAACTACTAACCATTCAGGACAATTTTCAAATGTATGACCGGCGCTATTACATAATAAACAGATAATGTTTGGATTTAGTCTTTGACCAATGTTATTATTATTTCTATTCCCCCTATTATTGTTATTGACTCTACAATTTCTAGCGTTATGCCCAATTCTATTACAAAGTTGACAAGGTTCTTGATTATTTGATTGATTTAATCGAACACGACGTTTATCAGCTGTATGACCATTCTTTTCACAAATTTGACAAATTACAGAATCATTTGAATTTTGATTATTTTGTAAACGACATTTATCCACAGTATGACCCGACTTTTGACAATATTGACAAATTATTCTTCGTTGAGTTTGAGAATTATCACTATCAGTACCATTATTACTACCTCTATTTTTTTTAAAAATTCATCAATAACATGACCTGGCTTTTTGCAATATTCACAAATGGGAACAGTTTTATTTTTTTGAAAATTTTTATTTTGTTTGGAATTTTGATTATTTAATTGTATCGCTGTGATTGTAAGATTTGTAAGTTTGTGATTTTTTAGACATGCGTTGTTATATTTCCGGTCTACGTTTTAAGAAAGTTTCTGCAATCCTTTTTTTGATTTGTGCTTGATAAGCATCACCTGTTAATTTTCGTTTTAAAAGTTTAATTAAACATGTTTCTGCTTCTTTTGGGGTGGAACTAAATGCTTCACTACAACAATTTATAAATTTAGTGAGAGTAATATTCTCACCATCAAATTCTGGTACAATTGAAAGTGCTTCTTTTAAAGTTATATATTGATTATTTGATAGTGCCATGTTACACGGATTAATCGATATTGGCCTTGACGGATATTTTGTGATGTCCGACTTGTTACTGAGTAAATTTTCTGGAGTATTATTACTGGTATTAAATACTTCTGTGACGTCATTTCTCCAAAAAGCTAACGCAGAGGTTTAATCAAACAGAGATGACGTATTATTTCAGGTATCACGAGACGATAAGAAACGAAAAATGCGTTATCAGGAAATGTGTTTTGGAAATTGACCGCTAGAGTAACGTTTATATGAAAACAGAAAGAGACTTTTAACAAGTTAATACAGTCACAGACATTATCGAATTCAAATCTAACTGTACACCTTTGACTAAAAAATATATCAACCATTCAAAAGTGCATTGTTAAAAAACGTAAAAATAAATTATATCAACAGCATCGCCAATAACACGCAAAAACCTAAGAAAAAAATGTCAGAATTGAAAACAACAAAGCCATATGAAGTGACGGGGCTAAAAAAAGTAAAAGCAAAGCATGGTGATGCAGTAATCGCCACATTAGATGATTAATTCATTGTTTTTCTACCAAAACGACTGGTTGAAGTGTTCAAAGATGATGTTGCATTCACCGTGCTCCGGGACTCCGTCAAACGAAATAAGTTGTCCCTTCTCTACATTAGTAAAGGGTACAACGCCTATCTGTTTACTACAGAAGACAGGGGTTACGTTATTGTCGCATTTCCGAAAAAATCCGCTAGAGGTGCTAGTGAGGTATAGAACCTCATCTGACTGCGTGTGTGTATGTTTTTACGTATATGTACACCCTTTGCTCATGTAGTTGTAAACATGCATTTTTATTTTGAAGTATGGAAAAAATATTCGTAAATTAAATAACCTAATGAATGAATTTTGTTGAAAAATGCGTAAAGTTTGTGCTCTTCCAAATTGCCGAACAAGAAATAAGAATGTTAGTGTTTTTTCGTGTCCACAAAATAGTGACAAACTCGAAGAGTGGAGTAGAATTCTAAATTTTTCTTCAAATAAAAACTCTTACATTTGTGAAAAACATTTTGATATAAATGATATTAAAACTGAAGATGTAGTAACTGATGGAGAAAAAGTTTTATATAAGGTAAAATCATTATTTCCATTTTATTATAAATGTACAATATATATCAAATAAAGACTTTATTAATCATCATAAACTAAGCAACTCACAAAATAAAAATAGTATAAATTTAATTGTCTAATTTTCATTTTCAGTATAAATTGAAAAGGAAAAAAATTAAAAACGGGTGCTTTACCAGTTGCAAATTCGAGTACTGTACAAAATGTTCCCGAAAAGATGTGTAAAACAGTCTCATTCGTAACCAATGAGTAATCAATTACAAAATCAAATGTTGAAAATGATAGAAATATCGATCAAGATAATACTCTTCAGTCAGCTCAAGAAATTAAAACAGTTCCATTTGTAACCAATAAGCAATTAATTACAGAATCAAATAATATAATAATATAATAATCAAGCAGATCATGTATTAGTATCTATGTTTTCATCATTAATGATAAATTTTCATCAGCCTGTTCCTATGTTTGCAGCAAAAGGTGGTACACCGTCTCATATATTAGCATCTTTGCTTTTAAAATGATCCATGGGCCAGCCATAAGAGGTGTATGCAGTTTTTTTTTTAAAAGGTAGACGAAATAACTTTGGTTTTTTCCATTAATTTTTGTATGCTGAATCCAAATATGCAAATTTTTTTTTTCTAAAGTGGTGCATTTGAAAGTTATAAACAATTTTATTGTTTAGATACGTTTTTCAGCTAAACTATAGGAAATAGAGAAAAATTGTTTAAATAAAAATTATTCCTCGTTTCAAGAAGCACAACTTTTATATGAACTATTTTTACTCTAACTTCATTATTTTAGAAGTTATGAGTAAAAAAAAGAAATCTCTATAAAATATGGGGTCTACGCCATTGATGGACCTTTTCTCTATTACGTTCGGCACGTGTTTTTTCGCCGCTGTACCGAGGCAGGTAGCATATCTTTTCTGTTTTCAAATTTTAAATGCCCATTTATTGCACTGCTTGTGGGCCTATACTTTTATAAATATGTATTTTTTTTTTCATTAAAAAATTGTATTAGCCAATGAAATGAATATTAATTATGTATTTTTATTCATATATAACATTGATACATGTTACACATATATGTACATCCTCAAATCTCTTTTTAAAACATATTGCTATGGTTCCATATACAACGTTAATTCAACATTTGATAACATAAAAATAGACAATAAACTTTATTTATATCTAAATAAAGATTTATCATTAATGTTGTAATATAATTACAAAAATAGAAATCGGACTCCAAACTTCGTTGGAACAGAAATCTGAAAATATATATTTCTCTATAAAACAATTTACAATTTTTTCTATAACGACACTTCCATTGTAAGTATAATAAAAATTTGTTTATTATTAAATCCTTACACATTATTTTATTATTGTATTCTTTATACTTTTTTTACCGCACCTTATAGCTCAATAATTACCTGTATTCCTCGCAGATTACTAAGTCTACTGTTCATTTGTAGACCGAATGTTCTTACAGGGCCGTTTTCGTCGTAAAAAAATAAATTTTTTTTATCACGATTTTAAATGTTCTGTAGATTTTTTGCCGTACTGTTCTCAGTCTCCCTAATTTTTACAAGTTATTTGTACAGCATTCATGATTTTTGAAACAACCCCACTCAAAAATTTTTACTAATATTTTCGACGAATCAGCATCTACTTTTTAGATTGCAATGTTTATTTTTTTTCCACCTCTTTTGTTTAAAATTCAGTCGTTCAACAATCTTTGACGAACGTTCATCGTGGTTAGAGTGAATTTATCTTGTGTAACCGTTTTGTATGAACAATATTTTTATATTATTTTTAATAATCATGGAAGATTCAAATGATATTCTTAGCGATGTTGATAGAAGTGATGATCATTGCTCTTTTTGTATTCTTCGTGGCAAATCTAATAATCTTGTAAGTGGAGTTAAGTGTCGTGAGCGAATTTTAAGTGCTGCACCTGAACGAAGTGATACAGTTGTATTAGATAGAATTCATAATTCTAAGAACAGTATCTTCGCATATCATATGGATAATACATGCTATCGCCAATACACATTACAGGCTAACATTAAAAGAGCAACAGAAAAAAAAAGTAATTTTAACCAGTGTTGTTTGTTCTCTCAATAATGGCCATTATTGAATGTCATCAATGGGATGTGGCAATAATAGGAAAACTAATTCCCCCACTTTTTAACTGTTATGGCGGAATATTATTCTTTGGCTGGGCATGCGATAAAGAATTTCATTTTTACCATGTGATTCGAATCTCCAACTTCGTCGAGGAGATTTCACTTTTCACTTTTAGAGAAGAATATTTGAGGTTATACTTATCACTTGCTCGAGAGAGAGAGAGAGAGCAGTTTTCTTTATTTTCCACACTTTTTATTGAAAGGACTCACTATGTGGCGCCACTTTCCGAAAAAGGGACGTGAGCTCTACGGGATTCCGTAGATCCAGAACCCTCTTACCTATCTACTGGAATAGATTTCAAGTATCCGGTAATCATTACAATGTGAGCTTAGCGCCAATTTTTACAGATATTCGAAAGTATCTGTTTTGTTCGGATTATCCTAGACTTTTACGAAAAATTGGTGATACATCATATGAAACACTGAACAAGTAACTTAAAGAATCAATTAACAACGTACGATATATTCCTGTCCATGGTTATGGAGTGCAATATTCCTCAGAATCATCAATAAGAAGGGATATTCTGATTATTAACTTCGAGAGAAGTAGAGAATTTCACAATTTATGATGTTTCTCAATTTATTTGTCCACATTATAACCAAGACAAGAAAAGAATAGTAAGAAAAGAAACAAATAGAGGACTTCTACGTCCATATTTCCATCGATGTGAGTGTAATCTTGAAAATGTATAAAAAAAAAAACCAATGGGTTCTCGAGAATATTTTGATTCTTGATGATCACATCAAACCAATAAAGGTTTATAGAGTAACCAAACATTTACTCAAGTTGAATCCAATAGACTTAAAACTTTTAACAAAAGAAGTTATCATTGAAAAGGCTGCAAATAATATCGACACTGCATGAAAAAAACGGCCAGATTAATAGAAATTGGATAAAGATTCTAAAATGTATCGACGATGTTACAATTATCATGCACCAAAAGACAACAAAAATAATGGCCCTACACGATTTATCAAAGATTGTGAAATGCGTAATAGAAAATGAAATGTGCTATAAGCAATATGAAAACAATTCCTTTATACATAATGTATTTTATTTTATTCATACAATAAATGGATTTCTAACAATACAGGATTAATAATAATATTGTATCCTTTTATTTGTAATCTAAATCTTTTTCTATTTCGAGAAGCTTCTTCTCAAAATCCTTGTCTGGTTGATCCGTAATAAGTTCATGCATGCATTACGTACATTTTCGGTTAAAGATTAAATTGAACAGATTTCCGTTCCATTGTAATAATTTTCTTCATTGTCCACAGAAAGGTTTGTATTCAACAATTCGATCATGAATGATTTAAAAGTATGCTGATGTATTACCGGGTATCGGTTTTGTAGATTTACATTCGATTCGCACAGCCACAGGTCCAATTTTTGTACATATTTTATAATTCACAGTTCAGCATTAATATTTTTTTTTTTTGTAATACAGGGTAAAATTATCAATTACTTCTGTAATGGATAAAGTAGAAAAAGAAAAGAAAAATATAATTACAGAATAATCATAAATATCGAAAATGAAATGATTAATTACGGTGTTAACCCTGTAAACACTGTTATATTGTTGTAATATGTATGTAATGTTACTAATGTGACATACTTATATTACAGCAATGTAACAAGGAAGTAACATAGATGTTACTATTTCCTACTCAGCAACGTAACAATTTAACATAACTTTATGATATTAAAGTGACATACTCGTTACATTGTACTAAAAAGAGGTTTTTTAATGATTGATGTTGCTGATATAATTAAGTTATACTTGTATTATTATATTTCTCTACTTTTTAAGTTAAATTTAATTTTTTATTGTAAATTCATTGTTTTCCTACAGGAAGATTCGAACCTACGACCGCTAGCACGCATACGACTTAAACCTACGCCTTAACCCGCTCGGAGATCCGATTACTTGGTATCTAAACAAGAATATAGGTCTACATATCTAAACATTCTTATTGAATTTAATAATTTCGATAACAGAACCGAGTAATCATGTTATTTATCAGTATATATTTAGGTAATTTAAAGAAAACAAAAAAAATAAAAACGATACGATAGCATACTTGTTACAAAGTTATGTGGCATGAATGTTCCGCTTATGTAACATAAGATAAGTATTGCAAATATTTAATCATGTTAAGTAACTGGAGTAGCATATAAGCAACATCGCTAAGTTATGTAACAAAAAATTGTCATCCTCATATGGCCAACTACCCCGGACTTACCCTATAACATAAATGTAACGTAAGTTCCATGACACTGATGTGACTTCATTTTCTTGATACTATGTTGCATTGAGGTAATGGCTGCGACATAACATAAACATAACATAGATATGTACCGCGAACAACTGATCACATTTTGTAACATGCACATCACTTGAGTATCATAGATGCAACATAACATGTTAATAACTATGTTACATAACATTAATGTTACATTTATGTAACTTTAGATACATATTAAAATTTTTATGTAAAACATTTGTAACAGGAGTGATATTGCTCTCATGTTACAATGTTATATCGATGTTATCTTTCAGGGAGATAACAGTTGCAATATCATTTTGTTACATTCATCATACATTGCAACAACATAACATACACGTAACAAAGTGTTATGTCACACGTTACATTCTGTTACTTCGATGTAATATTGCTGCAATATTCAGTGTTTACTAGGAATTGATAATTTTATTTTTAAAGTAGCCTATAACCATCTCAATGACGCCCTCTACGTGATGGCAAAATTAAAGTGAAATCACATAAGTGGTTTCGAAAATCACCCCAGATCAATTTCAATCGAAAGAGCATAAAAAATTACAAGATACATTCTTTGCAATTTTTACAATAACATCAAAATCAATGCCAAAATGATATTTTTTCTTTCCCAGATTTGCATCGAAATAAAAAAGATAAATTATTTATTCATTGTACGTATTACATATATGAAGATCATTGTAAAAGTGTTCAAGACACAATGATTTTTTACACGGGGCACAACGAATAATTGCAATATTTTTACATCCTGTAATTTTACAATGAGACTCACAGTTATCTCCAAATGCAAAATAACTGGATTTTCAAATTCATCTGGTTTAATAGATGTACAAACACTTTTGAATCAAAAGTTATGATAAAGATTAATGTCAGTGATTGCAATTTGAAAATATAATTTCTCAAGTGTAAATTTGAATCTCCTTGTTATAGGACACTGTCTAAAGAATGTCTTCTGAAGTATTTTCATAGTCTTAACCTAAAAACATCTTATGGTTGAATTTGTCTAGTAGCCCCTTCAGAAATAATAATTATCTCAACTTCTTCATCCGGAAGTTTGGCAGCCGTGACAGCTTCAGGAGAATGACCAGTCTACAAATCAGTTAAAAGTGAACTTTTTTTACCAACATTTGAAAAAAAATACATTCTTTAAACAGATTTTAACGTGTTCTGAAAAATAATTAGTATTTAACTAATCATTGAATTGGATGTTTTATCTGAAGTGTCGATATTTCTATGTGTACATTATCTGGCCTAAAAAGTGATGCTTCTACCCGTGAGTCAAGTTTTCCAGTTGATTTGTTCAACACAAGGAGAAGGGAAGTCGAAAGTTTCCCATCAGCTGAAGTAGTTAATTGTATAGGATAACTGTAGGTTGTTGAAGAAACTGATTGAACTGTGCACATTGTTTTTTCTCCTTCTTGGACTAAAAGCTTTTCTGAATGTACTTTTTATCGGAAGCCACTCTGATCAGAATTGTATATGTTGTCTAAACCATGTGATTGAATCTTCGATTTCACATCATTAACAAACGCTTCTGATGTTTGTGTCAATATTTTACAATCTTCAATCGTTTTCGAGTATATGAATCTATTAATTTTACGAGAAGCAATACAATAAGCTCTTTTGGACGATAGTATCCTTGTAGAAGATACTGGAAAACGGACATCATCAAACTGTAAATATTTTTTAGCTAATAATGCCCATTTTTTTAAATCAGAATCATCGATTATCATCCCAGCACCGATAGCAGTTTTAAAATTTTCCAACGTATATTTGCAAATTCAAGCTATTTTTTCTTTGTATGTTCCACCTTGGTTCAATTGATATGCCCAGCGTTTTAATTGTTGAGTAGACTGTACTTTTCTAAATTTTTGCCTAACACTATCGATACTTCAATTGTTTTTCTCACCACTTCACCAATACTTGCTTGCACCAAAAATTGCGAGTAATACAATAACTGCTCGCAATTTATAATCATAACGTAAGCCCTCTTCAACAGTAGTACATGCTTCATCAGACACTTTTGGTTCATGGATTGCAGATGCATATTCTTCATCTCCTATAATTCCTGATTCCCAATCCTTATATGGTTCTTCAAAATGTGATGAATTCTCCTCCATCATTTCGATATCAGTATACCCATTCATTGCATTCAATAATATCTGTTCAAAGTGATTCTTGAATTGTATTTCAGCATTATTCACAGGTGTCTCCATAATTTTCATAGTTTGATTTGTGGGCTATTGTTAATGTGGAACTATTGTTAATAGTAACCCAATAACATTGAGGGAGTTAACTTTCATGTTTAACTATTGAGTGTTACACAATTTTCAGAATAAAAGAAAATAATATTTCTATTACAAGCACACGATTTTATAATTATATAAAATAATGACTATAAACCAAAATTAATACATACAAGACGAAAATATTTCCGTTTACTACAGTATTGAAGATGGATGCGGAAAAATAATGTTACAATTTTTTGAATGATTAAAATATGGCACATTCGTTAAAAATGCTAGCTTTGAATAATCCGTAAATGACAATGTAACGAATAGATTTCCTTAAGCTCAATTCTCAAGAAAAATCCCCGCCCCGTTTGAAAACTATAAATGTAAGGTCCAGGATTCTATGGCGAATATATTACAAAATTATTTCCTTAACTACAATGTTTAAACTTTACTTTCTGATTTATTAATTCCAACAAATAATAATAATAGTTAACAACATTCGATTAATAATTAACATAAACCAATAATGAATAAAAAATACAAGAATTAACCAAAATAAAGTTGAGTGTATATCATACACCGCGACATACATTAATTTAGCTCTTTATCAACAATAAACGGTTTTACAAAACAAATATTATCGAATATTATGTACGTTTACTCTAACTTTCGAGTTTAATACCGATTTGGCTCTACGGTGGCAACACTAGTGATTTAGAATGCCGAGAAGATGCTTTAAGGTTATGATTCCCACCCAAATAAATAACCCCCAAGTCTACCAACTACGCGGGTGAGCTACAACTCAACCTCGGGTACTCCAAGAGCTAGCAACTCCTAGAGGGAAGGCTACAACCTTACCTGGTGAATCAGCGAGCTTCAACTCGCCGGCGAGGAGCTACAACTTCTCTAGGGGTTTGGTGAGAGCTCCCACTCTCCACCGTCTAACCTAAACTAACTCGGACGAGCTACAACTCGTCCTAGGATATTCTAGGAGCTAACAACACCAAGAGGGAAGGCTATCGACCTTGCCTAAATAGCCGACGAGCTTCAACTCGTCGACGAGGAGCTACAACTCCTCCACGGACTCGGTCGTGAGCTACAACTCGCGACTGCTATCTCCCTACTGTTGGAGAGCTACCAGCTCTTCAGGGAACTAAAAGGCTACAACCTTTCAGCCAGATCTACAACTCTGTGGTTTCAACGTGAGCTACAACTCTCGTTGGTCTCGTCAGTCTAGCACCTCAGAGACAAGTGTGTCTATCCCAGAAAATCTACCCCTTTTATACTATTTGGCTCCACCCACTCGTTTATCCCCCACCACTAGTGTAGGATGTTAAGTGGGGGAGTCGTCATGGCAACAAAAACCATCACAAACATCTTTCTCTCTTAACTATATATTAGTTACTATTCTTCTCTTTATTTTACCCATGCCCTAAATAGCGAACCTGCTCGGAGGATAACTCTAAATAATGAATCGATAAACTAGTTCAATAGTTTATCGATCCGCCTGATAAACTGTTTTTCTGTATTATTCGCCTCAAAAACGTAACCTCGTTACAACAATTACAGAAAACAATTTTCGTCAGAAATAGGTTATCAATGACTATGATAAGAATTATATCTATGTTTACTTACATGATGATAATAAAAAATGATATTCTGACTAATCATGAACTATTCAGTCTCTAATTATGACGTATTTTATTCGGTGATTATTGTAACTATAAATAATTAATCAATAACTATTGAAATTTTCAAATTGCCATTTTTTCTCTGTCGTTGATGTTATTATAAAAATTGCAAAAACATGTATCTCGTCATTTTTTATGCTCTTTCGATTGAAATTGGTCCTATTAAAAAAAAATTATTAGTTTTCGGGTTATAGATTTTTTGTTATTTTTAATAAAAAAAAAAAAAAGTACATCCACAAGTCTTATAAATATCTAGATAAAGGTATTTTTCATGATTTTTGATGATCTTTCTAATAATTGAAGTCATTTTGAAAAATTTTCGATTAGAAATATGTGAAAATGAAAAATTACTTTTATAGGGTGTCAACTTTAGGGGCAGTTTTCACCCCTTCGAAACGTTTTTCTGTAGAAAAAAAAAAAAATACGTAGTACATCATTTTCGACGTAGATTATTATATAGAAGCCTCTGCTAAATCGGCGGTGACTACCTCGCGAGGTTTCCTTGTTAGAAAAATATGGGTTACAAAATAATAATAAATTTTTTTTAGAGAAAATCGAGTATTCCGAAGATAGAAGTTTAATAAAAATTAAACAATTAGAGAATTCAGAAGTCAAATGTTTTAAGAGTAATCTAATAAATAACTATACTTATAATATTAATTCTTAAAATTATTTAGAAAATTTATTTAGAGAATATAACCAGAGATTTTATTTTTAAAATAGTTAAGCAGTTACAAATCATATTTTTGAACATTAAAATTAAAAATAGAATGCAAACTATAACACACTAAAAGGTTCATTGTAATCATTATTATTTTTCTCTACTCTCTTGTCTTTATAATGATTATTATTGAAAATAAAATAGAGTAATTAAAGTAGAGTTAGAAGTTTTATTAAAGAATTCAGAGTGAATGACTATAACAAATATTTTTTTAACATAAATTAATAAATAAAATTCTCACGATAAGTACAACCAGTAGTTTAATGTGTTCTGTGAGAAAACATTTCGGGGCTGCCTTCACAAGACACTTGCTGTGCGGTAGTTTGAGATATCGAAAGATTCGGATTGGTGTCTCGTACGTGTGCATGGCCAACCTGTTCTAACCAGCCTTTATTGCCGTGCGTGAAGCCAAAGCTTGAAACAAATTTTTTTAGTTATTTTGAATAAAAATACACCTGGTTTTAGATGATTTTAAAAGAGATAACAGAAATTTTAGACAATTTTAGAGATTATTGAGAAAATTTATAGATGATTGTAGAGAACATTAAAGAAGCTCTAAATGATTTCAGAGCGTATTAGCGAAATTATTTAAAGAATATCAGAGAAAATTTTATAGAAAATTAATGAATTTACATAAAAGTAAATTTTCTTTACATTGCATGATCTTAATAATCATTGCTTCACTTCATGAATTAAAATTGATATGATAATTTTGATATGAAATTAATATGATAATAAGAAAAAGACAAGAGAAAAAGTCTTGTAGACTACAAAAGCGATGAGGAAGAAGTTGCTGGAGGATATGATTTCCCAGAACTAGCAATAGAGGATGAAGAGGTTTTAGAGGAACTTAATAAGATAGAAATAGAGGGTAAGTTTTTTTAACATTATTAAGAGATAAACATGAGTTATTACATTCTCTCGCTCAAATTCTCTGCCAAATAAATTAAATAAAGAGAGGCTGTTGAAATAATTGGAGATCAGAGGTTAGATTAATTCAGAGATAGAGATAAAAGGCCTTATCATACAGAACTAGAGAAAATCCAGGTTATAAGAGCAAATTTTTTTTGATTTTACAGCCAAAGCTAAAGCGAAGAAGGAATTAAAAATAATAGAGGACGTGACGGTAAGAACGCCTACCCGTCACAAATTTCTCTTCAATGCCACAGAAGATCTCTGACAGCAGCATCAAATGGGCCAAATAAATAAGTTAACCAAGATAACTAAAGAGGTTGCTAACTCAAATAGGGTTGTAGCATCAAACTTAGTAGCGACCGCTAAGTCTTTGAAATATGTGATGTCAGTGGCCAGAGATATGGTGAATACTCTGGCCCAAACATCTAAAGATAATTTAGAGGCACAGAGAATTCGCTACAAATCACTGAAGGTCGGTAAAGAACTCATTAAAAAGTTTGATTTATTACAGAATACTAGAGTTAAGAAAAAAACTGTAGACTTAGAATTAGAGGAAAGTGACACTGAGTTGAAAAAAATAAAACCCAACAAAAAACAAGATATAAAAGTTCAAAATTTAAATCAATCACAAAGTCATTTAGATTCAATAACACAAAATGTGGTTACAACAAAAGTTGCTGAACAAGAGTTTTTAGGGACTAAATTAAATATTAAGAGAGAATACAAACTAAAGCTAAATATGAACTTTGATGTTTGGTTAGACTATTTAAAATCTGAATTAGATAGTAACGATTAACTAGATGTGATTGAGCCAAATGTAAAATCGAATCAAAACTATTCAGATTCACTTATAGCTAAATAAAAGAGGTTAACTAGAGACGTAATTGTTAATCGATTAGATAAAAAATATCATAAAATAATTATAAACATTAGTGATCCTATGAAGATTTAACAAAAACTTAGAAATTCTAGAAAAAGTGAAGTGTAAGGTGAATGTAACTCATACATCAGTGAGAACTCGACTATACGCTACTAGAATGAATAAAAATAATTCTGTAAATAATTTTTGTGATAGATTTGACGCAATTGTTAGAGAATATAAAGTAAGTGAAAACATAATAGAACTGATACCACAAGAAGTTCGATCAGCGTTTTATCAGGCTGTATCTTCAGCCATTCCTGAAATACAGAACGCAGATTTATGAAAGAAAAAATGGGTCTGAACGTACTTTGTGCCTACACGACAAACTTCCCATTATACTAGTTTGAAAATACCGCTTAATAACGCTTAGCGCTCATACGGCAGTGTATAAAAATAATATTTAACATATTCCCAAATATTCTGACACGATTCTTAATTGTTTATAACAAATTCACATTTTTATAAACAATTTGTATTTGTTGAAAGTCATATTTAGTTGTAAACAATAATGTTTAGTTGATATTGAGTTAATTTTCAAATGAAATTGTTATTCGTTTGCTTAAAAGTACATTAAATAGTTAATCATGTCATTTATTTATTTTTAGTTTTTTTTTGTTATAAAAAACGAATGGCTCGACCGAATTCGTTCAAACTTCGTTCAGATTTTCTTTATAATAATATCTTCTGAAAAAATGCGTAGTTTTTTGAAGTCATATTCCATTATTAATAATACTTTCTCGTTGAAAGTATTCAAATCAGTGCGAAATTCACATGAGTTGATTGATGAATACAACTTTTGATTGTTTACAACAAATTTAGATTGTTATGAATAATTGGTATTTGTTAAGAGTCATATTCCATCATTCATACGATCATCACGTTAAAAAAATTCAAAACGGTGCAAAATTTAAATTAGTTAACTGATAATTACAATTTTCAATTGTTTATAACAAATTTATATTGTATGTGAATAATTTGTGTTTGTTAAGAGTCATATTCCATCATTAATAATATCATCATGTTGAAAGAATTCAAATCGGTGCAAAATTCGCATTCGTTAATTGATAACTACACTTTTTAATTGTTGATAACAAATCCACATTGTTATAAACTATGCGTAATCGTTAAAAGTTATATTTAGTTGTAAACAATAATGTTTAGTTAATATCGGTTTTTTTCAAATAAAATAGTCATTTTTTTGCTCAAAAGTATTTCAAATAGTCAATCTTGTCATTTATTTATTATTAGTTGTTTTATTATAAAAAAAAAAACGGATCGACTAAATTTATTCAAACTTCTTTCAGATCTTTTTTATAACAATATCTTTCGAAAAAATCTTGGTTGAAGTCGATAGCTCGATCCGTTCTTGAGATATCGAAAAAGAAAAAAATGCTGACGTCCGTACATACATACATACATACATACATACACACATCGTTGTAAAAATTGGTCAGTATGCTTGCATAGATCTTGAAACGTGCGGATATGATGAAAATTCACATTGTACCAATCGACCCAATTTCAATTACTACCTAATGGGAAGTTAATAAACAACTGGTCACGAAATGACACTAGATGAAATAAAATCATATATTTTACAGTAGAAGACAGAAAAGAAATCAGAGAGTAAAAAAGAGGATGAACTCAAAGCTCAGTGGGTACATAACCCAAACATCAAAGAGAGCAAGTGTCATAGATGCAACAAACGTGGGCACTCGATGAGAGACTGTCCACTCTCATACCAAAACAAATGGTTCTATTATTATTGCCAGGCCATTAATAAGCATAAAGTGGATGATTGTCCAACCATTAGAGGCAATAAAAACAGGTATGTTGATAAAACATTCAAAGGTAAAAAGTTTAGAAGAAATATTAGAGATAAAAGTCAATACAATGTTAATTTTAAAAATAAGCGAATCAAAAATAATAATAAAAATATACAAAAAATTGATAAGAAAAATAAATATCTTACGGAAAAAGAGGTTAAGAGGAAGTCTAGAGAAGAAACCAGGAAAGCCTACAGAGCAAAAGAGGTGGAGAATCGGGAGCAGCAGAGTGACACAGGTAAGATAAATTATATTGGTTTCATTGCTGACTTTAGAGCAACCGATCATGTAATTAATAATGATTCTCAGTAATTTTCAAAAATGTTACAACAAGATAATTAAGAGTGCAAATAAAAATGAAATTGCGAGTATAGTAATAGATGGAAAAGGAGACATACTTTTATATGCAGATTTAAATAAAGACAATATAATTAAATTAGCAAACGTATTTGCGTCTAAAGATATTTCTGAGAACTTGCTATCATTATGTAAACTGGTAGACTCAGGGTTTTGAATTTACTTAGATGATAAAGTTTTAAGAGTATATGACAAAGAATCAAACAAAATAGTTTTAGAGGGAATTTATGAAAAACTAAATTGGACAATAAACTTTAGAGTTAAAAAACAAGAACAAAATCAATTAGAGAACGAAATAGAGTATGAAGTATATTGTTGTCGAGCTGCAATATACAAGCATGATGAGATTTCTACACAATTACAGAATTATAATCAGGACAAAAAGACATGAGATTGGGAGGGGGGTATTTAGAAAAAAAAGATTATAGAGTCTGTGATTGGGAGAGAGAAAGAAGAGAATTTCATAGTTCGAGTAGAGAAAAGAATACTGAAAGTGTAGTGAAGGATTCAGAGAGTAGAGTGTTTGACCAAGAGATAGAGAACTGGGACTGTAGTTTGATTAATAGGAACATTGTAAAGATAAATGATTAAGAGTCAGCCGAAAACTTAGAAGACATGCATACAAGTAACCCTCTAGAAAATAATAACTATACAGAGAAATTTAATGAAGCGATGTTATGGCATGTTAGACTAGGCCATGTATCATTAAATTATTTAAGAAAATTACAGAGGATTAACAAAAAGATGCGAAAATTAAAATTCGATGAGGCTATATTTAGAATGTAAAGTCTGCATTATGTCCAAAATGCAGACATTACCTTTTAGAGAAACTAGAAAAAGAGGTGAAAGGCCACTCTAGATTATACATACAAATACGATGGGTCCTATAACACCCTCATCACATCCTGGACAAAAAAGGTTTATCAATGTTTACATCAATGATTATTCGAGATTAACTAGAGCATATTCGATTAAAACAAAAGACGAATCTGGATAATTGTTAGAGAAATTTTTCATTTCTACACGTAACTTATTAGGGAAAAATCAAAAAGTATGCTACATCAAGTCAGACCAAGGAACTGAATTTACTGGAGGAAAGTTTTTGGAAATTATGAAGAGAGAAAACATAAAGGCGGAATTCGCACCACCATACACACCTGAACACAATGGAGTAGCTGAAAGGTTTAATTCTACAATTCAGAGAAAAGTTAGAGCTTATATGTTCGATTTTGGTCTGCCTAAAAGTATGTGGGAATTAGCTGTTGATGCAGCAGTATACGCATACAACAGGACTCCACACAAATCAATCAACTATAAGATTCCATTGACAACATTTGCACCAAATGCAACTTGCCACTTTGAACAAATTAAGAGAAACTTGTCTACAAAAATGTTTACAAGAATATTAATCTAGAGCGAAACAAAGGAATAGTACCCACAACAGAAAATAAAATTGACTGGAACTGGATGAAAGAGTTTAAAGAGGAAGCACAAGAGGCAAAAGAACCAGAAAAAACTGAACCAAAGAAAAGAGGAAGGCCACGCAAGAAACCATTAGATGTACAGGATTCAGTAGAGAAAAGAGTAGAGAAGAATATAAATAGACCAAACGCCAGAAGTTAAAATAAGAGAAAATCAGAGAATAACAAGAAAGTTCAGCAGGTCAAAAGATACATAGAAGATACAAGCTTTATTAGATTCATGAATATTTTAGAAGATAATTCAGAAGAAGTCATTAAAAATAAACATATAGAAAAAGATGAAGAATTAAGATGTCTTACAGCTTCAATTAATAAAGAACCTGCAAGTTTTAAAGAAGCTATGAGATCCATAGATGCAAATTTGTGGAATAAGGCGGTAAAAGAAAAACTAGATTCCATAAAGGAAAATAGAGTTTGGAAACTAGTAGACAGAAAAGAGATAAAATTGAAAAACAACAGAGCTAATATCCTAAATTCAAGATGGGTATTAAAAAGGAAATCAGAAGCTAATGAATCTATGAGATACAAAGCTCGATTAGTCATTACAGGATTCAAGGATAAGAACAGCTATGGCCTAAAAGATACATATGCACCAGTTTCTCGACTACCAGTAATTAGAGCTGTACTGGCAATAATAAATAAATATGATTTACATACATGTCAATTAGATGTTGAGACAGCATTCCTAAATGGGGTTTTAGATGAAGAAGTTTACATGGAGATTTCAGATGGTTTAGAAGTGGATGAATATACTAGAGAATCGAAAGTATGTAAATTAGAGAAGGCATTGCATGGTTTGAAAGTAAGTTCTAAGAAATGGAACATACGATTCACGAAAGAAGTGAGAAAACTTGGATTAGAGAATGATTTACACGAGCCATGCTTATACACTTGGAGGAAAAATGGTAAAATGGCTATATTAGTATTGTATGAAGACGACATCTTAGCAGCCAGCAATGACATGATGAAACTAAAAGAAATTTGAGATCATTCAAGTAGAGCATTCGAGATAAAAGATCCTCAGAATACAGATAATATTATTCATTTATAGAATATTTTGAACTTCCCATGAGGAAGTTATTTTTTTTTTTTTTGTTTATTTAAGGTCGCTGTGGAACAGCTAGGTTCTAAGCGACTCAGTTTACAATACATGATTTATTATTCATTTGATTTTGTTACATATTTGTATATCTTTGAAGAATTTGAGGATGGCTTTTTATCTCGACGCTGTGTTGAAATTGTCTCTGATGTTTGTGGCTAGGTTGTTGTTACTCCTGTTGTTTTTTAGTAATGGACATCCTGAGAGCATATAAAAAATGTTACTTTGGTTACTGCAACCTGGACAGTTGTTTGGAGGTTTTTTTGTAATATGGAGGAGCCATTTTTTTATGTTATTTAACGGGACTTGGGTATTATCTTGAAGATTGAGGTTTAGGCTGTTCTCTAATGCTTTCATGATAGCATAAGCCTCACAGCTCGAGAGGCATAAACCTCTACCTCGATTCGAATAATATAGTTGACGAACTCATCGAAAACAAAAAATCAATCATTGTGGCAAACCAGAGATTCATATCAAGACCATATGTAGCTCCATCAACCATCAATTAAATCAACGAATAGTTTTGCACAATTCATAGTATTTTCTTTTTATTGCAAAAAAAAAAAGTTCTCTTCTGTTCTCGTTCACAGTCACACGGCTATTCTGTATGTTTTAACAAAATCTACCTTTTCTAAGACCATCATTCAAGTCAGTGAAAATCAGAATACACTACAATATTCACCAATGCATTCTGAAGGTCAATCAAAAAAAAATTCCTTGACAAAATGCAAAATATTCTGTCTAAATTCAAAGAATATTTAATCCTGCATTGCATAATAAGCTAACGTTACTTGTCCAATTTTATCCTTGCTTGACTTGAGAAAGGTATTGAGCTCGTGTGAGAGATCAATAATACCGGTTTTATGAAACCTGACTTCCTGATTATTCTGTTTCGGCACTTTATTCAAATCGGTTTAGTTGTCAAGGGTAACACAAATAGTTAGACAGACAAATATTTAAGAAGTATTCATTTACTTTTTAACCAAATATGAATAAAATATTGAGCTTTTTCTCAATTTATATATTTCATGCGTTTTCATGCACTTCAATTTTTGGGACGTAAGAGATTTTTATCAGCTGATATAGTTGGTTGTATAGTCTAACCGTGAATTGTTGAAGAAACAGATTAAACTTTACATTCTATTCTTTTCTCTGCTTTTGGAGCCGGAATTCTCGCTCAGTGCACTTCTAATTGAAAGCCACTTTGATTAGAATTATATATATGTTGTCTATACATACCTTGAAATGTTGTAAATAAAAACAAAATAACATTAGAGGGGTTAACTTTCATTTTCAACCATTGAGTGTTACACGATTTTTAAAATGAAAGAAAATAATATTTCTTCTTCAAACACACGATTTTTAGACACATATAAAATAATGACTATTAACCAAAATAAAATAAATACAGGAGGAAAAAATATTTATTCACCACAGTATTAAAGATGAATGCGAAAAAAAATGTTACAATTTTTAAATGATTAAAATATGTCACATTCATTAAGAATGTTAGCATTGAATAATCCGTATATTACAATCACAGAAATTATTTTCCTCAAAACTAGTTCATCAGTGACTACGATAAGAATAATATCTGTTTGCCCATATGACGATAACAAAAAATAATATTTTGAATAATTGTTTGATTTTAGGTCAGGAAAATAATTAGTTTTATTAACTGATAAGCACAGTGATTATACTAAACTATATTTATTCAATACTCTAAACAGTTCTCTAATAATTTTAAAAGTAATACACAATATATATCACTGAATGTACAGCACAAAATATTTTCGTTTATAAAGAATAAAAAGATGCGCTGTGACAAAAAGGAGCCTCACACAGGAATAAGGAGCGTTGGATAAACGACTCCTCAAGCCGAGAGAGAGAGCTAGTGTCGTGGGCCCTATCTGCCTCATGACACCCAAAGATGTCGTTACCGACAAGGACTCATTCACAATACTCCCTCCCTCTGTCGGTTAGGATACTATTAGGAGTCATCTGAAGCATGAATGTAATCAAAATATAATTTTACTCTAACATCTTTTCTCTAAGGTATTTGTGTGTTTCTATTGATAATGGCTTAGTCATTATATCAGCTATATCCTCTTTTGTCGTCACCCATTTTACTCTAACTCTATTCTCTTCAACACATTGCTTTATAAAGTCTCCATGATTAACAGCTATGTGTCTTTTGGTCCTAGTCTTTTCTCTCTCTAATAAGCTTCTTTTTATTTCCTCTAAATTGTCATCAAACATCTTGAGTTTGTAACTTTCATCTTTCTTAGTACAGTCTCCTGCTAACTTGTTGTTACACCATATTGTGACAGTGAACAATGTCTTTCCTATTGCAAATCTTATTGCCTTATCTAAAGATATCAATTTTTGGCAAGCATCACTCATTGCCAAGTATTCTGCTTGACAAGTGGATAGTGTCACATAATTTTGCTTATGACTTCTCCACACAACCACATATCCAAAAAGTTTAATTACATATCCACCCGTTGATGTTGAATCATTATGATCTCTGAAACTGGTATCTGTATAAGCTTCTAAATTATCTTGTGTGGTTCTAAGTTTTAATCCAAAATCAACAGTTCCCCTTAGATATCTGAATATTCTTTTTACATCTCTCCAATCATCTTCAGTTGGCTCTAATTGTTTTCTGGCTAAGTAGTTGACTGCAAATGCTATATCTGGACGTGTTGTATTTGCCAAGTACATAAGACTGCCTATTGCCTCTCTATAGGGTACTTTTTTGGTTTGTGTATGTCTTGACTCTGTATGCAATTCTGTTTCTTCTTGTTTTATCTTCTTATTTCTGTTTATTACTTGTCTAGTTATCATGGGAGTACTTTACAGTTTACACTCTCCTATGTTGAATCTCTCTAAGATGTTTTCAATGTACGTTGACTAATTAATTACCATGTATCTTTCTTCTCTATTTCTCTGGATGTTTATACCTAGAAAACACTTGGGTTCTCCAAGATCTTTTATCTCGAATGCTCTACTTGAATGATCTCAAATTTCTTTTAGTTTCATCATGTCATTGCTGGCTGCTAAGATGTCGTCTTCATACAATACTAATATAGCCATTTTACCATTTTTCCTCCAAGTGTATAAGCATGGCTCGTGTAAATCATTCTCTAATCCAAGTTTTCTCACTTCTTTCGTGAATCGTATGTTCCATTTCTTAGAACTTACTTTCAAACCATGCAATGCCTTCTCTAATTTACATACTTTCGATTCTCTAGTATATTCATCCACTTCTAAACCATCTGAAATCTCCATGTAAACTTCTTCATCTAAAACCCCATTTAGGAATGCTGTCTCAACATCTAATTGACATGTATGTAAATCATATTTATTTATTATTGCCAGTACAGCTCTAATTACTGGTAGTCGAGAAACTGGTGCATATGTATCTTTTAGGCCATAGCTGTTCTTATCCTTGAATCCTGTAATGACTAATCGAGCTTTGTATCTCATAGATTCATTAGCTTCTGATTTCCTTTTTAATACCCATCTTGAATTTAGGATATTAGCTCTGTTGTTTTTCAATTTTATCTCTTTTCTGTCTACTAGTTTCCAAACTCTATTTTCCTTTATGGAATCTAGTTTTTCTTTTACCGCCTTATTCCACAAATTTGCATCTATGGATCTCATAGCTTCTTTAAAACTTGCAGGTTCTTTATTAATTGAAGCTGTAAGACATCTTAATTCTTCATCTTTTTCTATATGTTTATTTTTAATGACTTCTTCTGAATTATCTTCTAAAATATTCATGAATCTAATAAAGCTTGTATCTTCTATGTATCTTTTGACCTGCTGAACTTTCTTGTTATTCTCTGATTTTCTCTTATTTTAACTTCTGGCGTTTGGTCTATTTATATTCTTCTCTACTCTTTTCTCTACTGAATCCTGTACATCTAATGGTTTCTTGCGTGGCCTTCCTCTTTTCTTTGGTTCAGTTTTTTCTGGTTCTTTTGCCTCTTGTGCTTCCTCTTTAAACTCTTTCATCCAGTTCCAGTCAATTTTATTTTCTGTTGTGGGTACTATTCCTTTGTTTCGCTCTAGATTAATATTCTTGTAAACATTTTTGTAGACAAGTTTCTCTTAATTTGTTCAAAGTGGCAAGTTGCATTTGGTGCAAATGTTGTCAATGGAATCTTATAGTTGATTGATTTGTGTGGAGTCCTGTTGTATGCGTATACTGCTGCATCAACAGCTAATTCCCACATACTTTTAGGCAGACCAAAATCGAACATATAAGCTCTAACTTTTCTCTGAATTGTAGAATTAAACCTTTCAGCTACTCCATTGTGTTCAGGTGTGTATGGTGGTGCGAATTCCGCCTTTATGTTTTCTCTCTTCATAATTTCCAAAAACTTTCCTCCAGTAAATTCAGTTCCTTGGTCTGACTTGATGTAGCATACTTTTTGATTTTTCCCTAATAAGTTACGTGTAGAAATGAAAAATTTCTCTAACAATTATCCAGATTCGTCTTTTGTTTTAATCGAATATGCTCTAGTTAATCTCGAATAATCATTGATGTAAACATTGATAAACCTTTTTTGTCCAGGATGTGATGAGGGTGTTATAGGACCCATCGTATTTGTATGTATAATCTAGAGTGGCCTTTCACCTCTTTTTCTAGTTTCTCTAAAAGGTAATGTCTGCATTTTGGACATAATGCAGACTTTACATTCTAAATATAGCCTCATCGAATTTTAATTTTCGCATCTTTTTGTTAATCCTCTGTAATTTTCTTAAATAATTTAATGATACATGGCCTAGTCTAACATGCCATAACATCGCTTCATTAAATTTCTCTGTATAGTTATTATTTTCTAGAGGGTTACTTGTATGCATGTCTTCTAAGTTTTCGGCTGACTCTTAATCATTTATCTTTACAATGTTCCTATTAATCAAACTACAGTCCCAGTTCTCTATCTCTTGGTCAAACACTCTACTCTCTGAATCCTTCACTACACTTTCAGTATTCTTTTCTCTACTCGAACTATGAAATTCTCTTCTTTCTCTCTCCCAATCACAGACTCTATAATCTTTTTTTTCTAAATACCCCCCTCCCAATCTCATGTCTTTTTGTCCTGATTATAATTCTGTAATTGTGTAGAAATCTCATCATGCTTGTATATTGCAGCTCGACAACAATATACTTCATACTCTATTTCGTTCTCTAATTGATTTTGTTCTTGTTTTTTAACTCTAAAGTTTATTGTCCAATTTAGTTTTTCATAAATTCCCTCTAAAACTATTTTGTTTGATTCTTTGTCATATACTCTTAAAACTTTATCATCTAAGTAAATTCAAAACCCTGAGTCTACCAGTTTACATAATGATAGCAAGTTCTCAGAAATATCTTTAGACGCAAATACGTTTGCTAATTTAATTATATTGTCTTTATTTAAATCTGCATATAAAAGTATGTCTCCTTTTCCATCTATTACTATACTCGCAATTTCATTTTTATTTGCACTCTTAATTATCTTGTTGTAACATTTTTGAAAATTACTGAGAATCATTATTAATTACATGATCGGTTGCTCTAAAGTCAGCAATGAAACCAATATAATTTATCTTACCTGTGTCACTCTGCTGCTCCCGATTCTCCACCTCTTTTGCTCTGTAGGCTTTCCTGGTTTCTTCTCTAGACTTCCTCTTAACCTCTTTTTCCGTAAGATATTTATTTTTCTTATCAATTTTTTGTATATTTTTATTATTATTTTTGATTCGCTTATTTTTAAAATTAACATTGTATTGACTTTTATCTCTAATATTTCTTCTAAACTTTTTACCTTTGAATGTTTTATCAACATACCTGTTTTTATTGCCTCTAATGGTTGGACAATCATCCACTTTATGCTTATTAATGGCCTGGCAATAATAATAGAACCATTTGTTTTGGTATGAGAGTGGACAGTCTCTCATCGAGTGCCCACGTTTGTTGCATCTATGACACTTGCTCTCTTTGATGTTTGGGTTATGTACCCACTGAGCTTTGAGTTCATCCTCTTTTTTACTCTCTGATTTCTTTTCTGTCTTCTACTGTAAAATATATGATTTTATTTCATCTAGTGTCATTTCGTGACCAGTTGTTTATTAACTTCCCATTAGGTAGTAATTGAAATTGGGTCGATTGGTACAATGTGAATTTTCATCATATCCGCACGTTTCAAGATCTATGCAAGCATACTGACCAATTTTTACAACGATGTGTGTATGTATGTATGTATGTATGTATGTACGGACGTCAGCATTTTTTTCTTTTTCGATATCTCAAGAACGGATCGAGCTATCGACTTCAACCAAGATTTTTTCGAAAGATATTGTTATAAAAAAGATCTGAAAGAAGTTTGAATAAATTTAGTCGATCCGTTTTTTTTTTTATAATAAAACAACTAATAATAAATAAATGACAAGATTGACTATTTGAAATACTTTTGAGCAAAAAAATGACTATTTTATTTGAAAAAAACCGATATTAACTAAACATTATTGTTTACAACTAAATATAACTTTTAACGATTACGCATAGTTTATAACAATGTGGATTTGTTATCAACAATTAAAAAGTGTAGTTATCAATTAACGAATGCGAATTTTGCACCGATTTGAATTCTTTCAACATGATGATATTATTAATGATGGAATATGACTCTTAACAAACACAAATTATTCACATACAATATAAATTTGTTATAAACAATTGAAAATTGTAATTATCAGTTAACTAATTTAAATTTTGCACCGTTTTGAATTTTTTTAACGTGATGATCGTATGAATGATGGAATATGACTCTTAACAAATACCAATTATTCATAACAATCTAAATTTGTTGTAAACAATCAAAAGTTGTATTCATCAATCAACTCATGTGAATTTCGCACTGATTTGAATACTTTCAACGAGAAAGTATTATTAATAATGGAATATGACTTCAAAAAACTACGCATTTTTTCAGAAGATATTATTATAAAGAAAATCTGAACGAAGTTTGAACGAATTCGGTCGAGCCATTCGTTTTTTATAACAAAAAAAAACTAAAAATAAATAAATGACATGATTAACTATTTAATGTACTTTTAAGCAAACGAATAACAATTTCATTTGAAAATTAACTCAATATCAACTAAACATTATTGTTTACAACTAAATATGACTTTCAACAAATACAAATTGTTTATAAAAATGTGAATTTGTTATAAACAATTAAGAATCGTGTCAGAATATTTGGGAATATGTTAAATATTATTTTTATACACTGCCGTATGAGCGCTAAGCGTTATTAAGCGGTATTTTCAAACTAGTATAATGGGAAGTTTGTCGTGTAGGCACAAAGTACGTTCAGACCCATTTTTTCTTTCATAAATCTGCGTTCTGTATTTCAGGAATGGCTGAAGATACAGCCTGATAAAACGCTGATCGAACTTCTTGTGGTATCAGTTCTATTATGTTTTCACTTACTTTATATTCTCTAACAATTGCGTCAAATCTATCACAAAAATTATTTACAGAATTATTTTTATTCATTCTAGTAGCGTATAGTCGAGTTCTCACTGATGTATGAGTTACATTCACCTTACACTTCACTTTTTCTAGAATTTCTAAGTTTTTGTTAAATCTTCATAGGATCACTAATGTTTATAATTATTTTATGATATTTTTTATCTAATCGATTAACAATTACGTCTCTAGTTAACCTCTTTTATTTAGCTATAAGTGAATCTGAATAGTTTTGATTCGATTTTACATTTGGCTCAATCACATCTAGTTAATCGTTACTATCTAATTCAGATTTTAAATAGTCTAACCAAACATCAAAGTTCATATTTAGCTTTAGTTTGTATTCTCTCTTAATATTTAATTTAGTCCCTAAAAACTCTTGTTCAGCAACTTTTGTTGTAACCACATTTTGTGTTATTGAATCTAAATGACTTTGTGATTGATTTAAATTTTGAACTTTTATATCTTGTTTTTTGTTGGGTTTTATTTTTTTCAACTCAGTGTCACTTTCCTCTAATTCTAAGTCTACAGTTTTTTTCTTAACTCTAGTATTCTGTAATAAATCAAACTTTTTAATGAGTTCTTTACCGACCTTCAGTGATTTGTAGCGAATTCTCTGTGCCTCTAAATTATCTTTAGATGTTTGGGCCAGAGTATTCACCATATCTCTGGCCACTGACATCACATATTTCAAAGACTTAGCGGTCGCTACTAAGTTTGATGCTACAACCCTATTTGAGTTAGCAACCTCTTTAGTTATCTTGGTTAACTTATTTATTTGGCCCATTTGATGCTGCTGTCAGAGATCTTCTGTGGCATTGAAGAGAAATTTGTGACGGGTAGGCGTTCTTACCGTCACGTCCTCTATTATTTTTAATTCCTTCTTCGCTTTAGCTTTGGCTGTAAAATCAAAAAAAATTTGCTCTTATAACCTGGATTTTCTCTAGTTCTGTATGATAAGGCCTTTTATCTCTATCTCTGAATTAATCTAACCTCTGATCTCCAATTATTTCAACAGCCTCTCTTTATTTAATTTATTTGGCAGAGAATTTGAGCGAGAGAATGTAATAACTCATGTTTATCTCTTAATAATGTTAAAAAAACTTACCCTCTATTTCTATCTTATTAAGTTCCTCTAAAACCTCTTCATCCTCTATTGCTAGTTCTGGGAAATCATATCCTCCAGCAACTTCTTCCTCATCGCTTTTGTAGTCTACAAGACTTTTTCTCTTGTCTTTTTCTTATTATCATATTAATTTCATATCAAAATTATCATATCAATTTTAATTCATGAAGTGAAGCAATGATTATTAAGATCATGCAATGTAAAGAAAATTTACTTTTATGTAAATTCATTAATTTTCTATAAAATTTTCTCTGATATTCTTTAAATAATTTCGCTAATACGCTCTGAAATCATTTAGAGCTTCTTTAATGTTCTCTACAATCATCTATAAATTTTCTCAATAATCTCTAAAATTGTCTAAAATTTCTGTTATCTCTTTTAAAATCATCTAAAACCAGGTGTATTTTTATTCAAAATAACTAAAAAAATTTGTTTCAAGCTTTGGCTTCACGCACGGCAATAAAGGCTGGTTAGAACAGGTTGGCCATGCACACGTACGAGACACCAATCCGAATCTTTCGATATCTCAAACTACCGCACAGCAAGTGTCTTGTGAAGGCAGCCCCGAAATGTTTTCTCACAGAACACATTAAACTACTGGTTGTACTTATCGTGAGAATTTTATTTATTAATTTATGTTAAAAAAATATTTGTTATAGTCATTCACTCTGAATTCTTTAATAAAACTTCTAACTCTACTTTAATTACTCTATTTTATTTTCAATAATAATCATTATAAAGACAAGAGAGTAGAGAAAAATAATAATGATTACAATGAACCTTTTAGTGTGTTATAGTTTGCATTCTATTTTTAATTTTAATGTTCAAAAATATGATTTGTAACTGCTTAACTATTTTAAAAATAAAATCTCTGGTTATATTCTCTAAATAAATTTTCTAAATAATTTTAAGAATTAATATTATAAGTATAGTTATTTATTAGATTACTCTTAAAACATTTGACTTCTGAATTCTCTAATTGTTTAATTTTTATTAAACTTCTATCTTCGGAATACTCGATTTTCTCTAAAAAAAATTTATTATTATTTTGTAACCCATATTTTTCTAACAAGGAAACCTCGCGAGGTAGTCACCGCCGATTTAGCAGAGGCTTCTATATAATAATCTACGTCGAAAATGATGTACTACGTATTTCTACAGAAAAACGTTTCGAAGGGGTGAAAACTGCCCCTAAAGTTGACACCCTATAAAAGTAATTTTTCATTTTCACATATTTCTAATCGAAAATTTTTCAAAATGACTTCAATTATTAGAAAGATCATCAAAAATCATGAAAAATACCTTTATCTAGATATTTATAAGACTTGTGGATGTACTTTTTTTTTTTTTTATTAAAAATAACAAAAAATCTATAACCCGAAAACTAATAATTTTTTTTTAATAGGACCAATTTCAATCGAAAGAGCATAAAAAATGACGAGATACATGTTTTTGCAATTTTTATAATAACATCAACGACAGAGAAAAAATGGCAATTTGAAAATTTCAATAGTTATTGATTAATTATTTATAGTTACAATAATCACCGAATAAAATACGTCATAATTAGAGACTGAATAGTTCATGATTAGTCAGAATATCATTTTTTATTATCATCATGTAAGTAAACATAGATATAATTCTTATCACAGTCATTGATAACCTATTTCTGACGAAAATTGTTTTCTGTAATTGTTGTAACGAGGTTACGTTTTTGAGGCGAATAATACAGAAAAACAGTTTATCAGGCGGATCGATAAACTATTGAACTAGTTTATCGATTCATTATTTAGAGTTATCCTCCGAGCAGGTTCGCTATTTAGGGCATGGGTAAAATAAAGAGAAGAATAGTAACTAATATATAGTTAAGAGAGAAAGATGTTTGTGATGGTTTTTGTTGCCATGACGACTCCCCCACTTAACATCCTACACTAGTGGTGGGGGATAAACGAGTGGGTGGAGCCAAATAGTATAAAAGGGGTAGATTTTCTGGGATAGACACACTTGTCTCTGAGGTGCTAGACTGACGAGACCAACGAGAGTTGTAGCTCACGTTGAAACCACAGAGTTGTAGATCTGGCTGAAAGGTTGTAGCCTTTTAGTTCCCTGAAGAGCTGGTAGCTCTCCAACAGTAGGGAGATAGCAGTCGCGAGTTGTAGCTCACGACCGAGTCCGTGGAGGAGTTGTAGCTCCTCGTCGACGAGTTGAAGCTCGTCGGCTATTTAGGCAAGGTCGATAGCCTTCCCTCTTGGTGTTGTTAGCTCCTAGAATATCCTAGGACGAGTTGTAGCTCGTCCGAGTTAGTTTAGGTTAGACGGTGGAGAGTGGGAGCTCTCACCAAACCCCTAGAGAAGTTGTAGCTCCTCGCCGGCGAGTTGAAGCTCGCTGATTCACCAGGTAAGGTTGTAGCCTTCCCTCTAGGAGTTGCTAGCTCTTGGAGTACCCGAGGTTGAGTTGTAGCTCACCCGCGTAGTTGGTAGACTTGGGGGTTATTTATTTGGGTGGGAATCATAACCTTAAAGCATCTTCTCGGCATTCTAAATCACTAGTGTTGCCACCGTAGAGCCAAATCGGTATTAAACTCGAAAGTTAGAGTAAACGTACATAATATTCGATAATATTTGTTTTGTAAAACCGTTTATTGTTGATAAAGAGCTAAATTAATGTATGTCGCGGTGTATGATATACACTCAACTTTATTTTGGTTAATTCTTGTATTTTTTATTCATTATTGGTTTATGTTAATTATTAATCGAATGTTGTTAACTATTATTATTATTTGTTGGAATTAATAAATCAGAAAGTAAAGTTTAAACATTGTAGTTAAGGAAATAATTTTGTAATATATTCGCCATAGAATCCTGGACCTTACATTTATAGTTTTCAAACGGGGCGGGGATTTTTCTTGAGAATTGAGCTTAAGGAAATCTATTCGTTACATTGTCATTTACGGATTATTCAAAGCTAGCATTTTTAACGAATGTGCCATATTTTAATCATTCAAAAAATTGTAACATTATTTTTCCGCATCCATCTTCAATACTGTAGTAAACGGAAATATTTTCGTCTTGTATGTATTAATTTTGGTTTATAGTCATTATTTTATATAATTATAAAATCGTGTGCTTGTAATAGAAATATTATTTTCTTTTATTCTGAAAATTGTGTAACACTCAATAGTTAAACATGAAAGTTAACTCCCTCAATGTTATTGGGTTACTATTAACAATAGTTCCACATTAACAATAGCCCACAAATCAAACTATGAAAATTATGGAGACACCTGTGAATAATGCTGAAATACAATTCAAGAATCACTTTGAACAGATATTATTGAATGCAATGAATGGGTATACTGATATCGAAATGATGGAGGAGAATTCATCACATTTTGAAGAACCATATAAGGATTGGGAATCAGGAATTATAGGAGATGAAGAATATGCATCTGCAATCCATGAACCAAAAGTGTCTGATGAAGCATGTACTACTGTTGAAGAGGGCTTACGTTATGATTATAAATTGCGAGCAGTTATTGTATTACTCGCAATTTTTGGTGCAAGCAAGTATTGGTGAAGTGGTGAGAAAAACAATTGAAGTATCGATAGTGTTAGGCAAAAATTTAGAAAAGTACAGTCTACTCAACAATTAAAACGCTGGGCATATCAATTGAACCAAGGTGGAACATACAAAGAAAAAATAGCTTGAATTTGCAAATATACGTTGGAAAATTTTAAAACTGCTATCGGTGCTGGGATGATAATCGATGATTCTGATTTAAAAAAATGGGCATTATTAGCTAAAAAATATTTACAGTTTGATGATGTCCGTTTTCCAGTATCTTCTACAAGGATACTATCGTCCAAAAGAGCTTATTGTATTGCTTCTCGTAAAATTAATAGATTCATATACTCGAAAACGATTGAAGATTGTAAAATATTGACACAAACATCAGAAGCGTTTGTTAATGATGTGAAATCGAAGATTCAATCACATGGTTTAGACAACATATACAATTCTGATCAGAGTGGCTTCTGATAAAAAGTACATTTAGAAAAGACTTTAGTCCAGGAAGGATAAAAAAATTAGAGTATAATAGAGTGGTTGACGAATGTATTTTTCCCGAAGTTTAGAAAAAAAAGTTTACTTTGGTTGATTCATGGACTGGTTATTGACCTGAAGTTGTTAGGGCTGCCAAACTACCAGTTAAAGAAGTTCAGATAATGATTATCCCTGAATAAGCTACTGAACAAATTCAACTATTAGATGTTTTTGGGTTTAGAATATGGAAAAACTTTGTGAGACATTTTTCAGACAGTGCGCTACTACGAGGAGATGATTCAAATTTTTACTTGAGAAACAATATCATTCAATTACAATCACTGACTTATACTCAAGTTTCGTCTCTGTGATACATTAATCTTCTCCGGTATTCATGGTTCAAAAGTAGTTATACATTACTTAATGCCGATGAATTTGAAAATCCAGTCAATTTTGCATCGAGAGATAGGTGTAAGTCTCATTGTGAAATTCCAGGATATAAAAATATTGCAATTATCCGTTGTGCCTGGTGTAAAAAATCATTGTATCTTGAACATTCTTACAATGATTATCATATATGTAATACGTACAATGAATAAATAATTAATCTCCTTCATTTCGATACAAATTTGGGAAAAAAGAGAATATTTTTTTGGGCATCGATTTTGATGTTATTTCGGATATTGCAAATACATGTATCACGTAATTTTTTATGTTCTTTCAATTAAAATTGGTCAGATTGGAAAATAAAATAAAAATGTACATCCACAAGTCTAATGAATATCTGGATAAAGCTATTTTTCATGATTTTCGATGATCTTTCTAATGATAAAAGTCATTTAGGAAAATTTCGATTAGAAATATGTGAAAATGAAAAATTACTTTTATAGGGTGTTAACTGTGGGGGTAGTTTTCACCCCTTCAAAACGTTTTTCTGTTGAAAAAAGAAAATACGTAGTACATCATTTTCGACATGGAATATTCTATAGAAGCCTCAGCAAAATCGGTGGTAACCACCTCGTGAGTTTACCTCTTTAGATTGGTGTAATATCCACTTTTTTTTCCCAAAACATTTTTTTTTTAACTTTTCAGTGGAAAGTTATAGTAACGGGTCTAATTTCTCGAATCCCGAATTTTGACAAATCCTCACGTTTTAAGTTTCCTAGAGTCCAATACGACCGATCTTCAGTGGACGTCTGTGTGTGAATATGTACGTATGTGCGTGTTTGCGTTCGGAATCGTGTTTTGGCTCGATTATCTTAGAATCGAACAAATGATGTTTTAGCTTTGTTTAGTCTTATTAATCGTCATATCTTCCTTCTGTTGTTGTTCGTCTTTTTCTCGTTTAATAATGATTCAAGTTGCTGCTGCTAACAGAATTATACGTGTTCTATAATGTAGAAATTTGTCTATTTGAAAATATTCTCTTCCTCTCCCTCACTTTTTTTCTATCCTTACACTTTTCTCAGCTGTTCCTGCAACGTTGTCAAATATTGAGTAACATGTACGGCTACGAATAAGTCTGAGGCATAAATAACGTTTATGCTAATTTATTCACGAAACTACTTCGATAAGTTTACATGATTGAAATCTAGTCATTTTCTACAATAATTTAAGTTTATTAGACAAGGTTTCGTTTGCCTCAAATTAGGAGGTTCATATCCAAAAAAATCGAAAAAGACGTGAGTACAGCTTGTTAGCTATCAAATCCTATGTATGAAGGTATAAAAGGTGTAATGTTTAACTTTTTTTTTTAAGAAATTAGACGAAGGATCGTTTTAATATTTCGAGGATACATCAATTCACTTGAACCTCCTGAACAGACCGCGAACCAAAGAATGGATGCGCATTTATCAACGGATGTAATTATGTGGCTTCTTCAATTGTGCTGAGAAATAATGTTTTTTGAAAAATTCATATGTATAGTGTTAAATGTTGCGTTGCTTCAAATTATATTTTGTTGTGATTTAATTCTATATTTCCTAATGAGAAGTTATAGTAATGGGTCTAATTTTGCGAACTCCGAATTTTGGCGAATCTCTACATTTCAAGGTCCCGATAGTTGAAAAGGACCGGTCTACAGCCCGAGTTGAAAAATTTCGTCTGTTTTAATTCGGTCTCATTTTCTCCTTTTTATCACATATATAATCAAATGTGTAACTTGAGAATAAAATGTAACAACATTATTCTTAAAGCCGAAATGGCGTAGTAGCAACGTATAAGACTTAGGATTCCAAGGGTCACACGTTCAAATCCAGATAAAACAAATATTTTGTGACACTTTTCTCAACATTCTTCTTCATAAGTTCATGAGCAGGGTCTTTCTAATGAGTGTAAGTAGAAGAAATAACATAATTGAAAGGGAATTGTGGATTTAATTCATTTGAATCTTGAGAAAGACCATAAAATAAATCACACAAGCGAATAACGGTGATAATTTTCATAATAATTTCGTTATTAGTATTGGCTACTGTTATGCTTTATTCTATTTTATTTTTTAAATTATTGGTTAATTTATTTATTAAATCTAGTTTTAAATTCAATACATGCATTTGTACATAATAAATAAATGTACTACTCACGGACTTATTTAACCTAAATTTGTCAGTTCGAAGGACAAAAACAGACGAGAAAAAGATCTGTTTTTCTGCTTATTATCGAAAATCGTGGAGAAAAACAGACTTTAATATTCAATGGTATCAGGAATAAAACAGTTTTTTAAGACAAATTCAGACTTCATCAAAGAATCGTAAAATAGGTGAAATTTTTTGACTCGGGAGTGAACGTCTGTGTGTGCATGTACGTGTGTTCTTATGTGCATTCCGAATTATTTTTCTGCTCGATTATTTCGGTAACAAAAAATGATATTGACGTAACACCAATTGCATTTGACACGTAATTACGTAACTTAGAGCAAAATGAAGCTTTCAGCAAAATCGGTCGATCTATTCATTTACAGAGTCAAAAAACTGGAAAAGATAGTATAGCTAAATCCTGTCACTCTTTCCACTGGGAAGGTAGTCGTGTGGACTTTTTTGATTGCACCCAGACCACTGGAGAGCACTGATATATTATTTTAATGAATAGTACTAAAATTACAATGCGTTTCTTATAATAGTACATTGTGCAACTAGGGAGCAAAGTAGGACATTCTAATCCGTGTTACACATACTATTTTTTACCATATCTGTGCCAAAAGTTCGTTATGTTGTAGTTGCAAATTTATTAATTTTACTTTATTTTTTTTTAAGTTTTCAATTACTATATATATAAACTAAAAAAGTTTTTTTCAGAATTATCTGTTTATTTTCAAAGTTTTGAATAATTTCTGATATTAGATGTAGTATTTGATATATATGTAACACAAAATTAATATAAACTCAATTATTATAGCCTTAATCAAAAGAAGAATATAAACTAAGAAATACCTTTGAAGCATAATAAAAATTCTATATGATGTATTGCGAAATAAGTTATGAATAAAATTAAAACAGTTATCATTATATTTATACTCTTTTATGAATATTGATAGTAATATGATGAATTTCACAATTATAAAAACGTACATGCGGATCAATGATTTCTGATAAATTTTGATTATTTGGGATTATTTTCTGTTGTTTTTTATTTTTTGTTAGTTTATCTGTTTTATTTTCAACTGAATTAGACGATGTTCGTTTTTTTTTATTTATATCCACAGGTAACGGTTCTCTATCACTTTCTGGTGTTTCAGGAATTATATTTTGTTCGCTTTCTGGTGGTGGTGATGGATAACGATGCTCGGTTGTTGGTGGTTGAGTTGGTTTTTGATTGTATCTATTCTTTTCTATTTCTTTAAAAGGTTTTGTTGCAGATGTTGATGGTTGAGGTCTATCTATAGTCGATGAGAATGGATTATCATTGTTTATAATTCGGTTATATATGTTCTCTTTATTTCGCAGCGAGTATTCTATATACCCTTCCGCTACTTTACTGGATTTCCAACCTCCGTGTTGTTTCACTGTTGTCAGGTTGGCTCCTGAATTTGCTAAGAGTGTGGCTGATGTGCGCCTAAATGAATGCCCTGTATATTTGTCAGGATCTTTTAAGCCACAGAACAACGCTACTACTTTTGGGACCTCACTTATCTTATTTTTTCTAATTACTTGGCGTGTACGTTTTCCATTTTTATAATAAATAAAAAATCTGTCGTGTTCGGTATCTTCTGGACGTTTTAATGCGTAGCGATTTATTACATCATAAAATTCCGGCCCTATTACGAATTGCCTTGGGTAGCAATTTTTTGAGTCTCTTACGTCGATTATGTATTGTTTCTTTTCTTCTTCATCGTCTGATTTTGGCACAACTGTTGATTCTTGTACATCTTGAATTTTCATATCACAGAATTCTTTTGATCAAAGAGCCCCGAAAACGCCAAAGATTAGTAAACCTATGATAAGTAAGGTTTTAGATATTATAATATTTATTGATTGCAAAGTTTTGTATTAATTTACTTTTGTAGATATATTTGAATAAACTTTTACCTTCATAGCTAAATAAACATTATCTGGTGCTTTATCTAGGAATTTATTAATTTCAGTCCAGGTCAGCACAGCAGCTTTCTTGGGTTGGTGTCCTTTTGCATTATTCTTCATGAACGTTTTCAATTTCTCGAAATTATTTATGTTATTGCCGTGATTGAGATTTATTGTCTTTTTAAGCATTGACCACCGACTCCACAGAGTCGATGGCTGTGTTTTTTTTGACAATTCATTAAAGTACACTAACATAACACTTTCATCTATCAACTTGGTTTTTTTTTGTTTTTGCCACTTAACAAAATCATCATAACACAATTTATATTTTTCCACTGATTTTTTTGGTAGCAACTTTACACTAATTTCTTTCGCCTGTTCGTCGAAATCAATTGTATCTTCTGATGAAGATGAACTTGGCGATGAACTCATTTCACTTTGAAAATAACTTTGACTTGTTTCACTATTTTTCGACGTGCATTCAACGAGCGGGCGACAAAGACTGATTGAAGTATTAGATTTTTCTATCGGTAAAATGTAATGCCTTGGTATTTGACAAAAGAAGCGTAAGCATACTGAAAAGTTATCAATACATCATCTGTTTTGGCTTAGTGCGTAAATGGTTTTATAACTTTAACTGGTAAACACTCTTCAGTGTTGAGCCGGTCATAGTACAGTTTCTATTTCTTTTTGTAAAGATAAAAATAAATCATTTTTGGGTTTATTTACAGAATCGTAAATATCAATGTAGATAGTACATCGATGCATTTTTGTTCTTTACTACATGAGCACGTCTAGTTTTCCGTAAACGGATACTTTGTTTTTTTTTTTCGTGTTAACGGTTTGAAAAATTCCCGCAGGGACGGAAAACTTTCTTCAACATCTACATCAGCGCCATTTTTTATTTTCTGACAGGGTCAGAATCATTGAAAGGGAAGGAAAGTTACAATCATGCTCGACGGTTCTATTGGGCAAAAAAGCGCCATTTTGTTCCCTAAAAGTAGGGTTAGAATATGAACTTTCGGCGGGGGTATGGTAAAAATATTATTAACATCCATATTACTAATACACTAAACAAGAAGAATTATTTCAAAGTATAAACCATTTTTGATGAAATACGCTGAAATATTCAGAACAAATGAAAGTATGATTATAACATGTTAACTTAGTATTTCGAGCAAACAATATAATTACTTAATTTGATTTTATGTTAATTTGTTTTAAACAACTTAGTTACTTTATTCCATTTATTCTAATTGACTTCGGTTTTATGCAAACGACACGTGTAAATTTATTAAAATCACTTTCTTTTTTAAATAAATGTCTTTTAGTTCCCAAAAAAAAACGTCAAATTAAGAATTTAATGAGAAGATGTATAAGTTATGAATTTCATGACTATTTGAATGAACAATTTCATCCAAGATATCTCTAACTTGACTCATTGGTGAAAAGAAAGAATATTCCTTTAGTTAGTGTCAAATGTGGTTGTCCAACCGATTCCTAATGCTCGATTAAAAATACTTATTGTTAATTGCTCAATAACCAAACTTCAATTTCAAATGAAAAGGCTTCATTTATATAACTACAGGAATATAATGTGATATACATATAAGTGTGACATAAATAGTGTTTGCTATTTTTTAATATTAACATACAAATGTTTGTTTGAATGAGTTAAAGTGAAAGTGGGCAGATGCACGTTTCAATCCTAATGGGATCAAAAATAAAATTAAATATTTGACGACTTCCTTATGATCGATGTAGCGTATGCACTCAGTGATTAGAATGATTAAAAGATGCATGATAAATAAAACAATACTCATGTATAATAATTATTGTAATTTATAATCTATGATGAAAGAGAATATCGATTCCCAAGTTGAAAACTTTTCGCCTATTTTTTCTAAGTTATGTGTATAACATCCAACGTCTAGATTATTTATTTTTCTTTATAACTATTGTATGTATACGTTCGCTTACATTTCTAGATTGAGAATAATTAATAACTTAATTTCGAATTCTAATCTAATTCAAGAATTGTTATTGATGATAATTAAAAATGTTGCATTTTTAAGTTTCTGAGGCTGTGTTGACAGCAGTAGTAGAGTAACGGAAATTGTCAAAAAATAATTCGAGAAAATCATTTATGATATTATTTTTTTTCTGACTCCTCAATAATGGAATTGTAAAATATATTGCAAACACTGAAATAAATTATTATTAATAACGTAACTGATTGAGACAGCTGTGCCATTACAAAGCAATTGGATATTGACTATTTTGTAGTCATTTCTCACGATTTTTCTGTGCTACTTCAAGAAAGTATTTAAAGTTATTTTGAGAGTAAATTAATACTTCTTATGAAATTAAAATAAACAAGATGTTATACAGAAATTAATTTAACTGTCAAATTGTTTGAATATATTTATGCAATTGAATCTATGAATTTGAAGTGAAGAAATTGCACTGACTAGGACATCAACTGAGAATCAGTTAGTCATTGATTTTTTTGAGAAAACCAAATTTAGAACTTATTTGTTAATGAACTTTGAATTTTTTTTAACTTAACAGCAGTTATCAGACAAATTTCGGAGTGTAAAGAATTTTTTTTGTCATTAATATTATTGAAGTTGAATTTTCTCAAAAATGTTTCATTCCTATGCTACCTGACTAAGATATTGTAATAGCCTTTTCAAGTGGTAATAAGGAGAAGATATCTAAAATTACTGTAAGTGATGAATTATTTGACATTACACTGTAAATTTTAGTGTCTTATTTTTAAAATATTAAATGTGTTTTAATATGACGTCACCCATTTGATTAACATTATGTCGATTTTAAAACGTTTTTTAGTATTCTAAAATTGAAACAATGTTAATCAAATAGGTGACGTTATATTAAAACACATTCGATGTTTCAAAATAAAATACTAAAACTTACAGTGTAGTAATTACAAAAGCTTTTCTAACTGAAGTTTATGAAAAATGTAAGCAGATTTCTAAACTACCAAAGAATGAGCTCCAATTTTGTATATTAAAGTTTTATGTAGTTTGAATGATTTTTAACACAATTTTTTCTACTAGTTGTCTCAATTCTACTAAATGAAGAACTTACCTATTTTTTCATTTTTTGATGATAAAATTCCAATAATGGAACTCAATAGCTGTATTATCTTCAAGAATATTATAGGATTCAGCATTTTATCTTAAACTTTTAAATTCATATTTTGAACTAAATAACATTAAATCTCATAAAATTTGCATCACATTTGATCTACCTTGCACCACTTATAGTGTTCATCTCTTACTATTTATTTCTATGCACGTGTATATGTATTTATAAATACATGTATGTAAGCACTGATAAACATACATTATTTGACTAAATAATGTAATTTTTTTGTGTTTATTTGACAACAGCGTACTATGTAACTATAGCACTTGCTTTATTTCTTGTATCATGTCATATATTATTATATTTGGAAAAAGATTCGGAATTTCCAAATAAAATCAAACAAAATCTAGTACGATACATTACAGTGTTGAATGATCAGTGTTTCAAACATCAAATTTTAACCTTATTGGATATGAATCGAATAAGACATTCACAAAAAAATTCAGTTAGATTAATATATTCAAAACAACAACAAGGGTGTCGACACTTATTATTGTCAGTACATTTTTTTACCCTACTGTATGTGCACTGTTATTTCAAAGACTAGTGTACTGTTATAATTAACTTGATTTTTATTTATTAGATTTAAATTAAATGATAAAAACAATTGTATATAGTCTTTATCACAATCGCTTGATGGAAAACTGCGTACTGTCGAACAGACCGAGATGCGGCGACGCAGTAAAAGCTGCAACCCTTATGTACGTGGAAGGGGTAGAAATTGGAAGTGGAATAAGAGTAGTACTACTATAAGGGTGATCATCAATATAATAAGAAAGTGAATCGTACCATCAAAACCTTACTACATAGATTGCTAAGATTTTCATTGATCAGAGTCAGATGATTTTTCCAGCGAGTAATTTTTTTTGTGCAGGAATAAATTTCGAGAAGAATCAATTATTTTACTCTTACATCAAAACAACAGGGACTGTATAACGGCATGTCGTAACAAATGAATTTCTTAAAAGTTGACATATCAGCAGAAAATTTTTCAAAAGTTTTAAAATACTTCAATATTATGTTGAATAATCATTTCCATGAAAAATTAGTTAGCAAACTATTTATAAACGAAGAGTTGTCTCATACTTAAAACAGATAAAATACTAGTGAAAATTGTACATTCGTACTATTAAAACTAATGACTTTTTGCAAAAATTCCACATGACTCCCAGATACTTGAATTTAATGTTGTCGAACAAAAATCACTTAAATCGACTACCAAGCTTCTTTCTATTAATATTATAAAATTTATAAACTGTCAGTAGTAGGGGAAGGGTGGGTAAAGTAGAAAGCTAGGGCAAAGTGAAACGCTCGAGAAAATGCACTAATTTATTAAAATAAGTTAAAAAGCACTTTTCATATTTTTTGTTTATCAATTTTTCAATTTATTAATGCATTAAAAATTATTAAAATTTCTTGATATAATGGTTAATTTGATGATTTACTTTTTTTCGCGGTGTTCCACTTTACCCCCTCTCCCCCTATCCTATATTTTTTCTTTACTTTTTGTGAAAACTTATCGAAATCTAATAGACAGGTATATTAAATCCCATCGGAATTATTAAGGAATTCGTGTACGACTGTTTATACGGATATATAGGAATCTAACGGACAGGTATATTCAATATTTGTATGTAGAATGATTATCATTAGTACCCAGAAAACACCGAACCTTGTTGTTACATAACATACACAGAACATGTTATGTTAATATCAGTTATGTATATATAATACTAGCGAAACAATCAAGCTTTGTCCGGAATTGTTAAAATTTTGAATTTTTTCTGAACAGTTCTCTATATTTATTGTCTCGGATTTTATATGTTTCGTTTATTGGTACGTTTTTTAACGGTATTTTTCGAAAATGTGGGTGATAACTCCTATAATATTTTTCAAGTTATAAGTAAAATGTTCATAAAAGAAAATTTTCCTCGTGAATTTATGGACAATTTTTTGTTTGAAACTCAATTATTTGTTGATTCCGTTATTTAATAATACTTATCTTCGATTCATCTTTAGGCCATTTTTCTTTTCTAAAATAATCGTTACAGTTAACGTATTCGTATTTTTCATTCTTTTTTTGTAATCGCAATAGCTTGTCTCCTTTTATTTCAATGTGAACTCCATGTGTATTACTCATGCATAATTGTCGAATGTTTTTTCTTCATATACAAAACTGATTCCATTTTTAAATTCGTTTTATTAAAAATTAATAGTATATTATTCTTTATAACTATTTTTTTCGAATATTTATAAATATGTATGTATTTATGTATGTGTATGTGTATTTATGTATGAAGGTATGTGTATGTATGTATGAATGTATGGGTATATATGTAAACGGTAATTTCAAATCTAATGAAATTTTGACACAACATACCGGAGGCGAAATCGGTATAAATGTTATTTTTTGTAGTATTATAGAGCAAAATTATTCATTATTTATGTAATGAATAAGTTAGGAAGAAAAAATTAATTACTGAATAATTAATAATATCAAAAATAAAATCATTAATTACAGTGTTAGTTGATTATTTAATTTTTTAAATTATTAACCAATAAAGTAATTTGTAATTTGATGGATCTAATTACAAATGACAATAGTAATTTGGAATTTTTTTTGCCAAATTACTAAATGCAAAAGTAATCGATAATTTAATCAATAAAATTTCCAAATCAATAATAAGTAATTTTACTAAGAATTAATTAAGATTTTTATTTATTTTGTGATGAATGTATCACGTTATCATGATAAAAGGAGAATAATGTTTTAATATGTATATCAATGATTTAACTTATGGTTCAATAATAAATTAGGTGTTTTGAAGTTCACATATATATTGAGACTATAACACATTTGTTTATAAGATCTTATTTATGTTTTAATGTTCGCCAAGATGTTTTAACATTGAATCATACAATCAAACGTTCTAACTTATGTTTTAATGATCAAACATATGTTATAACGATTTTATTTATATTGTAATGTTGAAATATGCATTGTAATGTTGCAGATTATGTTTTCATGAACGAAAATATATTTCAACGTTGCATCATGTATTTATATATTCCAACTTATGTCTCAATAGTCAAAAGTACGTTCTAACAAACTTATTCATGTTCTAATGATAGAATATATGTTCTAACGAAATTGTTAATCGTCTAATGATCCAATATATGTTCTGACAATTGAAACGTATTGAAGTTGCACAATGTTGAATCCCGGTCAAAAAAATACAGAATTAAAACGTATTAAAAATTCTTTATCAAATTTAATACATTTTTAAACGGTTATAGTCAGAATTCATTCAGATTAGAGGTTATAATGCTGAATCCATCCGTATTGGTTAGAATTAAAATGTACCTTATCATTATTATGCTTGCTGTAGAATAAGGATATTTAAATAGTAGGTTCTAAGGAATTGCAATAATAAATATACAATGATAAAACAATGGATACCTTATGAAACACGATAAAAAATTATATTTATAAAAACATCTGAGTTACATGATTTAATAATAAAAACTTTTTAGGATTAACGAGTGGGTATATTACATGTAAATATTAAATAGTTTAAATTAAATATATATCATCAAAAATCTTCTTGAGTCAGCTTTATAAATTCCATTTCGGAAATAACCATGGCTGAGTTATTCGTATCTTCGTCGACTCCACTGGTGAGAACGGAAATATTTGTCAAATCTTCAATTCGAACTTCGTGGGCTTCGTTTACTACATTAGCTGTAGACTTCTTATTCTTACGGACAGCACTCCCGGCTCTCTTCTTTGTTGGATCTGAAGAAGAAAATAATTAAATGACGACGTGTGTATGTTGAAATTTTTTCGACAAAACTGTTTAAAATCTTTCATTCTTGATCATTACCTTCTTTTAACTCTGCAATTTTTTTTGAAATATATCTGCGGACGTGGTCAACTTCGCTATCCGCTTCATACTCCGATTTTTCCATTTCAGTTATGAGATAATATTTCACGAATTCTGTAAAAAAAAAATTTAGTTTTTATTAATTACATCTAACAACATGATTTAACTTAAAATCTATGGAAGTATAACATTAGATTATTTTTTGATTCTTTATATACTTGCTTTTAATTATCAAGACCTTCACTGGATCGAGAACATTATAGTTTTTTGTATTATTTTCATCACCATTTGATTTATTTCTAGATCTAGTTGATATATTGCCAGATACGGTTGACCGTATGAGAACATCTTCAGTGAAGAATATTCTCAATAAATTTCTCACCAATTGTGACGTTGTGTTTATGTTCGATGTCATGTGGGCATAGGTACCAGTTGAAATCCATTCTCCTTGGCCCAAATGCACCTGATAAACGAATGATCAATATTGATGTTATTAAAAAAATTTATATAATTGTCTCTTCAGAAATTGAAACAAATAAAGGTTCATTATTTACCTGCTTTCCATCTTCAGTCAGGTATCCTATTGGATATTTTTTATCGGCAAATTGCGGTCCATTTTGGTCACGTTGCGAATTGTCCAGTACTGTAAATGCCATACAAAATATATCAATTTAAAAATTCTATTAGGAAGAAAGAAAAAAAAAATTGATGGAAATGTTTAAATTATGTGCAGGATCTACTTTCAATCATATTTCTATCGCAAACTATCATTACGACAAAATGTTTGAAATTCCGAAGAAGACCGTCATGGCTCATTATTTTTGTAGTAAATGTACAAAAGTTATCTGTACTTCATGGAAGGAGTCTGTTGAGCACAATAAAATCCTTTGCAAACAACGTCATACGATAACTCATATAAACTTCATGAATGATCAATATTCCCTCACGATTGATTTAGAATATCAAATAAAAGAAGTATTGAGAATGAAAGAGATTCGTTCAGCAATTAAGGAAAGTTTTACCAGAAATTACAACATGTCACGTTAGTGATATTTATGATGGTGAATTATTTAAAAAATTTAACGGAAGTAACGAAAAGCTTCTACATATAAACTTCAATACGGACGGAGCACCAATTTTCAAAAAATCTAAAAGAAGTATGTGGCCTTTACAAATTATAATAAATAATTTTCCACCTAAACTACGATTTGAAAATACAATTATTATTGGACTTATGATCGTAAGGAAAGAACCCACTCCGGCTCTAATGAATTTATTTCTTGAAAGTTTTAAAAGTCAAATTAATAAACTCTATACCAACGGATTCTATTTCGACTTCAACGAAAATGGTACTGAAGACATAATTAAAATTGCCGTTTCTAACTGCTCAGTCGATTCCGTTGCTCGAGCAGTTTGTCAGAATAGATATCAACACAACGGATTTTATGGTTGCAGTTACTGCTATATCCGCGGAGATTACTTCAATAGTGTATGTTTTCCATTTAGTGCAGAGGAAGAGACGCTGAGAACTCAAGAATCTCATATGCAAGATGTCAAAAAAAGCATACAAAATTTCCCGAAAATCCAATGTCGCGGAGTTAAAGGGCCTTCAGTTTTATCAGACTTACCAAACTTTGATATAGTATGGAGTTTTCCGTTCGATTCAATGCATACTTGGGACTTGGGTGTCACACATTTTCTGTGTCAGTTATTATTAAAAACAATAAAAAAACAGGATAGGTACAAATTAAACAATTTAATGAAATGTATCAAACCTCCTCGAACTGTTGGAACTTTGCCAAAAGAAATCTTTGACTTCAATAATTATAAAGCAAAAGACTGGAAAGCATTTTTATTATACTACTGCATACCAATCGGTATAAATGTATTACCTGATGATATTATGTATCTTCTGGCGTTATTGGCAAAGAGTTTATTTATTTTACTACAACGTAAAATTACGGAAAAAGAATTAAATGATTGGGAAGAAATGCTTATCATTTTTGTTGGTCATTTTCAAAAGATTTTTACGGCATCTGCTATGCGTTTTAACGTACATATGTTACTCCATGCTGTAGATTCAGTGAGAAAGTGTGGCCCTTTATGGGCAAATTCAACATACCCATATGAAAGCAACATTCATTTTATAAAACTTTTAATCAATGGTGCAAGAGGTGTAGATCATCAAATAATAAAAAAAATCGATGAATATACAAAATTTCCGCATGAGACTTACAGAAAATAAAACACCTCGAAGCAACAATGAAGTAAACATTTTTTGTGGAAAACTCTTTGCTAAAAGCTGAGAGTATGTGAATAATGAAAATCTTAATGAAATAGTTTATTCTGATATTGATAATGAAGGAGAAAATAGTTCCTTGAATGAAACAATTTACAAAAAATGCATCATAAAAAAAATCATATATACTAGCATTAAATACACAAAATCCAATAAGTGGAATGATAGTTACATAAGACTGATCTCCGGTGAAAATGCTCAAATTCATAAAATAATTGTAGACAATAACCAATGTTATTTTGAAGTGAAGATATTTGATATTGAGAAAATTGTGATTAATGGAATTGAAATGCTTCATATGTAAAAAATAATAAGGGAACAACCAACATTAAGAACTGTTCCAATAACCAATATTTCTTGTAAAATATTATATTTAAAAGGAGAAAATTTTGATTATATTTGTAAAATAGCCAATAACTTACATAATAATTGAAAAAAGTACGTGCTAAATAATTGTAATATTACATTATTTTATTAAAAAAATTTTTAGGGCTTAACATTTAATATTAATTTTGTTTTTTACAACTTTGTACACACCATGAAATAGAATAAAGTATTAACATATACATTGTAACGTTATTTTTCTACCCCCAAGGGGTTTACTCCATAACGCACCTTCCTTCAGGTGGGCATCCTGATTAGAACGATCCCTGGGAGACCTAAACTACTTCACCGAGGGCGCCAAGTTATTTTTATTCACCAGAATAACTAAACTGGTATACCTTAAAACTAATCACTCAAAATCTCACAAAATATCTCAGACTTAACTCTAAATCTCAAACTTAACTCTTACTTAACTAAGATGGTTCTAGATCAAAGATCAGGATCCTCCTGAACAGGGCATGTCCTGGCCCTCAGTTGTGTAGGTTGTGGAGAGGGGTCGTGTCCGGCCAATAGACAAATTAAACAAAAAAAAAGACCAAGGAACTGGAGCGCAAATCACACAAACGAATTACGAAATTGGTTGAAGGTTCTCAACTACCATAAATGAGTTAACAAGTTCACCTTCTCTTAATTTCTTGATTTTATTCTAATACTTCTACTCAATCAATTTTCTTAACAATTACTGGAGCTCAAAACATAAGTATAAAAAAAAATCAATAAATCTCTACATTGTTACACTTCTGGTGCTCAAACAAATTTCTCATAAACTAAGGAGTATCTCCTCAACAAAATATTTCTCAATAAAACATAATTCAAAATTCTAAACGCAATGACTCAAGATCTTAATCTTGAACAATGAACAAATCTTTCAAATCAACTTAACTAAATAAATCACAATCTCATTTAACTGAATACATCATGAAACTTAAACTAACGAGTACGAGAGCAAACCAAGCCTCACGGATTTTCTATCATCCAACAAACTCTTTTAACTAAAAACAAATTTACCCTTTTAACCCATTTCAAATCAATTCTCAATAACTTACAATTTCCACAGAGAGCTTACGGTGTTTAGCTTTTGACAGACCTGGTCCGGGTGTTCTGGACTTCCTTTACTGGAATGGAGGATCCTGGCTGGTCTCCATTCTGCAATCTGGATCTCTGCTCTCTTCTCGTTCACCAAGGTGGTGCTACTCGACTTCTCCGGAGCTCGGCTCACTAACAACTCTCTCAACCATCTTCCAAACGTATCTCCCAAAAAAAAAAAAAAATCTCCAATCTTCAATTTCTTCATTATCTTTACTTTCTCCTCCCTCCAAACTCAAAATTCGTTTGACTTGTACAATATTTCGTATTGGTGGCTATCTTCACGTGACTTCTCCCAGATTTTCATATGGAGGGGTCACTTACAACTAACGCGCACCAAAACTTAATTCTAAACTCCAAAACTTAATGTCTAAACTCAAAAACTTAATCCTACGACCTCTTCCATACTTCCATCTTTTTGTTGGAGTCCCATTGTACTGGCAACAGCCTCGTGACTACAACCCTTAGGGCTAGGACGTCTCCCAGCATGGGAAAACTGCAGGGTGACACATTGCTTTTGGTCCTCTACTCTGCTACAGCTTCCCAACTCTCCTCTCAATAGTCCATATTGTTGACAAATTCCCTTCTTGATCACAACTCTGCTACTCATTGGGTTATTGAGATTTTTACACTACTTTACTTCCTAATTAAATCAGTCAGCCTTGGGTTGCGTTTAATAAAATACTTCCAACTTATAACTAACTATTCTACGCCAATCAAATTATAGTTTTGATTAAAATTAAACTAAACAACAAAAATATACAGAAATGCAATTAGTTAATAATAAAGACCTTAGAAATTAAAACAAAAATAATAAAATAATTACTTGATTAGGTATTTTAGGTGTAGGAAAAATAAGTATAATAAATGAAATGTTTGAAAATTATAACGTCTGACTATAAAAGTCATGATAAATGCTCAGAGGAGCCTTACAAACTAAATATTTTCATTATTTTGTTACTAGAACATCCTATATTGGCTATGATAAGCCTCCAAATATGCAATAAAATATACTAGAGCTAACAATGGGACGTTATCAAAAAAAATAACGTCACAACATGTATATAATTTTATATCATTTCACTTAACTTCTGCGGTAAACAGATGTAAATGAATTATGATCCTTCCCGAAATAATTCGAATTAAGCAGTATTTAGTTACATTCGTTTCACTAAATTAGATCGAATCCATTTATATGACGAATTTATTTGAATTCAATTTGTTTTTTAAAGAATTCGAATAATCGGACAAAAACGTATAAATATGTTGATCAAATAAGTTCTGATTCATAAGAATCCATTCGGATCATGTAATAAGAATACGATTGGATTCAGATATTAAATATCAAGAAGAAGGATTCAGCCGCATAGGAATATTATTAGTGTATCCGTTTAGCGGAATTGGAACGGATAGAACCATCAAACACCATATTGTTTGGAATTGAACCGTATTTATAAGTAAAAATGTTTTTCGCATTGGATAGAATTTAAATGTATTGACGTAATGAACAAAATTTATTCGGATAGAAAAAACTCATGTTTAATTCGAAATTTTTCAAAAACAAGATTCAAAAACCGTAAATCTGAATCAGATCCAATCCATTTTCGTTTATTAGGATATTCACCTGAAGACCTTACCCGTGAGTTTATTGACTTTAGTTGTCGATTTTCAAATGCATTTAATAACTTTGTTGATAATGTGGAATATGAAAATTTTGGTAAAGCTATAAAAGCAGTAAAAAAAGGTGATCGTAGAAAGCAGAAAAAAAAGATGTCGTTGGAGCTATATTTGTTGGAAAGAATTTTTCAAAATCATTACGAGATCGGCTAGATTACTACATTCCAGAGAACTTAAAGAGTGTAAACTACTACGAAGTTTAATGAATTTGCCAGTCAACATAAATGAAATGTTTAGTTAAGAAGATGCTACGTATCAAGATTTTGTGGTTCCTAGATGTTTAAATACCTTATTATTCTTTATCGTAGCATCTGTGTCCTCTGCAATCATTATTACTGATTGCCATAAAGGAATATGGAACAGAAGTTTACTTCAAAATGTTATAACCAAAGAAATATTATTATCGCACATATTGTCTCAGCTTATTATTGTGGTGATCCAAGTAAGAGTAATAATAATAATAACTTTTGCTCAATATAATTATGAATATCATGGATCGCTGGGTATAATCATACTTTTATTATTCCTAATGGGAATATGTGAGCTATGTTATGGTTTCGTTGTATCTATTTTTTGCACATCTCACACTGTTCAACGACAATTACAATCCTGTCTTTAAAAAGTTATAACTTACTCTCTCAATCAGTCATACGAGTACTCTACACCTCATTGTGATTGAAAAATTCAATTTAAGAAAATCGCGGCAAAAAAGTGTCTCTTTTTTATATGGAATAGCTGCATGACTAGTATCATTATTACGAACAGTGATAAAAAAATCATTTTCATACAATTGAATATGGAGTAGTACTGTGCATGAAGTTTTTTAAGTGAAAATATACCAAGATGCAAAATAAACTTGATAAGAGAATCTTTGATGGCTATTCTTACGTCTTTTACCGGAAAAACAATGATTCTATGTAAGTAATATCTCTTTTATTCATAAAAATTTTATAATTTATGCGTCATGTCATTGATTATTAACGTCGACTATCTTTGATGATTTTTTTTCTTATTATTATCAAATATTTTTTTGACTTTATCAATTTAAATCGTTTCTTAATAAAGTTATCCCTGGAGGTGCTAGTTTACTACCCTTCTAGTACTGAAAATAAAAAGAATATGTCATGAATAATACCCTCTAAGACTGTACTTTTGATAATAATAAGAATCAAAACATTAGAGGTAGTTGACGGTTTTAATTAACTCCTCATTATAAACTTACAATAATTGAAAGTTAATGAGATTCAAAGAATTTTCTTTTCGTTAAGAAGAGTATATTATTTTCTGGAAACTAAAAAAATCAGTACTTTCTCTTTTATCATTTTCTTATAGTTTTTGTTCAGGCGAGTCTATAATGATGTTTGATTTGAATTAGATTAAAAGAATATTCGTCGCACAATATAAAAAAATAACAAACATTGCAAGCGCAATATTGGTATTAGGTTTCAAATAATTCTCAATTTTATATGTTGTTTATATGTTTTGAATAGGAAAAAAAATTTATGGCATTAACGTAGTAAGAAACGTAGACAGTTCTTGAAATTTCTTTTGAAACTAAAATAACTTGTACATAAAAAATAAAAAAATTTCTTTAGAATATTATTAATTTTATTATTTACTTATGAGTTTTGTTTTTTAGTTCAAAAGTTTAAATGTGAAAAAAGAAATTATAATATTTTTTTCTATTTTATTATAAATTATGGTTTTATCCAATAATATTTTTACAATTTTGATGCTATTTATTATAGTGAAGTAAGGTGCAAATGGTACCACTCACAATCATGTCGAGGAAAAGGAAAAATCGAAGGTGGCAGGTTTTCCCTCACGCAAGAACATAATCATGTTGCTAGACCCCAATTGAGTCTAAAAAACGAATTAAAAACCAAACTTAAAGAAGCTTGCTACAGACAATTTCAGCCTATAAATGAAACATATGATAGTATCATCGATACGTAAATTATTCTTTCTCTTTACGATAATGAAAATAAAATCGAAATTATATTAAATTCACATTGTGTACTACTTACAGAGTATTGAAAAGTCGTCTTGTTTCATGATCATCACAAAAATCAAATATGTACTTGTGGCAAAAGAAACAGAATCTTCCAATTCGATTAACAATCAAAGATTTTTCGGAAATAACTCATTTGCCGAACTATGAAAACCTTACAATTCATAAATTTGGAAAATTAAAAATTGATTTCTTTGATCATGCACAAGCAGCTTATTTTTGTGATGAAAAAATTCTTAATCGTTTGATAGAAAATGAAGAAAACATTACTCTCGTTATTGGAACATCAGAAACACTTATGCCCGCAGAACTAAATGTATGCCAAAGCTTAGCATTTATCATATCAAAACAAATACACGTGAGTAAAAGAATATAATTTTAATCAATTTTTATTTTTTCCAATACAATTATATAGCGAATTAATTCCATTTGGAAACTCATAAAATTTTTCTTTTCTTTTGAAATTAGATTTTTTCATTTGCTTGGAGCATCTTGCAAAACCGCTCTACAAATATCTATACAAGTATCATGAGAAAAATGCAAAATTCTATGGAGAATGGTTAGACTCAAAAAAAAAATTTATTACAACTTTGATGACAGAATGTACAAATCTCTAAGAGATACATTTCCAACAGCTGAAATAAAAGGAACATTTTAGTATACCTACGGAGCCAGGCTTCCCAGTATTACTACAAGGAGCCTGAATCACTAGGAAAATAAACGAAAATGGTATTTTTCATTACTCAACCCCCGAAAGAAACACAAACTCCCAAAGTACATCTTACGCCCAAACGGCACAGCGAAACTCGTTTCCACAAAAAAACCAAACTATCGTCATTGAAGCTATAGAAGGCGTGCCAACTAAAGACTACATCCTCCAGCTAACTACCTTAATAGATCCCACGTGCATAAGATTCGTCTCAAAAATTTCCAACGCCAGAGTCTGTATATTCCTAGCTTCGAAGGAAAACATTGAGGAACTGACTAGGACCCCCAAATACATAAAACTAATGAATCAATCACTATTAATGAGACCGCTAATAGCCAAAAACAAACGTATAGTCTTTTCTAACGTATGCTCAATAATCCCGAACCAAGTCATTAAGGACATACTGAAAACACTGGACATAAGAACAACATCCACAGTATCAACTATAAGAGCAGGATACACAGAACAACATATATCGCACATCCTAAGTTTTCGCAGACAGGTATATATCCACCCAGACGACACTAACAAAATTCCAGAAATAATTAAAATCACTCATGAAAACACCACATACTGGATATACAGCTCAGTCAACCAAATCACGTGTTTCAATTGTAATAAGGAAGGTCATCTAGCAAAAAACTACCATGCCAACAGCCCCAAACCATCAACAAATAGCACACACGAAACCTCTATAGCTAGCCAAACTACAAAAGACAACAGAAATAAACAGTTAACAAATGCAGAAAAGACGTACCCCCCTCTCATACCCGAACCTCCTAAAGCCCAAACAACCTCTCTCCAAGAAAATGCTCTACAAACCCAATTCAATAATCCTCAAGCAACGACCGATTGCCTTCACAAACCGGGAACTAACATAGAAGCTATAAACACCTCAACAATGATTACAAATCCACAAGAAAGTAACCCAAATAAACGAGCACTATCATTGACAACATCAAATTCCTTCAAAAAATCTACAACAAATGGAAAAAATTCACAACGAGCAGAAACCTCTGACGAAGATAAATTCCAAAAACCAAAGGAAACTAAAACCCCTAAAAAGAAGAAACAAAGGAAGGATTCCCCAAGCCAAGAACTACAACTTTTGGGCCTCCAACAACTAGAAAACACACTCAAAGAGACCAATCACGATCATCCACTGAACTTCAACCAACTCCAACATCTATTAGAGAGCACAAAAGGGAAAAATGATGTACTAGCCATAGTAAAGGAATATGAGAAAGATGTCCACTCTATCACAAAAATGCTAAACATCCTATACCCAAAACTTACCACAAAAGCATTAAAGAGTAACTTCACCAGACTTATCAAAAAACTAAACAACATCGACTACAACTCAGATTCATCTACAGAAATGTCGACGGCAGAGGAGGAAAATGAGTAGAAATGGCTTTAATCCAGTGGAATATAAATGGGTTTAACAATCATCGAGAACAGCTTCAAATACTTTTAGGAACCCACAAAGCCAACGTTGTCTGCCTACAAGAAACATACTTCAAACATGAAAACTATACACACGTTAAACATTTTTTTCAGGCCACGTTAAAAATCGAATAACCACCCACGCCAGCGGGGGAGTGGCAATATACATCAGAGACACAATACCACAAAAAAGGATAGAATTAAACACTGACCTTGAAGCTGTAGTAGTAACAACACACAGCACAACGACCTTCTCAATATGCAATTTATACTTACCAAACAGCCAAGAAATTTCAATAAAAGAGTTAACAAACATAACAAATCAACTCCCTAAACCGTGCATAATACTAGGGGACCTCAATGGACACAACGAAATCTAGGGATCAAACCACCGCGACAGAAGAGGGAAAATAATTGATGAATGGCTAGAAATCAACAACCTTGTCCTGTTGAACAATCCCAACCAAGCTACGCACTTCAACATAGCTAATGGAACAACTAGTAACATAGACATCTCAGCATGCTCCCCAGAGTTGCTGACAAGGCTAAACTGGCGAGCAGAGTCAGAACTATATGACAGTAATCACTTCCCTATTATAATTAATTTACCAACTCCAAACCAACCCCCAGAAGAAAACATCAAATCCTGGAACTTCAAAAGAGCCTGCCGGCCCTCTTATGAAAAATATATTCAGAAAGAAATTAAATCACTCATGAACCCGGAACTCATAAACGAAAACAACCTAGAGGAATCAGTAACAAAACTTACAGGACTGATTAAAAAAGCGGCAGACCAAGCAATCCCATCATCATCATCAACAATACCTAAAGGTAACAAAACCCCAGTACAATGATGGAACAAAGAGGTTCAGGAATCGATCAAAAAATCTAAAAGCTCCTTTAATAGATACAAAAAACAAAAAAATGATGAGAACAAGATCACGTACAAAAAGCACCGGGCTGAAGCAAAAAGGTGTTTAAAACAACGAAAGAGACAAGCGTGGAATGACTTTGTAGCCTCAATAAATCTCAATACCCCATTAAGTCAATCTTGGAAAAGGCTAAAAACTATATATGGGCAAAAAACATACTCTCAAACACCCTCCATGACCACCAAAGAAGGAGTCGTCGAAGACAAGAATAAAATAGTGGATCTACTTGCTGAAACATTCGCCAAAAACTCAAGTTCAAACAACTATAGCAAAACCTTCCTCCAATACAAGCAGAAATATGAATCAAAACCAGCAGCTGACATAAATCATTCAACACAATATAACGGTCTTCACGATTCGAATAGTAAAATCACATATGATGAAATATCTGAAACCTTACAGAACACAAAAAACTCCAGCCCAGGCCCAGACGGTATCCACAACTTACTCCTGAAAAAACTCCCGCCAGAAGGAATCCAATACTTAACTGATCTTTTCAATATCATCTATACAACACATAACTTTCCACCCTCATAGAAAACAGCTACGGTCATTTCAATATGCAAGCCAGATAAACCCAAACACTCTCCTGAAAGCTAAAGAGACTAATTGCCTTAACAAATACAATGTGCAAAATAATGGGAAACGTATTAAGCAAAAGACTACAATGGTACATCAAAACAAATAAGCTTCTCTCCAATATGTAATTTGGCTTTCGTCGAGGTAGATCCACCCAATACCACCTAGTCCTCCTATCTACAGTCATAAGCGATGGATTCATGACTAACTTAACCTCAGCAGCTATATCTATGGACATAGAAAAAGCCCACGACATGGTATGGAAACGCAGAACAACAGACATATTATCCAACTGGGGAATACAGGGAAACCTCTTAGAGTTCATCAAAAACTTTCTGCACGATAGGTCTATACAAGTCAGAGTAGACAATAAATACTTTTCAAAAAAAACTAAAATCCAAAATGGAGTACCTCAAGGATCAGTGATCAGCGTGCTGCTTTTTCCCATCTCCATCAATGACGTACTCAGCCAAATACCGCACCCAGTCAAAGGATTCCTATTCGCGGATGATCTAGTGATTATCTGCAAAGGAAAAAAGAAAGAAAATCTCCAGAAACTCCTTCAGGATAGCCTTAACAAACTCCAACAGTGGGAAAACTCATCAGGATTCAAATTCTCCGAAACCAAATCACATCAAATCATCTTCACCAAAACCCGAAAAGAAATAGCCCTCACTCCTCTAGAATTACACAAAAAACCTCTGGAAATCAAAAAACAGATCAAAATACTAGAACTTATATTTGACAACAAACTTACATGGATGACCCACATTAAAAACCTAAAAAAATCGTGTACACAAAGACTGAACATAATCAAGTACATCTCCTCCACAAAATGGGGTGCAGATAGAAATACAATAATAAAAACTTACAAGGCCTTCATCCGACAAAAAATAGACTATGGAGCAATTATATATGACACCACTAATGATAATATTCTAAAAATACTGGAAATCATCCAAAACACCGCCTTAAGGCTCGCTACTGGTGCCTTTCGGACAAGTCCAATAAACAGTATACTAGTAGAAGCCGGCGAAACTTCACTAAAAATCAGAAGAACAGAACTGTGCCTCAAGTATGCAGCCTACATATCTGCAGAATCCAACAATCTAGCCTACACAAGCACCTTAGAAAATCCAAATACGAACAAATATAATAACACCAAAAGGATAAAACCCCTCCTACATACTAGAATAAAAGAGTACCATAAAATTACCAAACTAGCTCTAATAAAAATGAGAGAAAGAAAACCGAATCCTAAACCTCCATGACATAGTCCATCACCAAAAATAAACCTAGAGATAGCGCAACACATATCCAAAAAAGACCCCATCACCACACTAATAGCTAAAAGCCGACTAACTGAACTCTGCGGCCAGTACAAGAATGCCAAAAAGATATTCACAGATGGCTCCAAAACTGAAGAGGGAGCGGGCTGTGCAGTGGTACTAGAAGAAAAGCAATACTACTACAAACTACCAAAAATGTGTTCAATCGTTACATGTGAAGCGTATGCCATATAAAAAGCCATAGAACTGATAAATACAGAAAACATAGAAACCTCACTTACCCCGACCGACTTCTTGAGTGTACTAAAAGCACTAAAAAACCCCCTATAAACCAACCAAATAATAAAGAATATAGCCCACCAACTGATGGAAGTTGAAGGATGAGGGCAGGAAATTACCTTAGGCTGGATACCATCCCACTCCGGCATACAAGGAAACGACCGAGCAGACGAACTTGCAAAAAAAGGCGCCACCGAGCCAATAGAACCTGAAATAGTCCCCCTAACAAGAGGCCAAGCGAAGCATCATAGAACATATAATGACAACATGGAGCAACTACTGGTCAGAAAACCCACCAAAAAAGCTCCAGCAATTAAGGGAAGACGTCTCAGGAAAATTCGCAGCCCCCTCCCTCAAACGCCAAGAAGAAGTAATCATCCAAAGACTTCGAATAGGTCATACAAATATAACCCACGTACACTTACTAAAAAAGGAGCCTCCCCCACTCTGCACTAAGTGCAATACCAACTCCCTCCAATCAGTGGAACATATAATCAAAGACTGCCCAGGATTTAGCATCCATCAAAGAAAACATGGCCTGGCTGCAGCACTAAAAGATAATCTAAATGACGAAAAAAACTATAAAAAATTACTAGAATTCCTCCAAGACACCAAATTGTACTCCCAAATCTAAAAAACATAGCTACTCAATGCAATAATAAACTTGGTATACCGAATGTATAGTCGCTCATGACCTAGATGTTAATGCGACTTTGAATATAATAATAAATAAATAAATAAAAGGAACATTTCTAGCTCATTGTTCAGTGAGTTGAATTATTATAATTTTTTGTTGGTTTTCGTATTTTATGAAGATAATTTGTTATTTCGAATTTTAAATTATTCTATAGCAAGTAAAAAAGTTGGGTCTAGAAATGGATGATCAGACGAAACTTGTAATACGAAAATTGATGTCATTGTCCTTGTTACCGGTGGAGAAAATTGGTTTAACATTTACGGAATTTTATTCCAAATTACCTATTGACATATTTCATAAACTAAAAGAAATATTAAATTTCTACTACAACATATGGACCCAAACTGTCGAAGTCAACAGATATTCCTGTTATCGTAATTGGGAATGTCTGAACAATTACGACTACGCTCACTTCAGAAAAATGGCTAATTGTACAACTATTAAAAATAATATATGGACATTCACTAGTAAGTATTCTTATTAAAGATTCATAATTTATTAGTATCATGTTATAATATAACGTAGATCCTTAAAAATGAAAAATTTAATACTATTATTTATTTTTTTTTTTTTTTTAAATAATCAGAAGGATTATTTAACAATTGTCTGCTGTCACACGAACACTTAACACAGCTTAGTTTATCTGGAAAACACAAAGTTTCAACACCAGAAGTCCGTTGTCACATTAATAAAAAAAAAAAATTACACGTTTATGGACTCTTTTAGACATGAGCGTTATCACTGAACATACATTTGTGTGCATGGTCTCCTCGCTTGTAGAGAGCTTCACCAACGATCTTATTTTTCCGTTAAAATCTACTGCTCCAGATTTTAATTTTGAGATAGTTCAACATAATGAAATAGTTGAAGGTACAAAAATCTTTAAGTAAATTATTTTAATGGTTTTTATAGTTAAATCTCATACATAGTATATGAAATGACTGTATTTCAGGTATTTTTCCTGTTATGATATTACCGATGGCGTACGAATACATTCTTCTTGATATTGATGTAGATCAAATTGTGGAAAATAATCCACGAAAAAAAACTAAAAACGGACAACTGGTGAAATTGAACCATGGTCATATGACACTAAAAGGTAAAATTTAATAAATTAAATATCATAGCTTGCTTAGTTCTAATAATTTAAACAAATTTTTCTTGTAATTATGTTTTCTTACAGAAACAATATTTTATTCAGATAATCAAAAGTGCATTGTATGCATAGAAGAACATGTTACACATGTATTTATCCCATGTAATCATGCGGTTATATGTGAAACATGCTTACAAGTAATGCAAGCATCTGCTGAGATTCAAAATCAGATATTGGGTTGCCCAGTATGTCGCATCTATTCTCTTCGCGAAGTTAGACTTGATTAATAATGATTAAAGTTCCATAATTACATTACAAGTTTTTAATATAATCTTAAACTTTTGTTCTGGAACAAAAATTATGTTTTTTACGTCAATATATATTTTATCAGTACTTCAAATATTTCATTTCAATTTATGAGTACTACAAAATAATTCATCTGATTTTACATGAAATTAGAACGTTTTACATCACATGTTATTTTATTTTTTGAAATATAAAGTTCTCAGAGAATCACTAACTTACAATTACTTATGAATATTGTACACGCCAATACTTAATAATAAATCGAGAATTATATATTTTTTTTCATAAAAAGTGAATAATAATTTACCTTTATGCAATTGTTATTATTTTTATTTGTTTTATCTAGACAACTGATTAATAAGATTTGTCCCGTAAAAATAACCTGTAATTCTTAAAAAATTGCAAACTATTCCAACAAATATATTGCTTGATATATATGAAGAAAAAATGATCACAAGCCGTGATCTTGTCATTAAAGCTATTGAAATGGCATATAAGAAAATGAATCAAATAGTGGAATATCAAACACGACATGGTGATGGTGGTGGTTATGTAGTTATTATTATTTTATTTTTAAATGGGGTTCTTTATTGTTTTGAATAGTGTTTCATGCTGTTTTATCTTCTGGTAATAGTGGACAAATAAGAAGACGGTACAGCTCCACCTCTTGAAGCTCCGAATCCTGGTCATCATGACACTATCTCAGCTGTAGCAATGTCGAACACAGGTATACTCACTGGTGGTACAGATGGACTGATACAAGTCTGGAAGTGACTTTTAATTTATTTGATTACACATAAAAATGTTTTCTACCATTTACGTCATACTTACAAGATACTGATTTAAAAATTTATCAATTTAGCTGTGACCTATAAATATTATGGTAAGATCCAGGATAATTAAGATCAATTTTTTTTGTACATAAATGAATGAACAGACAAGAGTGCGAAAGAGAAAAAGAAAAAACAAGAAAGACAAATAGAAAGAAAATAAAAATACTCTATATAAAATTATAAAAATTATTTATGCGATGATTATTTCGAAGAGAACCTATATATACATAATCCAAGTATACGGAAGAACATCGCAAATATACAGCAAAATGTTTTATATACATCAACATTCATCTCGTAGGTAGGCTGGAGATAAAAATGTTTCTTTTACATTAAACGATTTCATGAAGTCAATTGTGTTACAATAATTCTACAACTCGTTCCTCCCTCTTGAAAAATTTATACACTACACTATGAAGTTAGTTTACTGAAGTATAATATAAATTTTTTTCTACAACTAATAATATAAAAAAATGATAATTATTCAGTGATCAAAGGATCAAAGGATAATTTAAGGTAAGATCACTTCAAACTACTTGTGCTACTAGAATAAAGAATGTAGAAATATGTTGAAATTTATGTAAATTTATTTTGCACATTTATTAATAACAACTTGCCGTCATTATTTCTGTATTAAATTTACTGCACATTAAACAGCTATTTACATAATAAATATACATTGTAAATACTTAATTGTCAATATTTTTGTTCTGGATTTATTTACAAATGATTCGATCATTATTCATAATCATTTGAAAGAATTTTCATTGTAATATGTAGATATAATTTACAATTTATTTAAATATAAAATGAAATCAGTTCATATTTGTTCTATCTGTACTATTAATTACCCTGCTTGAATGCATTTTCGAACTAATCTCCAACTAATGTCTCACTAATTTCCAAAAAAATCGAAAATACATTTCAAGTTGACACAAGTTATGCTTAAGGGGAAGGTACTTGGCGATGCCATTTATATGTATAAATTAAATATACCATTATAATATATTGTCATCTTCATCATTTATATATTTATTTAACGCAATTTCTGAATATCCTACCCCATCGCCAATACTTGGAAATGACCTGAGGGTTATTCCGTCCGTTTGTCCTAGAATGTATTGATTAGAAAAAAATTGAATTGATGAATATAATAATCACCTCCAGAGAAGCCTCCAGACAATGAACTCAAAGGTCCAATCTTAAAAGTGAGGGCATCAACAAGTCCTTGGCCTTTCAATGAAATAAATGTCGTCGCACTATTAATAAGTGGTCCAATACCAGCGGTACTTGCTTAAAGTTTCTTTTCTAGAATATCACTAACGAAGGCACCTGTTGCTGAATGATTAGGATCTACTCCATAAATGGGATTTTTAGCCTTGTTTGATTCATCATGAACTCCTAATGCTTTCATTTTGGCATCTAATAATGAATCTATTTTCTGGATAATTGAAATAACAGTTATTAACAACCCGTACAAAAATGAACAAACAAATTATTGACTAATAATTAGTCTATTATAAGATTTTTGAGACTTATAATAGATAAACTGCAGGCTCATGATTAAGCTGATATTATTTAATTGTAAGTTTTTAGAGGCTTATAATCACTTCACAATAGATCACTCCTTAGTTAATGGTTGACTAATTAAACTCAAAAAAAAAAAATATTATGATTTAAATTTTATTAAATATAATATATTATTCATCTGCGTTAGTTTTCAATTTAAAAAAAGATTTTAATGTTTAACAATTTACTTGTTGATGAAATAAATTCCATCATTAATATATTTTTTAATTTTATTAATCAACTACCAAAAAATCAATAATTACAATAGTAAGGGTTAAATCATTGTTTTCATATAAATAAAGAAATTTTTTTTTTTTTGTGAAAATTAAAGTAGAAGTAAGTGAAGAAATATCTTGAACTCGTGAACTCAGAAGAAAACATCTTGCGATATTCTTCAATCTTCAGAAGGTTTTTGAGACATTTTTTGACCTGTTTTGTTTCAAGTTGTTGTAAGTAAAAGTGGTCTTGCTTTCTTTGATATATAAGCTTTAAAAAGAAAATAAATCAATAATAATTTAACAGAAGTTTAAGCATAATCGAACGATGATCAAATGGAAATTTAGAATATTTAGAAATAATTAATATACAAATAATTAATAAAATATAAATATATATACTTTGCACAGTTGTCATTACATTCTGTCCACTGTCCACCATTTCCAAATGGTTCCCAATTATTTCCTCCGGTTCTGCTCATTTTACTCAATCTATCGATCCCAATAATATTTTTTATCAATCGTCGGCACAATTCTTTGAAATCTTCACGAAACTTTTGTTTATCATACTTTAAGATATTCTCGTCAATATAAACTTAAGAATTTTGAATAAGTTCTATCTATATTAATATATTTATTTTTATCAAAATATATAAGTTTGAAATACTCAAATTCTAACACAAAAAGTTGATTCGATAAAAAATACTTTGCCAGCTCTAGGAATGTTCCATGGTCCACGAATAATCTTATTATCATTAGCTCTGTTAATTAAGCTCTTTCCTTTTTTCTTTTTCATGATTTGGAGTACATTTTCTAAAAAATTTATATTTTCTTCTATTGCTATATTTAAAGAAAAAGAATTAATACTATATTATCATTACTTTAGGAAAAAATATGAATATATAACAGATATTTAATATACCATTCTCCAAAATAGTACAATCACAGTGTGATAAACTAGATCTAAGTGACTTTTTATCATTATTGCTGCACAAAATAGAATCATATGAATCACCTTCATTATCTGTCTCATTGAGTTCATTTAATTCTTCTTTTTTATTATTATTTTTAACATTATCATCATCACTATCTATTTTATTATTATCTTCATCATCAGTAGATTCAATTGGATTTTTATTAATTCTTTTATAGGTTTTTGTTCTAATATCTGATGGATCTTTTCCTTTGAAAGCTTTTGAACCCTCTGAACATTTACTGGTTGAACTTGATGGCTGAGCATTCTCTGGAATATCACTATTATCATCCTTTTTTTCAAAAATTGATTTTAAACTGGCTGCTTTTAAGTTTCTTTTTCTCAAAACTCTTTTTTTTACTTTTTCATGCTCTCTTTCACTCGTTTTTGCCTTTCTTTTTTTATTTTGGAAACTTTCTGTATCCTCATTATTTCTCTGACCTATAATATTTCCTTTTGTGTCAACTTCAAAAGAGTCCAACTATGATTCATTTTCTAACAATACATATATATTAATATTTTTTATTTTATCAAAAATCAATGAACAAAAATTTTGAGAAGACAAAAAGAAATATATAAACAGATATATCGACGAGATTCCAATATTTAACATAAATTTTATATTAATCAAGAAAACAATAATATTGACATACCACTCTTGAATAGAATTTTCAAAGGATAGTATTTATTTTTCCATGGTGCTGTAGGTTGGTCTGGGGATTTAAATTTTATTGTATTGAATTTAATCACGTCTTTTGGCTTCGTTGTTAGCCAAAAAATTAATGCATAAAGAGTAGACATTTTTAATCAATGGACGTCAACGATTATTATATGATGAGTATAAATAATTTTTTAATTCGTTTCATGAAAAACAAATGATGACATAAATAAAATTCCATTTATTTCATCATCGATTTAAAGAAGCATCTGATCATTCGATTTAATTAAAATATTAAAATGTTCAAAAGAACAATAATTTGCAATGATAATGAAGAGAATCATTTTTATAAAAAAATAAAATTTACAAGCAAACGAACTCAATCTTCAACTGAATTAGGTTCTGAACATGAACGCTCCTTAACAACTAATAGTTTATCACTAGGTATGATAAGTATGTAAATTCTTACATGTATATTAAAATTTGATTATTAGTTGAATTTATGAATATTAAAAATTCATGCTATTATTAAAACTTCGGTATACATTGTTTTACTAGATAGCTATCAGGGATTCAATGAGACCGACCTAAGTACTGAGAAGACATTTTCAATCGATAATAATTTTTACACTGCTATTAGTAATGATGATAATAAAAAATATTTTTTCATGTTTATATTGTTTGTTAATTAATATCACAATTTTTGTAGATAAAGAGCATGAAATCAATAAATCATTAGATACCAAAAAAAGTGATTTATCTTCTGTGGAAAGTGAAACTACAACTAATTTTGATAGCTGCAGTGATGGTACTAAAAAAAAATAGTTTAAAAGAAAATTCCTTTCTCTATTATTTTTATATTAATCTATAAATTAATTTCTACACAGATTATGACAGTGAATTATTTAGTCAATCGACTGACAATTCATCTCTGAATAGTCATGGATCTAATATTTTGAATCATCAATCTTCAGATGATGATCAGGAGTATATCGATGGTAATTTTTATATGAATGATCAATTATCTGAAGAATCAAATTCCCTATCTGACTAACAATCAATCAACAATATAACAAATGCTGATAATAATTTAATGGATATGCCACTTTATCCAGGAGCACCGATTACATTACGGGAAAGTCTTGTATCTACTCGATTATTGAACATTCGTCATAATTTTTCCAATATCCAGTTAAATGACCTTTTATCATGGTTGAATAATCACCTTATAGCACCAAATACTTGTGCTAATACTATTTATAAATTTAAAAAGGATTTAAATCATTTGAAAATGCCATTTCTTCAACACTATTATTGTTCTAATTGCTATGAAAAATTAAAAAATGAAAGATCCAAATGTAATATATGTAAGACAAAAAGTGGAAGCTGTTATTTCATACAATTTTCAATTTTATCTCAATTGAGGACAATGTTTAATCGTGACGGATTTTATGATTTACTTAATTATCGTTTTGAAAAACAAAAATTAATATATGCTAATTATGAAGATATATATGATGGTACGATATATCAACAGTTCGTAGTAAATGATGGTCCCTTAACAAATAGATCTAATATCTCATTAATGTGGTATTCTGATGGATCAAACGTATATAAAAATTCAACTTATAGTATTCGGCCTTTTTATTCGAGGATCATTGAATTGTCTTTTCCGGAACGTATAAAAAAAGAAAACACTATTCTAGCTGGATTATGGAGTAGATTTACTAAGCCACAGACAAACATGTTTATGGAATCATTTTTTCCTGAACTTGAATTATTATACGAAGGTATTGACTTTAAATTTTGTGGCTATGATAATTTGAAGAAAGTACGTGGCATTTTATTATGTGGTACTTGCGACTTACCAGCAAAAGCTCTTTTTTTAAATATGTCCGGTCATACATCGACATATGGATGCCAGGTATGTAAAATACAAAGCATAAAAATACAAGGCAGACAAGTATACAATACCAATGATGCTTTAGAGATGAGAACAACAGAAGATACAATTAAGATAGGAGAAAAAGTTGGTCGAAGTTTGAAACCTTTTGAAGGCATTAAGGGTCCAACAGTCTTATCAAAAATATGTCATGATTTCATCAACAGTACTTCAATAGATGTGATGCACTGCTTTGATTTAGGTGTAATAAAAAAATTGTTAACAATTTGGTTTGATCCTAAACATCGTACGCATGAAGCATCTTTGTATGGACTAATACATCAGTTAGATAATAAAATACTTAAAATATGTCCACCCTCAACAATACCAAGATTACCTCAAGCATTTTCAAAACTCAAATATTGGGAAGCCACTGAGTTCCGAATTTTCATGCTTTACTATTGTTTACCTCTTTTGCATGACGTTATGAAAGTTCAATATTTTGAACATGTCAAGCTTTTAATCGTTGGTTTATCAAATTTATTAACTTTTAGTATATCTTCAAACATAATAGAAATAGCATCACGATCTATAACGGAATTTTTTAATCGATTCGAAATTTTATATGAAGCTCATTACTTAACAAGTAATGTGCATCAATTACTTCACCTCCCTGATGTAGTTAGAAAGTTAGGACCACTTTGGACTACATCTTGCTATTCTTTTCAACATTTAAATGGAGTATTAAAAAATTTGTTCTGCAGTTTCTCTATATTTTAATTCAGATAATGAACAGTTAAGCACGTTTCACCATGATTCTAATATTACTTCATTTTGTGATAAACTTAAAATAGCTAGTAGAAATAGAAGAAAACTTACGCAAATTGATAATAAAGCTTACATTATTGGAAAATTTCGAATCACATCCGTGATAAATAGTCAAATATACGATGCACTACTTTCTAATAATTTATCACGAAACGTAAAAAAGAAATTTATCAAATTCGGAAGATTATTTTTGAATAATATAGCATATGATTCTGAACAGTATCTAAAATATAAGAAGTTGAAAAGTAAAAAAATTAACAATTGTTCTAAACCCTATCCAAGAAGAAATTCTTCATATGTCCAGTATTCAGATGAAAGAGAAGTTAATCGATTTCCCGGATGAAAATAAAATATATTGTGAAAATATATTTTAAAATATATTTTGATATACGGCAATATATTACGGCCAAAATTTGTATATTTTTCTATATATTTCTTAATATAATTCATAAATATATGTTTATATGGTTAAAAAATATATTGTTTAATATATTATAATATATTTTTAAAAAAAAATTATTTTATTATTTAATTATAAGAATTCTACATGCATTTAATCATAAAAAATTTATATAAAAATTTTCTGTTAAAGTATATTAATGTACGACAAATTAAAGAGACCATAGATTTTCGTCAAAATATTTTTTATTGAATAATTTTTAGGATAAACATTCATTCTCACATGGGTGAATATACGCTATGTGTTTATTATTAATTGTTAAAATGAGTACTTTTGTTACAATTTGGGCCGTACTAATGAGTTCCAATAATTGTTTCTTTTTTTTCAAAACTATCAAATGATCTAAATTTTTATTCTCTATTAAAGGTTTATTTTTTCTACGGTAACAATGTCCGATTGAATAAGTTTTCATTATAGATCCTGATTGGATTGCAATAAATGAATGAATCTCGAATATGTCGCCGGTTCTAAGAAGAACATTGTAATTTATTTGTTTATCCGTATTCGTATTATTAGTAGAGTCACATGTTATCTCTTGTCTATATGATTTGCTACTTATAATTTTTCCATTCAGTAAGCAGCGATTAAATATATAAAATAATGAATTTAAATCTATTTTAATTTTGAGTTTGTATAACTCTTCATGAAGTTCTTCAGGTAAATTATTAACTAGTGTTTTTCCAATAACTCCAATATCATCAATCTTTACACTAGGTTCATGATTCAATTTTTTTTCAATAATTTAAATATGTATTTTTTTTCATTATATTGAAGATCATTCATACATGCATTGAGAAGACGATCAATTAGAAATTTTAAACAAAATGAGTCACATATTTGCTGTTCAACACCTTTGGGACTATGAATGTAACTTTTGAGAGTTTGATTGAAATCTCCATACATAAAAGCACTGTGAGTCCAGAGTGGACCCCAGTTTTTTACACCATTTGGTAAATGAGCAAGCAAATGTACATTAAAACTCACATGCTCAATTCCATACAGTTTTTCTACATCTCTAATAAAAGTGTTCAGACACTTTTTAGCCCAAGCTAAGTCTGATGGCATTATAGGCTTTTTTATTAAAGAAGATATACCATCAACTAAAAATGCCCAATGCTCTGCATATGTTTTAGGGTATAACGTATTTATAATTGGCATGCTGTAACATAAAAGGAAATAAACCCATTCATGTGCTTTCCAATATTTTCTTTCTGACATTGGTCGTGGTGATCTTGATACCTCAGCAGTTGGATGGAATGAACTTAAAAATATTTCAACCTCTGATAGACGATGACCAAAATAATAAGGCTTGCCTTTATTTTCTGATAGAAACCAAAGATTAGCAAATTGCCGACAAACACCCAATGCAGCGCAATGCATCCAATTAGCACTTAAATTATCAATGATGTCAAAACCTGGAAGTTCACTTAAAATAGATTTGTCTTTAATTCCCATAGTCCGAGTTATAGCATAGTTTAAAGTATCCGTATGAGTTCTTAAACCAACTCCAAAAGGGTTATTTTTAATTATAGGATACACTCTAACTGATCCATTTCCTTTAGAGACTTCTTTACCAGGATGATAACACAATCCACATCCATATTTTCCATTGAATTGCTTCGAACACCTTATCATTGGCCGAGCAATAGAATCACAGACACCCATTAAGGTAACTATTTTTTTAATGTATTTTTTCCCTTCAAATGTATATTCAAAACCTCTGTGATATAAATTTTTCAATTCATTAACGAATGGTGTTAAGTATCCATTCATGCTTTTAGGTTTACTTCTACCAAACCACACACTACTTATCATCATGTGATGTTTATGTTCAACAGGACTAAATTCATTAATGGTACATAAAATAGGATAAATTGAATTATTTGAACTATTATTAAACATAGGTACACCATCAACACTAAAATTAAGAGAGAGTGTATCATTAACATTTTGTAATCTCTTCTGATAACAATATCCATCATAAATATCTTCTATTCCACTTTTACATATTTTTTCTCTTCTCTTCGAATACAAATTAATATAAAGCTGTGTAGTTTCAAAAATTTCTTTGAGTTGATCTTCCAATGATAAATATAAAAATGATCCATCTTTATTATTAGAATAAATTAAACATTTCTGACAATAAATTGCCACCTCTTTCTTTTCTCCTAAATAAATTCCACACTTCCTACATATATAATGGATGCTCAGATGTGAAGAGAAATCAGAAATAAATTTTTGTAAATAATATTTTGATGAATACTTTGTAGATAAGCCTGATCTAATATTTAATACATGAAGAAAATCTTCAGCAGTAGTATAAGTTTGATGTCTCCGCCATTTAATAATCATTGTTATTAACATGTTAATTATTGTTTGTTTATGAGAACAATTTTCATAAAAATAAGCAATATTTGATTGCTGAGATACATCATCTGCAGCTATTGTAACATTATTATCATCATATTGCGTATTATCAACATCCATGAAAATTTCATCATTGTTTACCTCATGGTATTCCTGTAAAAAACGTTAATAATGGAATATTAATAAAATGTTACAAACATGATACAGGAAATGTCAATTTATTTTAGTTCTATTTTATACATATATATTTAGAATTAAGCGTATGAGTAACTACATTATTAACATACATTTTTATTTTCTTTATGTGATAGCATTTCTTGACATATCATTGTATTATTTTTTTTTTTAATCATCAGAAGTTCTTTCTGTTGCAACCGTCGCCTTTTGGTCCGTAAGGGAATTTTCTTGCCACTTCCAAAAAAATTATACATTTTATACGATCCACGTTTACTCTGAATTATCATTTTTAATTCTTATTTACTAATCTTAAAATAATTTGCTGATAAATAAATAAACATTTGTTTACTCAAAGCATGCAACTGTATTCACACATAAGGTACGTTACTATGCATAACAGCTCGTAGCAACTTAATATTATTGTCTTCGATAAAAAGTTTTGAATTATAAAAGTTCGAGGAACGAATAAAAATTTATTATTATTATTAATTTATTGCGTTAAAAAATATGGAAGAGATATCTTCTGAAAAAAAAGGTTTGTTTTAGTTCAATGGATTGGTGGAAGATGGGATCAAACCTATACTGCTGGATTGCCAATCGAGTGGCTGATCGATTTTGATAGAAAAAATTATTCAAGTAATGAAATTTATGCGTTGGAATGGCGAAAAGGTGGAAAAAAGAAAAATTGGAAGATTTATAATGTTAAAGTGAAAGCTATATCAAGTAATTATGATACAAATAATAATAATAGCGATAAAATAATACGTGCAATAACTATTTTTATATTTAATTATGATATAGAAAAAGTAGAGAAGTTAAAAGATATGCAATCATCATTGGAAAATGGGATGGAAATTGATGAGATGGATTTCAGCTCTTCACAGCTCAATGATAACATAGATAATATCGGTAAATATACATAATATTTCAATAACCCTATCTTCGGTTAACTTGTTAATCGTCAGTAAAGTTATGTCAAGCAATTATACATTTTATTGTAAATTTTTCAAGTTATACATAATTACATTTTTCGACTTATAAATGTTGAATTTTGTTTTCTTTTTTTCAAGAAAAACTCATATTGATTTTTCGCCAATTATAAAAATGATTAATGATTAAATATAAATATTATTTTTTTCGATAGAAAATCAAGAACCTTCAATCCATTCTTTCACTAATAATGAAGAAATAGTATCTCATCCCATTGCATCTACATCCAGATCCCATTCCAATCAAATTGAGCATCAATTAATAGGAGTTTTACAAAGTATAGACAATAGATTAAAAGTATTAGAAAAATCTAAAATAGCTTTTGAAGATGAGATAGAGGAAAATGACCAGGTATAAAAAATTATAAATTAATTTTATCAAACCATAATTTTCTATTTAATATTGAATCTAAAATAAAGTATTTATTTATGTGTTAAAAATATAATTTTAAAGAATAATAATATAGATTGAAATCGGGTATGCTGGTAGTGGTGCAATTATTACTCAAGATCAATGGGAATCTGCTAAAAATGCAAGTAACTTTACTGGAATGGCTCGAATTCTAGCTGCAGCAATTTTTCCAATAGAAGATCTATTAAAGTCCAACTTACGTGGTGGAAAAAGCAAAATAAATAAGAATCAGCCTAAGAGGCCTTGTTTAGATCGAACTGAACTAAAAGCAATTCAAGATTTTTCTAAAATAATATTCATTATTATTATTAAATTTATTTGAATTCAAATAACATTTGAATATGTAATGGACTAGTATGATTTATTGAAAAATTATTTTTTAGAATGTGTTGCACGTAGGCATAAAAATTTTAAGAACGGTCAGTTTGGAGCGGCATTAAACAGTTATATGTGTGAACTCCGAACCAAACATGGTGCAACTGTATCAGGAGATGAAAATGAATAAACCATAAAAATCAACTATTTATTTTATTAAATTATTGTTAATGAAACATTCATTGATTTAATCATTCTGTTAGTAATTAATAGTTTCAAAAGAATATTGCAGTTTATTTGTCAAATTAAAAATGTAAATTAATAAAATAACTATAAATGAATAAAAAAAAAATGGAAAAATTCACTTTTAAATGTTTTTTAATTTGTTTTTTAAAAAAATATATTGAAATCCTAATTAATTAATTTTTTAATTCAAAAAGTAAATTTGCCAAAATATTTGATAAAATATATTGAAATATATTTTATTCACTTTTTCTAAGTATTTTTAAAACGGCCAATTTTTAGATATTCTAAAATATGTTTTCCAAGATATTTGAGAATATATTTTTATATCGTTTCTATATATTAAAAAATATATTTTAACGATATATTATTTTTTCATCCGGGTTGGCATGATTGAATCATTCGTTGAATTAAAAAATTGTAACTGTATCAAATTTTGTACATGTCATTCTCATCCTCTATTTTATGTTTTTATACAACGATATTTTACAGTCAATAATTATAATACCCCATTGGAAGGAATCGATGTGGAGAATATATTTTTATGTAGAAAATTAAAAAGTCATGATTTAATTCCCATAACTAATTTGAAATGTGTATGTTATAGTGTATTGAATAATTGTGGTAGCAGTGGACATTTAACATTACCTATAAGTAGTATTGACCTTCAGTGATATGTAAAAAAAATATTGTTAAAAAAGTATTTTTAATATTAATATGCATTTATATTATTGTCATATTAAATTATTGATTAATTATATATTAAAATTTAAATTATAAAGAAAAATTATTTTTTTTGAGTTATAATTAGTCAACCATTAACTAATGAGTGATCTATCGTAAGGTGATCGTAAGCCTCTAAAAACTTATGATTAAACAATTACAACTCAATCATAAGCTTACAGTTAATCTATTATAAGTCTTAAAAATCTTATAATAGACTAATTATTAGTCAATAATTTGTTTGTTCATTTTTGTACGGGAATATTCTATCATGTTTTGGTGTGAATTGTTACATCTGACCCAATTCTCTTTTTTTTAAATATTCCATAAAATTCTCTAACTTCGAAAACATCCGAGATGAAGAAATCATAAACTGGAACACCTGAAGTCATCCACGCTTATTCAGCATTTCACAATTTATTGCGACTTCTGTCTTAAATCTCCCCTAAATTTCTCCAATTTATGACCCAACTAACTACTATAAAAACCGTCACAAATCATCACTCATCGGTTGATCAGCAAACTAGTCGGTGACACGCAGGCTCGATTGCCCCGCGCTCGCTGACCACGACGCGTTAGTAAGTTCGAGAATTCTATTAAGATTTTTCTCAGTTATCTTGACGAAGTGTTTGTTAACTCAAACCTCCAGGACCTGTTTAAAATCTGATATGGAATCCTCCCGGTTTATGTGCGTACTGAGATGCCTTCCAAAAAGACTCAAAACGAAATACAGTAATAAATCTCTTCTTGAGTTTTATTTCTGTTTACTTATTATAATTTTTATCGACTTGTAATTTGTGTTTAAATAAAGTGAAGTGAACTAAAGAGTATTTAGTGCGTCAAAGTCTTCTTGAGAAAGCACCTCTATCTACCTTTGTCCAAGCTCGCTTTCTGTCAAACCAATATCATAAGTCAACTCTCCAATCATCAGCTGAAGTAGCTGATCAAATCGTTTCTATATTTTACGCCGACACTGTAGTGCGGTAAGTATTATAATAATTGATTTCACCACACTCGTAAGGTAAAACTTCATTGCGACAATTCTTTATAACAAATTCTTCTAGTATTATATATGTTAGAAGAGAAAAGCCCTGTTAGTCCAAGATCCCTCGTTTAGCCTTTTGGTCGCTACCAATCCAGTTCATTAATTCCTCAAATTAATTAATAAATATCTTCGGACATAACAGAATAATATCATTAACAAACGGCTAAAATCGATGAAATAAATTCATTTTTTTTGTCTTGCCAAAATATAATCTGATTTTAATGTCAGTCTAGGCCATTAATCCCAAAAATTACATCATATTTTTCCCATCACATTTAATTTACGAAAAATGATATTATCTTAATGACAGAATTATACACTATTGATATTTGTATTACACATGAAATTATGCAAAAATTCTTAGGAATTTTAAAATAACTCTATCTTTGCTGAAATAATAGAATTATAATCAGTCTGAATGAATTTTTCATCTTAAACTTTCCATTTTTTTAAAATCTTGAATCAATTGTATTCTTAAGTATTTTTGTATTATGAAAAATTGAATGTAATCAATAGGAAAAGTACATTTTACATTCAAGTATTTATATTTTATTTTAGACACTAAAATGTGTATAGATATAAATTATGTGATGGCATGTATGTCCTGATGTTGAAATATTCGAATATTAAGAAATAGAAGTAGAACTATGTGTACTTAAAAAAATGAGTAAATGCAATAGATATTTATTTACAAACTACATTAAAATAACATAATGCATGATGGAAATATCAAAGAACATTTTAAATCTTTTAAGTGATACTATTGCTGCACTGACATTGCATACTAAATATCCCTTTTAACATGTCATCATAGAATAAAATGTGTCAATTAAAAGAACAGTTTACTTATTACACTAAATAGAAAATTAATAATGCCATATGGCATTAATATTAAATACTCCAAGCTTGACTACTCCGGTTTTTCTCTTTTCCCTGTCACCGTGTGCTTCCTTAGCTTTGAGTGCTGGATCTTGAGTTATCCCATTTATTTGTTAATAATATTAAAGTGAATTTGAAGTGAAATGTTAAAAACGGTAAATAATGATAAATTGTCAGTAACGTAACTTCTGTAGCAACGTTTAGAAGATCGAAATTTTTAAAGAAAGTAGTGTTTTCTTGAAATTTCTATACATAACTTAGATGTTAGTAGTACTGTGTTATTCATCTCTTGCAAAATTCAAAAGACAGTAGAATGGCAATGCTTACTAATATACACTATGTACAATCATACAAAATAACTCGGTTTTTTTTGAGAAATTGTAATTTCCATATGACTTATATACAGAAAAGACATTATTATTTTAAACTGATTCGTTGCAATATTTAATCCAACGTAATTTTTAAAAGGCTCAAAAAATGAACTTATTTAGAGCTGGTGTATTTAGTGACAGCTTTGGTGCCTTCACTCATAGCATGTTTGGCGAGCTCACCAAAGAGGAAAAGACAAACAGCAGTTTGGATCTCCTGAGATGTAATCGATGATCGTTTGTTGTAATAAGCGAGACTTGATGAAATTCCAGTATCCGGCTGCTAGGAAAAATTTATTACTCCAGGGAAATCTGAACTAATTTTTTTTTTTCATTGAAAAAGTCATTCTTATCGAAATTAATAAAAACATTTTTTCATTACATAATTTCATCAGAAGTGCTTTAATAACTCTTTAGATAAAGTGTCATGATTAGTACAATATGTCCGAAATTTCATTTCATCGTCGTCCCCGTGCATCCAAACATCGAAAGTTAGAGAACTCATTTTTCAAAAATTATGGATACGAGTACTCACGAGCTCGGAATAACACTATGTAGGTAATTTTTGTTTCAAATATTGAACACAAATTTCAATAAGTTTACATATAAGATAACGTAAACGCTACCCTAGTAGCCAAATCAACGTAAGACTTACGCCCGAATTACGTATGTTGCTTAAGTTTGTCATTTACGTATGTATCTGCCGTTTTTCAGAAGCAAACAGACGTAAGATTTTCGTCAGAAAATCTAACTTCAGAAATTTATTGCAATCTGACGCAGAAAAGAAGCAGACGAACATAAGTCTGACGGAAATTCTGACGTCAGGACTGGCTATTAGGGTAAGATGAATTTTTTGCTGCGTGGTATTTTAATTTTTTTAAGCGCCAATAGTATATTCTACATCTAGGGAGGGAAAGTAAACTAACTCAAACCACATGTAAAATTACAATCCGAGCTGAAAGCGAGGATAGTAAACACGTGGTTCAAACTAGTCTAATTGTCTTCCCTAGGGCTGAATACGATTTTCATACCCGAGTGGAAAGTTTAACCTCTCTCCGAAGAAAAAGTGAACTTTCCGTGTGGGTATAACGAAAAACAATTTTTGATCAAGATGAAAATTTTTTCTATTTTATATTTTTCATTTTTAGTTATGTAGTATGTATGGAAAAACGCCGAAAAAATTGTAAGGGTACAGGAAAAATCACTGATGGAAATTTTGTACGATTGCAAGATCACAATCATGAAGCTAGTCCACTTTTGAAAAAAATATATAATTTTGAAAAAAAATTATATGACGAAGTTGTAAATCATCCTTTTAAATTATTAAAATTAATTTATCAAGACATCAGTACAGAGTAAGCATAATATTTTCTTTTCTAAGATATGTATCATTTTCAGATCTCATGAGATCTAATCATTAGCAACGTAATTTTCATCACATAAGATCAGAGAATATTTCATGAAATCCCGTCAATTTCGAGATCTAAACAGATTCGAAAATTGAAGCCAATTAGATTTTATCAGATCTGATTATTATTCAACAGGATTATTTAGAAATATAAGAACATATCTATTACATTATTGTATATAATCACCCAGAAGCAGCGGTTCAAAAATCGTGGTTTTCAATGGAAGCAAGAATGCAAGAATGGCGTAAAGCTACGCAACCACCTTTACCTACTACTTTGCAACATTATAATCAGCTTTTACGTGTTCCACAATGGGAATTCTATTTAAAAAGTAATCAGGGTAGAAGATTACATATTGCAACTTTACAGGCCGCAGATGAATCTTACTTAACTGTTTACGGTGATATCACATTTCTCCGATCAATTGAAGTAACAGATTTATTCATTGATGCAACTTTTAAAACAGTTCCAAAACAACCGAAAGTGCATCTACTAACAATAATAGCTTTAGTACATGATACGGTATATTTTAACAATATATAGATAACATTGTCCTTGCATAAGAAGAATCGTTTACTATGAACTTTTTTTAATTTTAGGCTATTCCGATATTTTGGTGTTTAATGGAAAGGAAAACGGCTGCTGCTCACATTGCAACATTAGCATATTTTTCAAGAATTTTGACTGCACAATTATATCTTACAAATATAATGACTGATTTTGAAGCAGCACTATGGCTTGCAATTAATATAATTTATCCTCATGCACTACATAAATATTGTTACTTCCATTATTGTCAAGTAAGAATGTTGTTATTATCAATGTAATAGATATCAATTAATTTGTTGTACAAATTAAATTTTTTCATCCAATTTTTTTTAAATAGGCAGTAATTAAAAAAATAAACAAGTTGGGGCTCTATTGACTCATCAAGAATTGGAATATGGGGAGAATTATTATCAAAAAATTCTTAGCTTTACTATTACTTCCATCACAAGATATAGTTCATGCCTTCAACTGGCTAGTAGCTAGTATACCAGAAGTAATCAAACAAATTTTTAATGAGTTCATAAAATATTATGAACGGCAATAGATTCGAAGGATACGTTCAAATCATTTGAGTCTTTTTGGTTCCTTACATAGAACTAATAACTTTTCAGAATCATACAATAGAGTACTTGCACAAGAAATAGGAATACACCCGCCAATATGGAAACTTACATGTGATTATGATTGACAAATTAATTTCATAATTTATTAGAATTCACATATGATTTTTTCAATAATAAATTCATTTATTGTAGATCATATAAATCGTTTGGCACAAAGTTCAGTTCTTGAATACCAATCACTCCAATTAGGTAATGCAATAAGGCGACCTACTAGACGTTCTATTGTAATTCACAATTAAACAATACAGAAATCATGGAGTTGTCATGTATCAGGGTTGATTAACTTACCGCAGTTTTTATCATGCGCTAGTCACTTTAAATGCATTCACTAATACCATGATTAATAATGATACGGAGCCAACTGCTATCATTGTACAAAATGAACACTATAATAAAGGTGAATAATAGAAAAATTATCAAAAAATAAAAAATTTAAATTTATATCTTATCAAAAAAAATAGTAGCGAATAAGAATATATTGTTTTTCAGTTCACAATCTAAGACAAATTCAAACAGAATTCCAAGATTCACAAATTTTCAATGAAATATTTTTATTTTGATAATTGTTATAATTTTATATAGAGTATTTTTATTTTCTTTCTATTTGTCTTTCTTTTTTTTTCTTTTTCTCTCTTCACAAAAAAAATTGATCTTAATTATCCTGGATCTTACCATAATATTTATAGGTCACAGCTAAATTGATAAATTTTTAAATCAGTATCTTGTAAGTATGACGTAAATGGTAGAAAACATTTTTATGTGTAATCAAATAAATTAAAAGTCACTTCCAGACTTGTATCAGTCCATCTGTACCACCAGTGAGTATACCTGTGTTCGACATTGCTACAGCTGAGATAGTGTCATGATGACCAGGATTCGGAGCTTCAAGAGGTGGAGCTGTACCGTCTTCTTATTTGTCCACTATTACCAGAAGATAAAACAGCATGAAACACTATTCAAAACAATAAAGAACCCCATTTAAAAATAAAATAATAATAACTACATAACCACCACCATCACCATGTCGTGTTTGATATTCCACTATTTGATTCATTTTCTTATATGCCATTTCAATAGCTTTAATGACAAGATCACGGCTTGTGATCATTTTTTCTTCATATATATCAAGCAATATATTTGTTGGAATAGTTTGCAATTTTTTAAGAATTACAGGTTATTTTTACGGGACAAATCTTATTAATCAGTTGTCTAGATAAAACAAATAAAAATAATAACAATTGCATAAAGGTAAATTATTATTCACTTTTTATGAAAAAAAATATATAATTCTCGATTTATTATTAAGTATTGGCGTGTACAATATTCATAAGTAATTGTAAGTTAGTGATTCTCTGAGAACTTTATATTTCAAAAAATAAAATAACATGTGATGTAAAACGTTCTAATTTCATGTAAAATCAGATGAATTATTTTGTAGTACTCATAAATTGAAATGAAATATTTGAAGTACTGATAAAATATATATTGACGTAAAAAACATAATTTTTGTTCCAGAACAAAAGTTTAAGATTATATTAAAAACTTGTAATGTAATTATGGAACTTTAATCATTATTAATCAAGTCTAACTTCGCGAAGAGAATAGATGCGACATACTGGGCAACCCAATATCTGATTTTGAATCTCAGCAGATGCTTGCATTACTTGTAAGCATGTTTCACATATAACCGCATGATTACATGGGATAAATACATGTGTAACATGTTCTTCTATGCATACAATGCACTTTTGATTATCTGAATAAAATATTGTTTCTGTAAGAAAACATAATTACAAGAAAAATTTGTTTAAATTATTAGAACTAAGCAAGCTATGATATTTAATTTATTAAATTTTACCTTTTAGTGTCATATGACCATGGTTCAATTTCACCAGTTGTCCGTTTTTAGTTTTTTTTCGTGGATTATTTTCCACAATTTGATCTACATCAATATCAAGAAGAATGTATTCGTACGCCATCGGTAATATCATAACAGGAAAAATACCTGAAATACAGTCATTTCATATACTATGTATGAGATTTAACTATAAAAACCATTAAAATAATTTACTTAAAGATTTTTGTACCTTCAACTATTTCATTATGTTGAACTATCTCAAAATTAAAATCTGGAGCAGTAGATTTTAACGGAAAAATAAGATCGTTGGTGAAGCTCTCTACAAGCGAGGAGACCATGCACACAAATGTATGTTCAGTGATAACGCTCATGTCTAAAAGAGTCCATAAACGTGTAATTTTTTTTTTTTATTAATGTGACAACGGACTTCTGGTGTTGAAACTTTGTGTTTTCCAGATAAACTAAGCTGTGTTAAGTGTTCGTGTGACAGCAGACAATTGTTAAATAATCCTTCTGATTATTTAAAAAAAAAAAAAAAATAAATAATAGTATTAAATTTTTCATTTTTAAGGATCTACGTTATATTATAACATGATACTAATAAATTATGAATCTTTAATAAGAATACTTACTAGTGAATGTCCATATATTATTTTTAATAGTTGTACAATTAGCCATTTTTCTGAAGTGAGCGTAGTCGTAATTGTTCAGACATTCCCAATTACGATAACAGGAATATCTGTTGACTTCGACAGTTTGGGTCCATATGTTGTAGTAGAAATTTAATATTTCTTTTAGTTTATGAAATATGTCAATAGGTAATTTGGAATAAAATTCCGTAAATGTTAAACCAATTTTCTCCACCGGTAACAAGGACAATGACATCAATTTTCGTATTACAAGTTTCGTCTGATCATCCATTTCTAGACCCAACTTTTTTACTTGCTATAGAATAATTTAAAATTCGAAATAACAAATTATCTTCATAAAATACGAAAACCAACAAAAAATTATAATAATTCAACTCACTGAACAATGAGCTAGAAATGTTCCTTTTATTTATTTATTTATTATTATATTCAAAGTCGCATTAACATCTAGGTCATGAGCGACTATACATTCGGTATACCAAGTTTATTATTGCATTGAGTAGCTATGTTTTTTAGATTTGGGAGTACAATTTGGTGTCTTGGAGGAATTCTAGTAATTTTTTATAGTTTTTTTCGTCATTTAGATTATCTTTTAGTGCTGCAGCCAGGCCATGTTTTCTTTGATGGATGCTAAATCCTGGGCAGTCTTTGATTATATGTTCCACTGATTGGAGGGAGTTGGTATTGCACTTAGTGCAGAGTGGGGGAGGCTCCTTTTTTAGTAAGTGTACGTGGGTTATATTTGTATGACCTATTCGAAGTCTTTGGATGATTACTTCTTCTTGGCGTTTGAGGGAGGGGGCTGCGAATTTTCCTGAGACGTCTTCCCTTAATTGCTGGAGCTTTTTTGGTGGGTTTTCTGACCAGTAGTTGCTCCATGTTGTCATTATATGTTCTATGATGCTTCGCTTGGCCTCTTGTTAGGGGGACTATTTCAGGTTCTATTGGCTCGGTGGCGCCTTTTTTTGCAAGTTCGTCTGCTCGGTCGTTTCCTTGTATGCCGGAGTGGGATGGTATCCAGCCTAAGGTAATTTCCTGCCCTCATCCTTCAACTTCCATCAGTTGGTGGGCTATATTCTTTATTATTTGGTTGGTTTATAGGGGGTTTTTTAGTGCTTTTAGTACACTCAAGAAGTCGGTCGGGGTAAGTGAGGTTTCTATGTTTTCTGTATTTATCAGTTCTATGGCTTTTTATATGGCATACGCTTCACATGTAACGATTGAACACATTTTTGGTAGTTTGTAGTAGTATTGCTTTTCTTCTAGTACCACTGCACAGCCCGCTCCCTCTTCAGTTTTGGAGCCATCTGTGAATATCTTTTTGGCATTCTTGTACTGGCCGCAGAGTTCAGTTAGTCGGCTTTTAGCTATTAGTGTGGTGATGGGGTCTTTTTTGGATATGTGTTGCGCTATCTCTAGGTTTATTTTTGGTGATGGACTATGTCATGGAGGTTTAGGATTCGGTTTTCTTTCTCTCATTTTTATTAGAGCTAGTTTGGTAATTTTATGGTACTCTTTTATTCTAGTATGTAGGAGGGGTTTTATCCTTTTGGTGTTATTATATTTGTTCGTATTTGGATTTTCTAAGGTGCTTGTGTAGGCTAGATTGTTGGATTCTGCAGATATGTAGGCTGCATACTTGAGGCACAGTTCTGTTCTTCTGATTTTTAGTGAAGTTTCGCCGGCTTCTACTAGTATACTGTTTATTGGACTTGTCCGAAAGGCACCAGTAGCGAGCCTTAAGGCGGTGTTTTGGATGATTTCCAGTATTTTTAGAATATTATCATTAGTGGTGTCATATATAATTGCTCCATAGTCTATTTTTTGTCGGATGAAGGCCTTGTAAGTTTTTATTATTGTATTTCTATCTGCACCCCATTTTGTGGAGGAGATGTACTTGATTATGTTCAGTCTTTGTGTACACGATTTTTTTAGGTTTTTAATGTGGGTCATCCATGTAAGTTTGTTGTCAAATATAAGTTCTAGTATTTTGATCTGTTTTTTGATTTCCAGAGGTTTTTTGTGTAATTCTAGAGGAGTGAGGGCTATTTCTTTTCGGGTTTTGGTGAAGATGATTTGATGTGATTTGGTTTCGGAGAATTTGAATCCTGATGAGTTTTCCCACTGTTGGAGTTTGTTAAGGCTATCCTGAAGGAGTTTCTGGAGATTTTCTTTCTTTTTTCCTTTGCAGATAATCACTAGATCATCCGCGAATAGGAATCCTTTGACTGGGTGCGGTATTTGGCTGAGTACGTCATTGATGGAGATGGGAAAAAGCAGCACGCTGATCACTGATCCTTGAGGTACTCCATTTTGGATTTTAGTTTTTTTTGAAAAGTATTTATTGTCTACTCTGACTTGTATAGACCTATCGTGCAGAAAGTTTTTGATGAACTCTAAGAGGTTTCCCTGTATTCCCCAGTTGGATAATATGTCTGTTGTTCTGCGTTTCCATACCATGTCGTGGGCTTTTTCTATGTCCATAGATATAGCTGCTGAGGTTAAGTTAGTCATGAATCCATCGCTTATGACTGTAGATAGGAGGACTAGGTGGTATTGGGTGGATCTACCTCGACGAAAGCCAAATTACATATTGGAGAGAAGCTTATTTGTTTTGATGTACCATTGTAGTCTTTTGCTTAATACGTTTCCCATTATTTTGCACATTGTATTTGTTAAGGCAATTAGTCTCTTTAGCTTTCAGGAGAGTGTTTGGGTTTATCTGGCTTGCATATTGAAATGACCGTAGCTGTTTTCTATGAGGGTGGAAAGTTATGTGTTGTATAGATGATATTGAAAAGATCAGTTAAGTATTGGATTCCTTCTGGCGGGAGTTTTTTCAGGAGTAAGTTGTGGATACCGTCTGGGCCTGGGCTGGAGTTTTTTGTGTTCTGTAAGGTTTCAGATATTTCATCATATGTGATTTTACTATTCGAATCGTGAAGACCGTTATATTGTGTTGAATGATTTATGTCAGCTGCTGGTTTTGATTCATATTTCTGCTTGTATTGGAGGAAGGTTTTGCTATAGTTGTTTGAACTTGAGTTTTTGGCGAATGTTTCAGCAAGTAGATCCACTATTTTATTCTTGTCTTCGACGACTCCTTCTTTGGTGGTCATGGAGGGTGTTTGAGAGTATGTTTTTTGCCCATATATAGTTTTTAGCCTTTTCCAAGATTGACTTAATGGGGTATTGAGATTTATTGAGGCTACAAAGTCATTCCACGCTTGTCTCTTTCGTTGTTTTAAACACCTTTTTGCTTCAGCCCGGTGCTTTTTGTACGTGATCTTGTTCTCATCATTTTTTTGTTTTTTGTATCTATTAAAGGAGCTTTTAGATTTTTTGATCGATTCCTGAACCTCTTTGTTCCATCATTGTACTGGGGTTTTGTTACCTTTAGGTATTGTTGATGATGATGATGGGATTGCTTGGTCTGCCGCTTTTTTAATCAGTCCTGTAAGTTTTGTTACTGATTCCTCTAGGTTGTTTTCGTTTATGAGTTCCGGGTTCATGAGTGATTTAATTTCTTTCTGAATATATTTTTCATAAGAGGGCCGGCAGGCTCTTTTGAAGTTCCAGGATTTGATGTTTTCTTCTGGGGGTTGGTTTGGAGTTGGTAAATTAATTATAATAGGGAAGTGATTACTGTCATATAGTTCTGACTCTGCTCGCCAGTTTAGCCTTGTCAGCAACTCTGGGGAGCATGCTGAGATGTCTATGTTACTAGTTGTTCCATTAGCTATGTTGAAGTGCGTAGCTTGGTTGGGATTGTTCAACAGGACAAGGTTGTTGATTTCTAGCCATTCATCAATTATTTTCCCTCTTCTGTCGCGGTGGTTTGATCCCTAGATTTCGTTGTGTCCATTGAGGTCCCCTAGTATTATGCACGGTTTAGGGAGTTGATTTGTTATGTTTGTTAACTCTTTTATTGAAATTTCTTGGCTGTTTGGTAAGTATAAATTGCATATTGAGAAGGTCGTTGTGCTGTGTGTTGTTACTACTACAGCTTCAAGGTCAGTGTTTAATTCTATCCTTTTTTGTGGTATTGTGTCTCTGATGTATATTGCCACTCCCCCGCTGGCGTGGGTGGTTATTCGATTTTTAACGTGGCCTGAAAAAAATGTTTAACGTGTGTATAGTTTTCATGTTTGAAGTATGTTTCTTGTAGGCAGACAACGTTGGCTTTGTGGGTTCCTAAAAGTATTTGAAGCTGTTCTCGATGATTGTTAAACCCATTTATATTCCACTGGATTAAAGCCATTTCTACTCATTTTCCTCCTCTGCCGTCGACATTTCTGTAGATGAATCTGAGTTGTAGTCGATGTTGTTTAGTTTTTTGATAAGTCTGGTGAAGTTACTCTTTAATGCTTTTGTGGTAAGTTTTGGGTATAGGATGTTTAGCATTTTTGTGATAGAGTGGACATCTTTCTCATATTCCTTTACTATGGCTAGTACATCATTTTTCCCTTTTGTGCTCTCTAATAGATGTTGGAGTTGGTTGAAGTTCAGTGGATGATCGTGATTGGTCTCTTTGAGTGTGTTTTCTAGTTGTTGGAGGCCCAAAAGTTGTAGTTCTTGGCTTGGGGAATCCTTCCTTTGTTTCTTCTTTTTAGGGGTTTTAGTTTCCTTTGGTTTTTGGAATTTATCTTCGTCAGAGGTTTCTGCTCGTTGTGAATTTTTTCCATTTGTTGTAGATTTTTTGAAGGAATTTGATGTTGTCAATGATAGTGCTCGTTTATTTGGGTTACTTTCTTGTGGATTTGTAATCATTGTTGAGGTGTTTATAGCTTCTATGTTAGTTCCCGGTTTGTGAAGGCAATCGGTCGTTGCTTGAGGATTATTGAATTGGGTTTGTAGAGCATTTTCTTGGAGAGAGGTTGTTTGGGCTTTAGGAGGTTCGGGTATGAGAGGGGGGTACGTCTTTTCTGCATTTGTTAACTGTTTATTTCTGTTGTCTTTTGTAGTTTGGCTAGCTATAGAGGTTTCGTGTGTGCTATTTGTTGATGGTTTGGGGCTGTTGGCATGGTAGTTTTTTGCTAGATGACCTTCCTTATTACAATTGAAACACGTGATTTGGTTGACTGAGCTGTATATCCAGTATGTGGTGTTTTCATGAGTGATTTTAATTATTTCTGGAATTTTGTTAGTGTCGTCTGGGTGGATATATACCTGTCTGCGAAAACTTAGGATGTGCGATATATGTTGTTCTGTGTATCCTGCTCTTATAGTTGATACTGTGGATGTTGTTCTTATGTCCAGTGTTTTCAGTATGTCCTTAATGACTTGGTTCGGGATTATTGAGCATACGTTAGAAAAGACTATACGTTTGTTTTTGGCTATTAGCGGTCTCATTAATAGTGATTGATTCATTAGTTTTATGTATTTGGGGGTCCTAGTCAGTTCCTCAATGTTTTCCTTCGAAGCTAGGAATATACAGACTCTGGCGTTGGAAATTTTTGAGACGAATCTTATGCACGTGGGATCTATTAAGGTAGTTAGCTGGAGGATGTAGTCTTTAGTTGGCACGCCTTCTATAGCTTCAATGACGATAGTTTGGTTTTTTTGTGGAAACGAGTTTCGCTGTGCCGTTTGGGCGTAAGATGTACTTTGGGAGTTTGTGTTTCTTTCGGGGGTTGAGTAATGAAAAATACCATTTTCGTTTATTTTCCTAGTGATTCAGGCTCCTTGTAGTAATACTGGGAAGCCTGGCTCCGTAGGTATACTAAAATGTTCCTTTTATTTCAGCTGTTGGAAATGTATCTCTTAGAGATTTGTACATTCTGTCATCAAAGTTGTAATAAATTTTTTTTTTGAGTCTAACCATTCTCCATAGAATTTTGCATTTTTCTCATGATACTTGTATAGATATTTGTAGAGCGGTTTTGCAAGATGCTCCAAGCAAATGAAAAAATCTAATTTCAAAAGAAAAGAAAAATTTTATGAGTTTCCAAATGGAATTAATTCGCTATATAATTGTATTGGAAAAAATAAAAATTGATTAAAATTATATTCTTTTACTCACGTGTATTTGTTTTGATATGATAAATGCTAAGCTTTGGCATACATTTAGTTCTGCGGGCATAAGTGTTTCTGATGTTCCAATAACGAGAGTAATGTTTTCTTCATTTTCTATCAAACGATTAAGAATTTTTTCATCACAAAAATAAGCTGCTTGTGCATGATCAAAGAAATCAATTTTTAATTTTCCAAATTTATGAATTGTAAGGTTTTCATAGTTCGGCAAATGAGTTATTTCCGAAAAATCTTTGATTGTTAATCGAATTGGAAGATTCTGTTTCTTTTGCCACAAGTACATATTTGATTTTTGTGATGATCATGAAACAAGACGACTTTTCAATACTCTGTAAGTAGTACACAATGTGAATTTAATATAATTTCGATTTTATTTTCATTATCGTAAAGAGAAAGAATAATTTACGTATCGATGATACTATCATATGTTTCATTTATAGGCTGAAATTGTCTGTAGCAAGCTTCTTTAAGTTTGGTTTTTAATTCGTTTTTTAGACTCAATTGGGGTCTAGCAACATGATTATGTTCTTGCGTGAGGGAAAACCTGCCACCTTCGATTTTTCCTTTTCCTCGACATGATTGTGAGTGGTACCATTTGCACCTTACTTCACTATAATAAATAGCATCAAAATTGTAAAAATATTATTGGATAAAACCATAATTTATAATAAAATAGAAAAAAATATTATAATTTCTTTTTTCACATTTAAACTTTTGAACTAAAAAACAAAACTCATAAGTAAATAATAAAATTAATAATATTCTAAAGAAATTTTTTTATTTTTTATGTACAAGTTATTTTAGTTTCAAAAGAAATTTCAAGAACTGTCTACGTTTCTTACTACGTTAATGCCATAAATTTTTTTTCCTATTCAAAACATATAAACAACATATAAAATTGAGAATTATTTGAAACCTAATACCAATATTGCGCTTGCAATGTTTGTTATTTTTTTATATTGTGCGACGAATATTCTTTTAATCTAATTCAAATCAAACATCATTATAGACTCGCCTGAACAAAAACTATAAGAAAATGATAAAAGAGAAAGTACTGATTTTTTTAGTTTCCAGAAAATAATATACTCTTCTTAACGAAAAGAAAATTCTTTGAATCTCATTAACTTTCAATTATTGTAAGTTTATAATGAGGAGTTAATTAAAACCGTCAACTACCTCTAATGTTTTGATTCTTATTATTATCAAAAGTACAGTCTTAGAGGGTATTATTCATGACATATTCTTTTTATTTTCAGTACTAGAAGGGTAGTAAACTAGCACCTCCAGGGATAACTTTATTAAGAAACGATTTAAATTGATAAAGTCAAAAAAATATTTGATAATAATAAGAAAAAAAATCATCAAAGATAGTCGACGTTAATAATCAATGACATGACGCATAAATTATAAAATTTTTATGAATAAAAGAGATATTACTTACATAGAATCATTGTTTTTCCGGTAAAAGACGTAAGAATAGCCATCAAAGATTCTCTTATCAAGTTTATTTTGCATCTTGGTATATTTTCACTTAAAAAACTTCATGCACAGTACTACTCCATATTCAATTGTATGAAAATGATTTTTTTATCACTGTTCGTAATAATGATACTAGTCATGCAGCTATTCCATATAAAAAAGAGACACTTTTTTGCCGCGATTTTCTTAAATTGAATTTTTCAATCACAATGAGGTGTAGAGTACTCGTATGACTGATTGAGAGAGTAAGTTATAACTTTTTAAAGACAGGATTGTAATTGTCGTTGAACAGTGTGAGATGTGCAAAAAATAGATACAACGAAACCATAACATAGCTCACATATTCCCATTAGGAATAATAAAAGTATGATTATACCCAGCGATCCATGATATTCATAATTATATTGAGCAAAAGTTATTATTATTATTACTCTTACTTGGATCACCACAATAATAAGCTGAGACAATATGTGCGATAATAATATTTCTTTGGTTATAACATTTTGAAGTAAACTTCTGTTCCATATTCCTTTATGGCAATCAGTAATAATGATTGCAGAGGACACAGATGCTACGATAAAGAATAATAAGGTATTTAAACATCTAGGAACCACAAAATCTTGATACGTAGCATCTTCTTAACTAAACATTTCATTTATGTTGACTGGCAAATTCATTAAACTTCGTAGTAGTTTACACTCTTTAAGTTCTCTGGAATGTAGTAATCTAGCCGATCTCGTAATGATTTTGAAAAATTCTTTCCAACAAATATAGCTCCAACGACATCTTTTTTTTCTGCTTTCTACGATCACCTTTTTTTACTGCTTTTATAGCTTTACCAAAATTTTCATATTCCACATTATCAACAAAGTTATTAAATGCATTTGAAAATCGACAACTAAAGTCAATAAACTCACGGGTAAGGTCTTCAGGTGAATATCCTAATAAACGAAAATGGATTGGATCTGATTCAGATTTACGGTTTTTGAATCTTGTTTTTGAAAAATTTCGAATTAAACATGAGTTTTTTCTATCCGAATAAATTTTGTTCATTACGTCAATACATTTAAATTCTATCCAATGCGAAAAACATTTTTACTTATAAATACGGTTCAATTCCAAACAATATGGTGTTTGATGGTTCTATCCGTTCCAATTCCGCTAAACGGATACACTAATAATATTCCTATGCGGCTGAATCCTTCTTCTTGATATTTAATATCTGAATCCAATCGTATTCTTATTACATGATCCGAATGGATTCTTATGAATCAGAACTTATTTGATCAACATATTTATACGTTTTTGTCCGATTATTCGAATTCTTTAAAAAACAAATTGAATTCAAATAAATTCGTCATATAAATGGATTCGATCTAATTTAGTGAAACGAATGTAACTAAATACTGCTTAATTCGAATTATTTCGGGAAGGATCATAATTCATTTACATCTGTTTACCGCAGAAGTTAAGTGAAATGATATAAAATTATATACATGTTGTGACGTTATTTTTTTTGATAACGTCCCATTGTTAGCTCTAGTATATTTTATTGCATATTTGGAGGCTTATCATAGCCAATATAGGATGTTCTAGTAACAAAATAATGAAAATATTTAGTTTGTAAGGCTCCTCTGAGCATTTATCATGACTTTTATAGTCAGACGTTATAATTTTCAAACATTTCATTTATTATACTTATTTTTCCTACACCTAAAATACCTAATCAAGTAATTATTTTATTATTTTTGTTTTAATTTCTAAGGTCTTTATTATTAACTAATTGCATTTCTGTATATTTTTGTTGTTTAGTTTAATTTTAATCAAAACTATAATTTGATTGGCGTAGAATAGTTAGTTATAAGTTGGAAGTATTTTATTAAACGCAACCCAAGGCTGACTGATTTAATTAGGAAGTAAAGTAGTGTAAAAATCTCAATAACCCAATGAGTAGCAGAGTTGTGATCAAGAAGGGAATTTGTCAACAATATGGACTATTGAGAGGAGAGTTGGGAAGCTGTAGCAGAGTAGAGGACCAAAAGCAATGTGTCACCCTGCAGTTTTCCCATGCTGGGAGACGTCCTAGCCCTAAGGGTTGTAGTCACGAGGCTGTTGCCAGTACAATGGGACTCCAACAAAAAGATGGAAGTATGGAAGAGGTCGTAGGATTAAGTTTTTGAGTTTAGACATTAAGTTTTGGAGTTTAGAATTAAGTTTTGGTGCGCGTTAGTTGTAAGTGACCCCTCCATATGAAAATCTGGGAGAAGTCACGTGAAGATAGCCACCAATACGAAATATTGTACAAGTCAAACGAATTTTGAGTTTGGAGGGAGGAGAAAGTAAAGATAATGAAGAAATTGAAGATTGGAGATTTTTTTTTTTTTTTGGGAGATACGTTTGGAAGATGGTTGAGAGAGTTGTTAGTGAGCCGAGCTCCGGAGAAGTCGAGTAGCACCACCTTGGTGAACGAGAAGAGAGCAGAGATCCAGATTGCAGAATGGAGACCAGCCAGGATCCTCCATTCCAGTAAAGGAAGTCCAGAACACCCGGACCAGGTCTGTCAAAAGCTAAACACCGTAAGCTCTCTGTGGAAATTGTAAGTTATTGAGAATTGATTTGAAATGGGTTAAAAGGGTAAATTTGTTTTTAGTTAAAAGAGTTTGTTGGATGATAGAAAATCCGTGAGGCTTGGTTTGCTCTCGTACTCGTTAGTTTAAGTTTCATGATGTATTCAGTTAAATGAGATTGTGATTTATTTAGTTAAGTTGATTTGAAAGATTTGTTCATTGTTCAAGATTAAGATCTTGAGTCATTGCGTTTAGAATTTTGAATTATGTTTTATTGAGAAATATTTTGTTGAGGAGATACTCCTTAGTTTATGAGAAATTTGTTTGAGCACCAGAAGTGTAACAATGTAGAGATTTATTGATTTTTTTTTATACTTATGTTTTGAGCTCCAGTAATTGTTAAGAAAATTGATTGAGTAGAAGTATTAGAATAAAATCAAGAAATTAAGAGAAGGTGAACTTGTTAACTCATTTATGGTAGTTGAGAACCTTCAACCAATTTCGTAATTCGTTTGTGTGATTTGCGCTCCAGTTCCTTGGTCTTTTTTTTTGTTTAATTTGTCTATTGGCCGGACACGACCCCTCTCCACAACCTACACAACTGAGGGCCAGGACATGCCCTGTTCAGGAGGATCCTGATCTTTGATCTAGAACCATCTTAGTTAAGTAAGAGTTAAGTTTGAGATTTAGAGTTAAGTCTGAGATATTTTGTGAGATTTTGAGTGATTAGTTTTAAGGTATACCAGTTTAGTTATTCTGGTGAATAAAAATAACTTGGCGCCCTCGGTGAAGTAGTTTAGGTCTCCCAGGGATCGTTCTAATCAGGATGCCCACCTGAAGGAAGGTGCGTTATGGAGTAAACCCCTTGGGGGTAGAAAAATAACGTTACAATGTATATGTTAATACTTTATTCTATTTCATGGTGTGTACAAAGTTGTAAAAAACAAAATTAATATTAAATGTTAAGCCCTAAAAATTTTTTTAATAAAATAATGTAATATTACAATTATTTAGCACGTACTTTTTTCAATTATTATGTAAGTTATTGGCTATTTTACAAATATAATCAAAATTTTCTCCTTTTAAATATAATATTTTACAAGAAATATTGGTTATTGGAACAGTTCTTAATGTTGGTTGTTCCCTTATTATTTTTTACATATGAAGCATTTCAATTCCATTAATCACAATTTTCTCAATATCAAATATCTTCACTTCAAAATAACATTGGTTATTGTCTACAATTATTTTATGAATTTGAGCATTTTCACCGGAGATCAGTCTTATGTAACTATCATTCCACTTATTGGATTTTGTGTATTTAATGCTAGTATATATGATTTTTTTTATGATGCATTTTTTGTAAATTGTTTCATTCAAGGAACTATTTTCTCCTTCATTATCAATATCAGAATAAACTATTTCATTAAGATTTTCATTATTCACATACTCTCAGCTTTTAGCAAAGAGTTTTCCACAAAAAATGTTTACTTCATTGTTGCTTCGAGGTGTTTTATTTTCTGTAAGTCTCATGCGGAAATTTTGTATATTCATCGATTTTTTTTATTATTTGATGATCTACACCTCTTGCACCATTGATTAAAAGTTTTATAAAATGAATGTTGCTTTCATATGGGTATGTTGAATTTGCCCATAAAGGGCCACACTTTCTCACTGAATCTACAGCATGGAGTAACATATGTACGTTAAAACGCATAGCAGATGCCGTAAAAATCTTTTGAAAATGACCAACAAAAATGATAAGCATTTCTTCCCAATCATTTAATTCTTTTTCCGTAATTTTACGTTGTAGTAAAATAAATAAACTCTTTGCCAATAACGCCAGAAGATACATAATATCATCAGGTAATACATTTATACCGATTGGTATGCAGTAGTATAATAAAAATGCTTTCCAGTCTTTTGCTTTATAATTATTGAAGTCAAAGATTTCTTTTGGCAAAGTTCCAACAGTTCGAGGAGGTTTGATACATTTCATTAAATTGTTTAATTTGTACCTATCCTGTTTTTTTATTGTTTTTAATAATAACTGACACAGAAAATGTGTGACACCCAAGTCCCAAGTATGCATTGAATCGAACGGAAAACTCCATACTATATCAAAGTTTGGTAAGTCTGATAAAACTGAAGGCCCTTTAACTCCGCGACATTGGATTTTCGGGAAATTTTGTATGCTTTTTTTGACATCTTGCATATGAGATTCTTGAGTTCTCAGCGTCTCTTCCTCTGCACTAAATGGAAAACATACACTATTGAAGTAATCTCCGCGGATATAGCAGTAACTGCAACCATAAAATCCGTTGTGTTGATATCTATTCTGACAAACTGCTCGAGCAACGGAATCGACTGAGCAGTTAGAAACGGCAATTTTAATTATGTCTTCAGTACCATTTTCGTTGAAGTCGAAATAGAATCCGTTGGTATAGAGTTTATTAATTTGACTTTTAAAACTTTCAAGAAATAAATTCATTAGAGCCGGAGTGGGTTCTTTCCTTACGATCATAAGTCCAATAATAATTGTATTTTCAAATCGTAGTTTAGGTGGAAAATTATTTATTATAATTTGTAAAGGCCACATACTTCTTTTAGATTTTTTGAAAATTGGTGCTCCGTCCGTATTGAAGTTTATATGTAGAAGCTTTTCGTTACTTCCGTTAAATTTTTTAAATAATTCACCATCATAAATATCACTAACGTGACATGTTGTAATTTCTGGTAAAACTTTCCTTAATTGCTGAACGAATCTCTTTCATTCTCAATACTTCTTTTATTTGATATTCTAAATCAATCGTGAGGGAATATTGATCATTCATGAAGTTTATATGAGTTATCGTATGACGTTGTTTGCAAAGGATTTTATTGTGCTCAACAGACTCCTTCCATGAAGTACAGATAACTTTTGTACATTTACTACAAAAATAATGAGCCATGACGGTCTTCTTCGGAATTTCAAACATTTTGTCGTAATGATAGTTTGCGATAGAAATATGATTGAAAGTAGATCCTGCACATAATTTAAACATTTCCATCAATTTTTTCCTTCTTTCATTGAGAATTCCAAATCTCAAAGTGAAACCTGTTATCATTGTAATTACGTCATTTACAGTGATGTTCGATTCTTTAAACATTATTCAATCATTGGAATCGAAAATTTTGTTTTTTTTTCGATGTTCGTTTTGTACTCGACTCATAAGTGGTCGATTGACATTTAGATGGAATATTTGCTGTAACTTCGACTTCATCAATTTCCATTAATTCATCATCAGTTTTCCAATTATCATCCTCGGCTTCATGTATGTTATCGATGATTTTTTGTTGTGTATCTGCCGTATTTACTATATATTAGTGTTCATGAGGACTTTGAAAGTTATTGACTTTATTGTATTTTTTAATTTCAAATGTATTCGATGGATAGCCTTTATTACCTAAAAATAATAATTGTACATGTAACAAATTTTAATAGTCACTATCATAAGTAATAAACCATTAAATACAGACTTATAAAATGTAACATAGCAATTTAAGATAAAAAAAAACTAACGGTTTTGCAAATAGTTTTTTACTTTTTGGTTGAAACTTTTACTTCTAAGATTCCATCTTCTATCAATTGAATAACTAACCATAGCTGAATCATAATTAGCGCTTAAATGGAGTTTGTACCTTTTACGTTTTGGTTTATCCATGATTTATGATCTATAACAAATAACATTGAAGTAACGAAATGTGAATATTGTACTAAATGTTTTTCATTGTTGCTGGATAAAATATATTAGGACGAAGAATATCAATTTTAAGGGGGAGCATAACTTACAAAATATACTGATATGAAAGCCGTACTTACTTTGTTATATGATTGAATATAACAAGGATAGCTTCAGCTATTCTAGCCTATTTTACGAAATTCTGCAAAATAGGAGTTGTCTAATAAACTCTAAAAAAAAGAATACAAATCGTAATTGTTGTCACTTGTTCTTCACACCACGCTGCACTGTTTATGAACAACACTTTTCTGCGGAAAATTCTGAATGAAAATCTCAACTTTATGCACAATTGATGATGTCGCCAAGCTTTGTCTCGTGTAACTTCTCTTTCTGCATTAACATCTATGTCAAGTCGTAGATTTGAGACGGCAGAGCAATGGCTTTATCACGCGTTTCAAATCATAAAAAGTGGACTAGAGGTTTATATTTTATTACTTGAGTGGATCCAAAACGAAGGCCTTTTCTTTATGGGTATTTCCCGAAGAGCGTCTAGGTACTTTTTTGTCCCTCCCGGTTTCTTTACTTTACAACATTTTTGTACCTCACAGTATATGTATTTGACAATTCCTAGCTCCACCTTGTTCAATTGTTTTTTCTACCACCCTGTTTAGAATGTCCAATTGGAAAAATTTTGTAGCTCCCACTATAAAATAATATCAAGCAAAAATCGTACTAGCTCAGATCATACCTTGAAGAGGGAATCATTAAAGTGTCCATACTTCAAGTGGTAACTTCTCTGAATTGATCTGTGTTATTCATACTCAAAAATTCTGTGTATAAACTAGTGTTATTTTTTTATTGATCTGCATTCCGAGAGTGAAAAATATTTTGTGATAAGACTTTGAATAAGTGAAAATTAATCAACAAGTGAGATGTGGGCTGCAATAAGATTACTTCCGTTGAACTCTGGTATAGAAAATGGACCAATAAAAACGAAAGTCAAAAATATATTGAATTTTCAACGAAATAACTTGCGGAAAATTTATAAGGTTAAACTGGATGATACAACGGAAGAAAAACAATGTCAAGTCATCATAGTAGCAGGTGAGTTTGTTGCGGCTTTTTATTTCTTTATCATAATAATTCGCGTAACAATAATTAATATCCATATCATGGGGTATCACTGCCATATTGATTCTTTTCTTATTTGTCAGAATAAATAAGAAAGAGTATCTTGTGAAAATATTAATAGTAATGCCATTCAAGAAATAAATAATGAATAGGTAATGTATCTGGTTTTTCCAACACTATTCAGTAAAATAGTAAAATGTTTGTTTTTTTTTATAGTATAAGAGTTTAGATTAGCAACCAGCGCCTTGTACTCTGTAGAATACCCTGATAATCCGCAGGTATACGATGTACCTATTTTCTTACGAATCCCAATACTCTCATACGTATTAAGGTTGTTAGTATGAAAAATTGTAATTTTGTCGCTATATGTTTTTAAAATCTATTTTGTATCGATAAAAATATTTTATTAATTATATATCCCGTAATATTACACTACTTCTGAAATTTCACGATATTGTTTATTTATTATTACTCTTATTTTATTCATCTGTTATAATATGCAATTGATTAAATGATTCACTGTTACTTGTAAAAATTGAATAGTTGTAGAGTTAATTTTGAGACGATTATTTTTAAACAAAAAAGCAAAATTATTTACCGATATATTTTTTCGCTTTTTCATACATGGTAATATCGTATTAACTCAATAAATAAGAGCAATAAATTATGATAAATCCAATTAGATAAATGTTATCTTAACGATTCATACTTTCATCGATGCAAATATAATTCAATTTTATATTTATAGATTGTTTTTTTAACACAAGTGTAATAATAATCAGAATCGAATTATCTATAGCACAACTACTATTATCATTGAAAATAGTAAATTTAACTTTTTCCAACAATCTAATATTTCTTAATCTATTTGACGGAAATTTTTTCTCGACTCAGGATAAATTATCTGTTGTAGTTAGGAACTGTACATAATTTTTATGATAATTTAATAACGAAATTTTTGATATAGATTTATATTATTCCATTTTTTCAGATACACAACAACAACTGGAGTTACAATTAAAAAAACGCATCTCAATAATACCACCGAAACATTTGGAAACTGCAACAGAAGCAAACGAACCGGAAAATGATTCAACTGTACCGATGACCCGAAAGGATAGTAATAAAATAGACGATAACATCGAAAAGCGTCTACAAAACTTTAGAAAAAATAGAAAAATGGAACTTGATCATGATGAAGGAGAAAATGATAATTTCGTTGATGACACTCCACAAGTAAATTATTTAGAACTTATTTCAGAATGATATAAAGTAAATTCGTCTTTAAGAAGATTAATTTCAGTTTTGTAATAATAATTTAATTTGTAGGCTGGAGATAATTGCTTCAAGTGTCTGGAGTTGACGGAAGAAATAACAAATCTAAAAACTGATTATGATACACTCAAGCAGGAAATCACTGATGCAAAAAAAATGTACGAGAGAACAATAGAAAAGCTAGAAGAATTATTACAAGAAAAAGAGGAACATATCACCAAAATTTCAAATTTAAACGAGAGATACCAAAACACATGCTTAATGAATTGGGAGAAAGTTCAAAAAGGTATAATTTTTATTATAAATTATTTTCTGCTATATGTAATAGAATTTTTAAATTGATATATTTTGTATGGCATTTACAGTACTGGACAATTCGCAACGTGACCAAAATGGACCGCAATTTGCCGATAAAAAATATCCAATAGGATACCTGACTGAAGATGGAAAGCAGGTAAATAATGAACCTTTATTTGTTTCAATTTCTGAAGAGACAATTATATAGATTTTTTTAATAACATCAATATTGATCATTCGTTTATCAGGTGCATTTGGGCCAAGGAGAATGGATTTCAACTGGTACCTATGCCCACATGACATCGAACATAAACACAACGTCACAATTGGTGAGAAATTTATTGAGAATATTCTTCACTGAAGATGTTCTCATACGGTCAACCGTATCTGGCAATATATCAACTAGATCTAGAAATAAATCAAATGGTGATGAAAATAATACAAAAAACTATAATGTTCTCGATCCAGTGAAGGTCTTGATAATTAAAAGCAAGTATATAAAGAATCAAAAAATAATCTAATGTTATACTTCCATAGATTTTAAGTTAAATCATGTTGTTAGATGTAATTAATAAAAACTAAATTTTTTTTTTTACAGAATTCGTGAAATATTATCTCATAACTGAAATGGAAAAATCGGAGTATGAAGCGGATAGCGAAGTTGACCACGTCCGCAGATATATTTCAAAAAAAATTGCAGAGTTAAAAGAAGGTAATGATCAAGAATGAAAGATTTTAAACAGTTTTGTCGAAAAAATTTCAACATACACACGTCGTCATTTAATTATTTTCTTCTCCAGATCCAACACAGAAGAGAGCCGGGAGTGCTGTCCGTAAGAATAAGAAGTCTACAGCTAATGTAGTAAACGAAGCCCACGAAGTTCGAATTGAAGATTTGACAAATATTTCCGTTCTCACCAGTGGAGTCGACGAAGATACGAATAACTCAGCCATGGTTATTTCCGAAATGGAATTTATAAAGCTGACTCAAGAAGATTTTTGATGATATATATTTAATTTAAACTATATAATATTTACATGTAATATACCCACTCGTTAATCCTAAAAAGTTTTTATTATTAAATCATGTAACTCAGATGTTTTTATAAATATAATTTTTTATCGTGTTTCATAAGATATCCATTGTTTTATCATTGTATATTTATTATTGCAATTCCTTAGAACCTACTATTTAAATATCCTTATTCTACAGCAAGCATAATAATGATAAGGTACATTTTAATTCTAACCAATGCGGATGGATTCAGCATTATAACCTCTAATCTGAATGAATTCCCGCACGGAAAAAAATATAATCAAAATATATAGAATTTGCCGCAAATATATACACATATATTTTTTCCATAAGAGAAATATATATGAAATATATAGAATTTGCCGTAAATATATAAACATATATTTTTTTTCGTGCAGGTTCTGACTATAACCGTTTAAAAATGTATTAAATTTGATAAAGAATTTTTAATACGTTTCAATTCTGTATTTTTTTGGCCGGGATTCAACATTGTGCAACTTCAATACGTTTCAATTCTTCATTATTTATTCGGATTTAAAACTCTGCAACTTCAATACGTATTTATACTTAACACCGGATTCAAAAACCGGATTGAAAAAAGTTCTATACGTTTGAATCCTTTTTCGTTTATTGGGATATTACTTGTCCTGTATAATCATTTATATTACACTTCATGGTTTCATAATTGATTACAGCTATCTCGAGATCTTTTGGCTCACCACCAATAGTGTTAAAGAATGCATTAATTTATATCAATGGAATAATGAATGCGAATAAAATTCCTATTGAATGTAGAAGAAATTGTAAAAGGTTCTTGATCATAAGTGCTTGAAATTTTCGAGATTTTTTGACAGTACGACACTTGTAAACTGATCGTCTATATTCATCATATTGTTTCGATGGAATATTATAATTTTGATTTAAAGTTTCATTTGACATTTCTCCAAGTTCTGATAAATATTCACCAGTGCTGTCAATAATTCTACTACCTTTATCTGTTTTTTCTTGCTGTTTCTGGCTAAGCTGAAGAAAAGTTGTTTCTAAGGAATCAGTTTGAGATTCCTCCCTCAAAGCAGATGGTGAAGTTTCAGCTAAGAGAAGTCCTTTTCTTGAAAGACCAATTTTATTAGTAAGTTTAGTCTCATCAATATAATGTGTAGTAATGATCAATGTAACATTATTTTGTCCAGTAATTTTAAACAGAAAATCCCACATATTTTCTCACAAAATAGGATCCAGACAAACAGTGGGTTCATCGAGGACAAGTAAGTTTGGTTCGTGAATAAGAGCACAACCGAATGAAACTCTTCTGTGTCGTCCACCACTCATATGTTTTATCAACCGATTTGGATTAGGTAATTGAAGAAGTTTGTACAAAAATGAATGTCTTTTCATAATTTTATCATCGTTCATATCATTTATTCAACCGGAATAAAAAAAAGCACCTAGGATTGTGAATTCTTGTGTGAACTCTTGAATAAGAGAGATTTCTTGAGGTATAAAACCAACTCATGGACATGGAATTGAAGATCCTTCAGCACTTGGTCGTCCACCTAGCACTAAGACTTCTTCAGCATCAAGTTTCTTGATCCCTACTATGCATGAGAGGAGAGTTGTTTTCCCACAACCACTGGCTCCAAGTGATATAATGATATTGCAAATACGATAGATTACTGAAAATGTAAACAATTTTATTACTTTCTTTTATTAATTATAAATATACTTTCGATTTAATGAAATTCTTATTCGTAAAGTGAATTCATGCATCTGTTTTATAATCTGTGATCATTAGACTTAGTTGGACAGGATTCCCAAGGTCAATATTTACAATCATAATAAAAATAGTAGTTTGTAAGTTTCGTAAATAATCATTCAAAACTTATAGATACATAATCAAATAAATTTTTTCATTGTCTCTTCAAATTATATTGGAATAGTTCAAGGAATCTATTTGACACCACGTGCTTTAACAATATTACTTACAGCTTAAAAAATGGTAATTTTCCTTAAGAAAAGACCTCAGCTCCCCGACTATAATTAAAAGAAATAGATTCTATGAATTTGTTGTATAATTTGAATAGTATTCTGATTGATAAAATGATTTACTACAATAATTCTAAATGAAATTCATTTATGAAAATAACTAACATCATGAGCTTTTACATTTTATTAGAGTAAAGATAAATGAGTAATTTTTTAATTAAACCATTCTCAAATATTGATAATACTTTAAGAATTGAAATATCTTATAGACCTACTTTATTCGTAGTATCTAAACATGCTTCCTTGGCTGGATGTATTAAAAGATCCAGATAGATGTTTTTTCATTATCTGTCATTATATTATAAAATCATTTAAACGATAAAAATATAAATGAAGGTACGAAAATTATTATAATTTCGTTTACACAAATGTTAAATAATTAAAAACTTCTAAAATAATGAAATAGTACGAAAAAACATACAATCAAATGTAGATGTATACACAAACTATGGCAAGACATAAGCTATGCATGCATAAGCGCGGTACATTGAGAAATGTAATTTAGCAGCCTCTATCGATATTTACTCTGAGCAGATATGTTAAAACATTTTATGCAAAATAAAATTTTTCTTAATGTACGGCTATATTACTGTTTTTTGGAATAAACTGAAATATATTTTCTAATTTCGTTTTTGTAATATCTATATTCAAATTAAAACTTCTAATTCGCCTTAAGTTATGATAGATTCAACCCAACGATTTACGGGCGAATAATGATCCAATCAATTTATTATTCATTATTAAATAAATTCTTTTTCTTCGTGTCAATTTTAATAAATAAAAAGCATTTATAACTTTTTTTAAGAATAAATTTAACCATTTTTTTCTAAATTAAATCACATGTTTATACTAAGTTAGTTTGAACTCTCGAACAACTCGAAATCATCGGAAGTATGTCGTTATAATCAAAATCTCCTTTATCGTCAATAATTTTTATTATTAGCTGTCGGTATATTAGTTTTCAATATTGCGATACCTTATTGCATAGACAACATGACACTTGGACAATTTTCAACTCACACATATCAATAATAAATATAAATGGAAAATTCTTCTGAACATTATGTAAAACTTCTTATTAAGTTAAAATTTTTTTTTACACTCATTAATCATAAACAAAATATGTATATGGATTATTCATGATAGTTAATAAAAATATGAGATGCTATTTATAATTTCGTAAATTCAGACACGACAAACTATTCGTTAGAGATTTTTTTTTTTGTAAGTTCAACCATATTAGGCATTCAATTTATTCGAGTCACCCGACGGCACCGATCGCGATTAGAAAATCTCTCGGCTTACCCTAGGGTACGGAAGCCCGTAGAGCTCATATACCTTTTATTAGAACGTGGCGCCGTATTATGGTCACTTCTAACATGTGTGTGTCGAAAATGTAGAAAATGAAGAAAACTACATGATCACATGCAATAAGTGTAGAAGTTATCTTTGAAACTCACACACAACATGTGGAAAGTGGTAACTCAAGCCACATGTTACAAGTGGAATTCTCATACGCTAGACCAGCCAAAGAATAATATTCCGCCATGATATTTGAGGAAGTGGGGGAATTTGTTCTTCAGTAAGCTTGACTGCGTAAATATTTGTGTCCACCATAGAACGATAACCGGTAAGTTTATTAATAATAATTAATTATAAAATCTGAAAAGTACATTAATTAGATTTTTTTTCAGTCAAGCTTACTGAAGAACAAATTCCCCCACTTCCTCAAATATCATGGCGGAATATTATTCTTTGGCTGGTCTAGCGTATGAGAATTCCACTTGTAACATGTGGCTTGGGTTACCACTTTCCACATGTTGTGTGTGAGTTTCAAAGATAACTTCTACACTTATTGCATGTGATCATGTAGTTTTCTTCATTTTCTACATTTTCGACACACACATGTTAGAAGTGACCATAATACGGCGCCACGTTCTAATAAAAGGTATATGAGCTCTACGGGCTTCCGTACTAGGGTCTCCAAAAACAAATACCCGCTGAAAACTTCGTTTTCACGAAATGGAAATCCCTGGACAATAAAATTTTATAGAATGTAAAATTATACGAAAAAATTTGATAGAGTAAATTTTTGGAGGAGCAATTAAAACTGCGAATAATAAATAAACATTCTTATGGAATTCTCAGAAAAATTATTACAAATAATATCAAGAAGTTGTAACTGCAATTTTTCCGTTTAAAATTTCAGAAGATAATGTAGACGTTCGAAAAAAGTAATAAAGTATATAAAATTAAGAATGATTTAAAAAATTCAATATATAGGAATCGTTAGAATAAAAAAAGTCACGAAAATAAAGCAGAGATTCAATTTTACAAAATAAGCAATTTTGCCCGAATTTCTAATATCATTTATCGAGTGAGAAAAGACTCCACATGTAGACAGTAGGTGACCATATAGCATACATATTATTTGTATGGGTTGGTTGAAACAAATTTGACAACGCAAATCATAGTAATGACGGAAATCATCTGCCAAAACATTTCCACCACCTTCAACAACGTTTTTATCATCTTCAACCTCATTTTCACGATTCTCCATGATATTGTCACGATCTTCAATGATATTTTCAATATTATCAATGTTATCTATATTCATAACAATGTAAATATCTGTGAAATTAAAAAATACATCAATAGTCGGAAAGTACTTTCATGTTACTTGTATTTTTAAGATTCTCATAATAACCATTTATACACACCTTCGATTGGAATCTCACAATAAGCATCAACTTCGGTTGGATTAGTCAACACAACATCATCGTGCAATACGTTGATAATATCAGATGCACATTTTAAGAAATTTGTAACTGCTAATCTATTTCCGCTGTATAATTCCCATGCTCTGTCAAGTAAACGTCCTTGTAGCATATTTCTTTCACGAACTTCCAGTCTAATAGGATTTCCCATTATCAAAGTCATATATTCCGTTTTCGTTACCTGATGTAATATTATCAATTGTTCTAGAAAATCATATTATAATTTTGAAAATTTGCCATTACCAATGATCAATTTTATTCAATTTCACAAATATGTAAATTTATATTTACTCGTAAAATTCCAAATAGAGGGATGATTTCCAAACCGTAGATGTAAAACACGATTGTACGATTCCACACAATTATTAGTTCGCTCGATTAGGCCATGAACACTGAAGACAAATGGTGTCACTGTATTTATCCAATATCGTTGATAATAGGTGATGAAGTGTCTAAATGCATGCTGAACTTCAGGAGATGCATTCAAAATTAGACATATACAAGCGATCTCAATTACGTTTGCCGGTAGTAAAGCTAAAGTAACCATTTTTCTGAAAAAAATTTTTCCTTCATCCCAGTTTTCCAATTGATTCAATAACCGCATCTTTCTAGCTTTTTTAAGTAATGCCTATAAAAAACATTTTTTTTTTAATGTTGAATCAGATCCGTTGATAATTAATAGCAACTATGTTATGATATGTTGTTGATTTGCTTTAACATGATGAAAGTAACAGCTTTGAGAAGTGGCATGCGGGTAGACTCTATGTATCGCGTTTCTTAGACCGGACTCGAAATCTGTCATGACAGAGTTTATATCCAAGAGACAAATGTGATTATTAAAATATCGGAATATAGCTGGGTAGAGATCGGTTGTTCTTCTCGACATCAAACTCCAAGCAATTGATAATGCCTGAAATCAACATTTAATGAAAAAGAAAAGAACAAACTACAAATTCCATTACTTGAGTCGAAGATTATCAATTATACATACATTGTTGTCTATACGTGCCATGATGGTTAGGAATTAGTGGTTTTTAAATGTTTTAGGGCATACTTTGAATGTAGCATCAACATAAAGATGCGAGGTAGTGATGTTGCTGAGAAAAATTGGATCCAGGAATACAGTAGCAATAGAACCCTCATCACCATAGACGTCACTAACAATCATATCAGTGCCTCCAAGAAAATGCCTCCATCGTACGGAATTTAATATTTCACCAAAAATCTGAAGTGAGCTTGGTAATTTGAAGCAATTGATGTGTCGCCATTTTTCCATTGTTTTAATAATTTTACTGAATGGAACTAGTGCAGAAGCTCTTGGAAATCTATGAAACATGAATAATTACAATTAATATTCTTATTTTTTTTTGAGATTTATATATTAATAATGATACAGACTTGTGTAAATTAATGATACAGACTTGTGTCAATGGTTGTTAACCTACCTCACACATAATTCGTCATAAATTAAACGAAAACTACGTAAATTTGACGTAACAGCTTCATACAATGCTTTTTTAAAATTATGTATATGTTGTAAATCTTCGTCTCTTGGATGATTGTGTTCTTTTGTTAATATAAATCCATCTCCAATGATTTGACCCCGACCTGAACATAAACGAGCTGTTTTTTCATGGCATTCAACGTATCTATTGATGAAATTGACAAAAAAATAATATACAATGGCACATGCACGTTTTTGGTGTCATATTTTATATTACAATAATAAGAAAATTAAAATAATTTGATAGTAATAACTTATTCAAATACTCACGTTTTATTGATACCTCTCGATGATTGTGAATAGCAATATCCATCAAAAAATCTATTTTTTAGTTTGCAAAGTTTTTTTGGACCAAATCTAAACATTTTTGTAATGGTTGATTCTCGTAAAATTTTCACAAACTTGCCCAGCAAATTGTTCTATCGAATAACACTTGACTATCAAAAATCTTTCCACTTAATACTCAGAATCGGAGCACTTGTTTCTTTCTTTATGTATGTGCAAGCTCACACAATCACATCTGTACGTGTGTATTAGTAATTCACGCTACACGAGTTTTTGAAAAAAGAATTATGCTATAATATGATTGGATGAAAACAAATGCTAAACAATTCGGTCAGTAAGGTTATACTAAAACAGTACAGTATTCAAAATATCATTCCATCATTTCGACAGTAATCTTCATCGCGGTTGTGAAGCAGTTCGATTTTAAAATCTTTTATTGCGATTATCGATAAATTAAACATTAATGTTTTGTATGTAAAATCAGAATCAACGAGTGCTATAAACAGACAAAAAATTTAATAAAAACGAAAAAATGCCACACGTTCGTCGTGGAATAGCTAGACATTATTTTGGATACTATTATCACATTGATAAAACTGTAAACAATACAACGTAAGTATTTGAAACAAGTTATTATGGAAAATAAATAGTCTATACAGCATGATATGCGACCTTACCTTCTGAAAAAATCCTTCAACTGAAGAAATTGGAAAATTACAAACCTCTCTTTTCAATATATCTTATGGTGTGAATTTGGTCTGCAGGTATTTATATTGTGCTTGGAGAGATCAGGAACAATGCTCAGGTACAGCAAAACTAGTTAATAATATATATCACAGTGGACGAAATCACAATCACACCGCAGATTTCTACAGAGAAAAAATAAATACATTTCGCCATATGCTGTTTATAGCAGCTACAGCTCAATTACTTCCGTTACCTGCCATCTATCAAAATGTAGCAAATTCGTAAGTTTAAATATTATATGTAGATATAGATACTAATTACTATAGTTGTACTAACACATTGATTCCTATGATAGATATTCTGAAGGTGCGAGTCTGTTACCTTACAGCTCAGTGCGATGTTCTATGAATTCGTGGCAATCGGAAATTCAAATACCAACAGTACAAAACTATGAGCAACTGAAGAATTCATTCGAATCTCCTGAGTATAGAAGCTTGTGCGTTTATGAAAATGCACGTTTAAATGTGTTCGTTTCAGATATGAATAATTTGTTATTTGCTGATCAAGAATTTGTAACATCTTTACAATTTCAAACTTTATACATTAGTTCGACAACAAAAACGTTCCCTACTGTGTGTGGTACCAGATCAATCACTTATATTTTAGGAGAATACCAAAAATATGTAACTAAATAAGATAATTTTTTCCCTCGATTTCGAATGCAGATTTTAACAAACAGTATTTATTCTAAGGTTGTTCCACTGGGATTCATATTTAGTCGGCGTAAAATTTATGAAGAATTTAAATCTATGCTCAACATTGTCAAAGAAAAATTGCTTCGTAACTCTCCTGAACTAATCATCACTGATTTTGAAATTGCTATGAAAAGAGGACTAAATGAAATATTTTCAAACAGCAGAGTTATTAGAAGTCTTAGTACTTATACTAGAGTAAGTAATGTTTTTTTCGCTATTCATGATTGTTATTATGCTAATAACTGTATGGAAATTTTGAAATATAATTTTTTGCAGCTCCAGCATTTCCAACTAAATCTTGACGGTATTAATTATTATGAACAAAATGTAAGGAATTACGTTTTAAAATTCATCGCGTTAATGTTGTTACCCTCCAACAAAATACGAGAGGCGTTCGAGATACTTTGGAACAATATGAGTCTAGAATTTCAAGTAATTTTTTTTTCATATACACAAAATTTTGAATGTATATGGATCAACGGTGTTCAACAAGAAAATATCAGTATCTATAATGAAATAAAAGCAACGTATAGATGTAGCAACCTTTTCATGAAACATCTCCAAAAGAAACTTCCTTCTGAGCGAATATTACAAAATTTCATAGGTACGATGCTTATTTATGATCACTAGATTCATAGAAATGAAAATAAATTGATTCTGAAACCCCGTTACTAATTTGTTGTAATTTTAATTATTTTTAGCAACATTTATCAGGATTATGCATCAATCGAAACGGGCAATTAATCGACTACGTATTGATTCCCGTGCAAGAACAACAGGGTTAGTTCGTGTAAAAGAATTGACTTTACAATCATTATTACTCCGTCTCTGGAATTTGTGAGGAAAGAACAGACTATCTACAGAACAATTTATAGATCGTTCGAGTATTCTTCTTACGAAATTTTTTGCAGATATTGATTTTGAAAACGAGAATTTTTTAGTTGAGCAAAGACAAATAACAATTAATGAAAATGGTAAGTAATAATAATAATAACAATAAATTCACGTAATTCCATACAAAAATTTTTGTCAGCAGAGATTAACGAATTACCAGATTTGGAACTACTTCCACGGTTTGAACTTGATGTTAACATTGAAGATGGTATTGATAACATGAAAAATTATGAAAACATTGATAATATTGGAAATATCATCGAAGATCGTGACAATGTCATGGAGAATCGTGAGAATGAGATTGGAGGTGGTGAGAACGTTGTCGAAAATAGAGATGATGTGGTCGAAGATGGTGAAAACGTTGTTGAAGGTGGTGGAAATGTTTTGGCAGATGATTTCCGTCATTACTATGATTTGCGTTGTCAAATTTGTTTCAACCAACCCATACAAATAATATGTATGCTGTATGGTCATGCTATTATGTGTATGAATTGTGCTGCAAACATCGAAGAAACGCGCAGAAATAGGATACTAAGATGCCCGTATTGCAACTTAGAAAACAGTACTTTTCAACGACTCTTTTTTCAGCTCTGAATTGATTATAATTAATTAAATGTTATTCTTCTTTTTATTGTTATATTCATAATTTTTTATTTTAATAAGAACAAAAATAGTTTTGTATGCATGAGGCCAAATAAAAGAAAAAAGTGAAAAAAACTGCCCATTACTTTCAAATTTTTTTCAATAAATAATTATATTCATATATTTTTTCCTACTATAATAATTTTCTTAAATATATGAAGTTCAATGAACTTGTGATTTTTATTGAATTAAGCAGACTTCTCTTTTTTATTTAAAAAATAAATAAAATTCAAATTCAATTAAATTATGTAGAATTGATTGTGAACGCCATCTACTGTCTACATGTGGAGTCTTTTCTCACCCGATAAATGATATTAGAAGTTCGGGCAAAATTGCTTATTTTGTAAAATTGAATCTCTGCTTTATTTTCGTGACTTTTTTTATTCTAACGATTCCTATATATTGAATTTTTTAAATTATTCTTAATTTTATAATATGTTTCGGCGTTGATGTTTTTGATAGAAAAAGTTTATCGATGAAAGAATTATTCATGTTTTAATATTTTATAAAAAAAAAATGAAAAATTATTACTTCAGTGTTAATGATATAAGTAAAATAATTAAATTGTTTCCGATATCACAAAAGTTAAGAAATTGCGTTCTCTGATTAAAAAAATTCTAAAACCTTCATAATTTTATTTTAAAAAAAGATACAACTTAATTATTAGTAATATGACTAGAGTCATATCAACTATGTTACCAAATCTTAGTATCATTAGGTGTTTATATTTTTATAAAAAAATATACTTGTAATGTCAATGATATAAGTGAAATTCAAAAACTTAGGTTCTAGATTTAAAAAGATGATGAAGCGTTTATATGTTTTTACTAACTGCTTGCTTAAATTAAAATATGTTCAGATGTTTATGTTTTATCAGAATGAAAAAAATTATAAGAACAAATTGCTTGTTTATTTTATTCAGAATGAAAATAAATGTAGAAATACATTTCATATTCATTTAAAATGTTAAATACATGGTTTGAATTTTTAATTTTAAATGATTGCGCGTATATCTACACGCATGCGCAAAAATAGCAACGCATGCACACAAGCTGTGAGAGATTGGCTTACCCTAGGGTCTCCAAAAACAAATACCCGCTGAAAACTTCGTTTTTACGAAATGGAAATCCCTGGACAATAAAATTTTATAGAATGTAAAATTATACGAAAAAATTTGATAGAGTAAATTTTTGAAGGAGCAATTAAAACTGCGAATAATAAATAAACATTCTTATGGAATTCTCAGAAAAATTATTACAAATAATATCAAGAAGTTGTAACTGCAATTTTTCCGTTTAAAATTTCAGAAGATAATGTAGACGTTCGAAAAAAATGATAAAGTATATAATCTCAATCTACTATTACTGACCGTGTCGGTTAATTACCAACTGCATCGGTAATTTACTAACAGAACCGGTAACCTTCCGGTTGTAGACGTAGTTCCCAGTTTGCGCGCTAGATAGCGCTGTAGCAGCATGCAGTCGGTAATTGTTAAGCGGCGCTGCTGTTGTGGCGGGTGAAAAAATTAAAATTTTTTCTTCGTAACTTTTGAAAGATTTATTGGGTGTTTTCCATTTAAAAAACATAAAACACTGTGTCGACACTGTGTCGCATTGTTTCGACTAATTTTTACAGATGGAACACTTACTTTCATTGAGTTTCGTTAGAGGGCAGCTTATAAAAGTTACTATACTTCCTATAGAAGGAAAAAAATAGACTCTCAATCCTTGTTGTATCAGAGAATAGGGCCGAGTATCACCGACTGGGGTTAAACTGCGGTTTAATCTATAGTTAAACCGCTAGTTTCAACCTCTGCTAAACCTGGCAACAATGGCGCCATCTTGTCGTTTTTATAGATATGTGACTACATTACATATTTGTGTTAAAGCGCGATGAGCAAGTGAAACTATTTGTTTCAAAAGTAGTATCATAAAATAATATAATTATTCGATGTTCAATTGTTTACATTACTTTTCAATATATATATTAAATAAGTTCAAGTACTTTTCTGATAAATTTCAAAAATGAGTGGACCAAGTAACCAACAAAAAAGATCCAGAAATTTTTCTCAAGAAGAAAAAGAATCACTTGTTGATGAAATATCGATTTATCAACATATTATCGAAAATAAAAATACAAATCAAATCGTTTTAGAGCAAAAATAAGCAACGTGGGAAAAAATTTGTAAGAGCCACAATCTTAAGTTTCCATATGAAAGGACGGTTGTAAACTTGAAAACACAATGGAACAACTTAAAAAAATTAACACGAGCCTATAATGGAGAATTGCAACAAAAGCTGTATGGAACAGGTAATTTATTTCACGTAATTTCAAACTGATTAGAGTTGTTTTTAAATATTTAGTATATGATGTTATTAGTAAATGACATATCAACGTTGTCATCCACATTACCTTTGATGTCACTACCAAAATTAAGTAATGAATTATTTAAAAACATCTATCTTTTTATACAAGCTCTTGTATATTCAAGATATCACCATATTCTTAATGCATGATCACCTTATCTTACAAATTTTTTATAATTTTATAGTTTGATATGCTATAATTAATATATTACAGGTGGTGGAGCATGTACTGTTGATATGAATTCCTTATATGAAAGAGTTCGAGGTATCATGCATGAGCCTTCAGTAAAAGGTTTACAAAACATTTATGATTCTGACTCTATCCTTACTTCAGGTAACGATATTTTGAAGTGCTATATGATAATGTTAATACTTTAATCTCCACATATATTAATATAATTATTTCAGATGGAGCCATAATTGAAATGGATGATGAGTCCTTTTGTGATTCGGAGAATGCTGATCCCAATTTCGATATTTATTCAGTACGTTTCTTTTTTTACAATAAGTAGGATTTTCTTCAAGTACATAAAAATAATGATAGACAAATAACTCAATAATTCGTAAATGTAGACCATTAATTATTAGTTTTATTTAAGGTTTCAAAAAATGAGTGATAATTTATCTTTACAGCATTGAAAAAAAACAAATATGTTAAATGATTGGAGCAAATACTCAGTTGAAAAATTGAAGTCACCGATAAGTCTTCCTCTACTGAACAAAATAAATGCAAGTTCTTGTACCGTAACATCCCAAACAAGAAGTGACAATAATGCAAATATATTTACAAATAGTGATGGGCAATCAAATGCAGATGAATATGTTATTGATGATGAATTAATTTCAAACGATTTATTCCAAGAAGAAAATGTTAAAATTCATAAGAAGTTTAAAAAATCGGATGATACAAATTCTCAGCAAAAAGAAGAAACAAGTCAAGACGAACTTACTAAATTAATAATAGAACATGTTAAAGAGAAACACAAATTAGAAATTGAAATATTGAAAAAAAGTTTAAAAAAAGAAGAATTAGGTGTCACTGAAAAAGAATTGAGAATTCAAATTCTCCACCGAGAACTTCGCAAAGCAAACTTGGAACATACCTATGGTGTAAAACGTAATTACTGAGAAACAGTTAACATTAACATAATTACTAAGAAATTACTCTCATATTAAATGGCAGTAAATAATGACAGGAAAAAGTCAAAAGTTTTGAGCTTCTCATTTGGCAAGTTATTATTTAGCAAATTACTCTATTTATAATTCATGATTGATTCTTTTCTTTAATAATGAGAAGTATATAAGATTATGATGGTTTGTTGCTAGGCCAATTTACAGATAGTAAAACAAAAATAAGATTTGTTTTATTGAAAGTTTTTATACATTTTATAGTAAAATTTAATAATTTGTTGCGTTACTCATTAAATATTTTACATTAATAATATATAGAATAAAAAGGTAGATCTGATTATTGATGTTCTGATAGTTAAAAAAGTTTAATTAATTACTATTTTAATAACATGCCAAAATTTGATATACTAAAATATATTACGTTAAAAATACAAAATAAGAGACATGATGTTATAAAGATTTTGTAATTGAGATTAAACTATTAATAAATAATATATAATAAATATAATAAATAATAAAAAGAAAGAACGCCTAATATCAATAAAAAATTATTTATTTCAATTAATTACGTTTACCAGCAATTAAGCTTTTCTTCAGCTGTAAGATGAAATAATCTCGACAACAATGTCTACATGTATATGTTTGTCAGTAAATTGGCTGCTGTAAATTGAATTCTTTACAAATTTGTTCAAGTCTCATGTCAACATATTCATTAAGAATTCCCCGTAATTCATTTTGAGATAACTCTGTTGGAGTACCGTAAGATACCGTTGTAAGATGAAATAATCTCGACAACAATGTCTACATGTATATGTTTGTCAGTAAATTGGCTGCTGTGAATTGAATTCTTTACAAATTTGTTCAAGTCTCATGTCAACATATTCATTAAGAATTCCCCGTAATTCATTTTGAGATAACTCTGTTGGAGTACCATAATTCTGATAACTCTGACTGGAGTACCATAGTCCAAAGCAGTAATAGAAGAAAGTTCTGCTGCTCTGATAGCATATAAAACTTGTACTTAACAAGGTCTACAGAATTCAGCTAGCTAGTGAAAACTTTTCCTGAAGATTTAGCAATCCATCTCGCTGTGTAGACTGTCTATCTGTCAACTTCTGTGACATCTTTTCTTGAAGGTGCATCACCAGCTTGTGTTCTCTAGCCTACATGAATATATAAATTTATTTTTCTACCAGTCATGTCAGCATCTGTAGACCAATAACAGGATCACCGCAAGAGTTAACATGAAATAGTTTTCTGGTCGTTACATTTACGTAAAATATCTTTTTTAATAATGCATTATTAAGTACGTCTCACACACTCAATTCCCTAATGCTTATTAAATTTTTTACTTCCACATTTTAATTGAAGAATAATATGTAAATGGAACAGTCAATAGTGGAAATTAAGATTGATACATTTTTTTTGTATCACAAAAGAACAAATAGATATTTCTGTATTTCAGTTGTTTTTTTATGATTTTAGAATATTTTAATATTTCTGAAGAATTAAAATAAAAAGAAAAATGTATAAATTTAGATGTAATATAATCTTAATGTGTGTTAAAAAATAAGCCATTCTTACAATTAAGATTCAAACTTTTATGTTTAATTGGAGTAGAAAAATTTTTAAGGATTTCAAACAGTGAAGACTAACGCCAATAAATTATTTTTAACTACATTTTAATCGATTATTGTATATTTACAGATTATTTACAAATTTTATTTACACATATACAATTCAGTATTAGTTAAAATCTGCTAAATTAAAAATAATTAGTTGAATCATCTGCCTGTCCTTTGTTTTCACCCAATAGTTATATTAATCTGCAAATTAAACATGATTAATCATTAATAATTAGTAATAAACTATTTGTTCAATTTAACAACGTACCCCTGGAAATAGGTTTCTATTATATGTTGTCTAGCATCTACTCCTGGCGGTGGTGAATGATTTATTTCAGGAATTGCGTCATAAATATGAGGATTTATTTGAGGTGGAGGTACTACTCTTCGAGCAATATTGTGCAAAACTGCTGTAGCGACAATCATATTCAAAGTTTTTTCCACTCCTTGAAAACGAGAGCCAATGTTAAGAGCAGCAAATTTGCGTGACCATACTCCAAAAGTGCGTTCTACAACATTACGAGTCCTTATCAGTGCTTCGTTATACAGATCTTCTTGAGGTGTTCCCGGTGCAGCCAGTGGTGTCATCAAATAAGGTAAGCAAGATGGGTATCCACTGTCACCAAGTAGTAGTGAATTTCCGTACATGCCGTTATCGAATAAGTACTTAATTCTGGAATGATTAAGCATTGTCGTATCATGAGCTGACCCAGGCCAACGGACAACGATATCAATAAACTCTAGTCTGGCATTAACAACACCTTGTACATTGATTGAGAAATATCCTTTTCTGTTTCTGTACAGTTCTGCGTCATCTCCACCTAGAATAATAATAAACAAGAGAATTGTATAAAACCCTGTTATAGCTGCACAAGAAATTAATAAAAAATATACATTTTCTCACCGTAGGACTGGATCCTAACATGCTTGCCATCTATACAGCCATTTACTCGAATAAAGCTTGAGATATTACAAAATTCTCGTTGAGATTGTCTTAATTCTTGGGGATTTGCTAGTAAATAAATAAACTCAGCTCGAAGACTAGCAATAGCTGCTGATACGCGATGAACAATCCGGCAAGCAGACATTGGACTGACACCCACAAAATCACCACATGTCATTAGGAATGATCCAGTAGCAAAAAATCGCAGTGCTAGTAGCAACTGGATTGTTGACGAAATGGGTCGGTTTCTGTATGCAAATAGCGAGACAATTAATCATGTTGAATAATATTTACACGTGGATATGTAGATATGTATGTTTACCTCGGAGACATTGGTTCTAAAAAATGTTCAGTTTTTCGAAGTAGCATTGAAAAATTACATTTATGTAACCTGAACCGTCGGAAAAACCGTTTATTACTTAAAATAGCAAAATAATCAATTCTTGGACGAATCCACCTTGGATCTGGCCCACGAGGGACTGGTTGCTGACCATTGTTGTCATCACTGTCCTCATCCGAAGAAATCGTACTGAATAGAATATTCACTCTCGTCGTTGCTGCAACTTGATGGAAAAGTTTATATAATGTATATAAAAATTTAATTTATGAACATAATGAATTATAACATTTTTTTACATGATTATCGAAATTACAGTTCAATTCTATTCGAATTTAAATCACTATTCAATTTTTAAACTGTAAACAATTAACACAAGTGAATACTTAGCTTAGCTTTGAAACTTTTAGAATTTTTTTAATTCATTCAATCATTTTAGTTCGTTATATTTAAAACGACAGAATGACGCTATTATTACAAGGTTTAGCAGAGGTTTAAACTAGCGGCTTAACTATAGTTTAAACCGCAGTTTAACCCCAGTCGGTGATACTCGGCCTAGAGATAGGTATCTCTATTTTCTGGTTATATCTTCTTTAATTCGTGTTGGTTATAAAAATATTTTGTATTGAAATGATAAAATTAGTTTATGAAAATGATAATAAATCGTAATTAATTTGCTGGTCCTTTTAAAAAGTAGTGTTGCCAATAAAAGTATTAAAGTTTCTAAGCTTTATTTGGCATTAAATTTTTGCTATAGTATGGTCGACACTGTGTTGCACGATGTCGACATTTTTTTCTAAGTGGAAAACGCTTATTCGCAGAGAAGTACGTTAGATTTTAATTTCCGGAAAAATATTATTTATAAACATTATTTCTTTGTTAGCTTTTTCAAAACAAACGACGTCATAGCAGTAACAAGTCTTTCTTTTTTGTTTATCATAATATCAACAGTTCGCCGGTGTCAAAGAAAAGATGTGGTGTCATAAATTTAGATAAAGTACGTTTATAAAGTTTCATCAAACAGTTTGAAACCTTCGAATTGGTAACATCAAACCTAGACAATAGATATCTTTGTTGATATTCAGGGATTCAAAGCTCCTCTAAATCAATTTGTTGTGAAAAAATTCGCAGTGTTTTTTTTCTTTATTGAGGGAGCAGTACGAAATCAGTTGTGTTTATTCTTTAAACAATTATTCAATTGGGAATTATTACCGCAAAAATTTCAAGTAATAAATCGTTCGTATACTCGCCATTACCATGGACTTCAGTGGGATTCTAGTGAAATGACATATAAAGATATGCCTGGTATAATTATTGATGTAATAGGCAAAGCTAATTTCATTTATGTGAAACGTCTTGAAAAGAAAGTGTGGATGCATCAGTTTGTAAATAACCGACAAACTGTGATTAACTCTTAAGATTTGAATTGCCCATCATTACATATTATTTCCAATTTACCAAGATGGAAACATGTTTCGCATCATGGACCAAGTTTAGCTTTAAATTGGGCATAAAAAAATGTACGGAAAATGAAAATATGATTTGATTCCAACTCAATCAACAAAATGCGACCAGTGCTGAAGAAGCTCTATGCCAGAGTGGATTTTAATTGCTCATCATTGGATGAAATTCATATGTTACCAGAAAGGTTTCTTATATACTTTGAAAAAGAAATTGAAGATATGAAAAACAAATCTATTAATTCATAATGTAATTGGTATGCACATAAAATTACTTTACTCAGAATTTTATATTTGAAATACTAAATGGATTTACTTTTACTTCAAATATTATTATTATGTATTATGGCTGATTTTCAATAAATGTATGTAATTAAATCAACTTCATTCATGTATTTCATCTTTCTAGCGGTTATCCGATAAAATATTCAATAATATCAACATAGAATCTTGAAATTTACTCTAAGGGTGTTCACACAATAAAAAACGTAAGCCGTAAACGTGAGAAATAAGACGTACGCATGCGCACTCTTCATAAAAATCCAGTTGTACTGCCCTCTAGTAATATAACAAAAAATAAAGATTTACGAAGAATAAAAAGTGGAATGTGTTATAATTTTTATTTATTGTTAGCATAATAAAAATTTAAAACTTCATGCTAGATGGCGTTACACCTTACATTCCAAACTTAAACCGTATGCCGAAACATAAGGCCTTACGTTTGTTATTGTGTGAACTACTTAAGACCGTACTCACAATCAAAAACATAAGCCGTAAGACGTACGCGTGCGCACTAACATCATAATAAATTAAAATTGGTTTCTGCGCATGCGTACGTCTTAAATCTTACGACTTACGGCTTATGTTTTTTTTATTATGGGAACACCCTAAACCACCAAAAATACACCCTAAGCCTTGGTCATGGAGAATAGAACCAGGAGACCGAACTCAGGTGGACGCAAATGTGAGAATTCGTACCACAAAGTGGAATCGGCTGTTAGTTCTCCAAAATTTTACTAGCAACGCTGATGTCAAGAAGCATTAGAAGAAAAAATAAAGAGAGGAAAAAAGGCAGAGCGTTTATCTTGGAGAGGAGTGACGTCAATGGTAACTACGTGGTGTCCTCTGTAGCAGTAAGAAAGAAACGAATTTGAAAAAGTTCGAATAAAACATACAATTACTGATAAAATGAAATAAAATCGCACAGAGTAAAAATGTATAAGACATTCATTTATCTATGTTGCATATGTATTTATATTTGATTACACATATCACTACTTTTGAGAAAATTGAATTTCTTTAGACGCTGAAACCGGTAAATTGCACATAATGCATTTCAATACAAATCCTGGCGTGTTTGCAAACTTACGACAAAATCTGAGGGCAACTGCTTCATTACATGATGAACACATGCCCAAATGTCCACACGGTAAAAATGCATGAGTAGAGTAATTGTTTTGACAAACGCTACATTTTTGAGCAGTAAGCGGTAGATCCAGATTTTTGTCGCACTCGACATCATTAGTATCGTTAATGATGACGGTTCAATCCTCAGCTATATAATACTCGTCGTTTCTTAAATCTGAAAAAAGAGTTTAAATGAAGTATACACTACAATACAATGAATACACGGTACATATTAATATGTGATTTAAGAAAAAGTAAATTTATAGAACAATATTAAGCATTTTTTTAAATTTAATTAGTCGTATTCGTGCGAGTAGCAGTTGGATAAGTCGCTGAAGATCTATACGAGGTACTTTACGCTCTCAAACTAATTTTTATTCTTTACAATTAAAAGTTGATTATACAACATCCTGATAAATTGAACATGTTATTTGAAAAAAAAAATAAATTTAAGAATCATTTTAGTTAGTCTACTTACTGATATATTCTGTTCGACGAATTTCTAGGGCATGATTATGTTCATCGTGGAAGAAAAATCTCCTTGTTCCTTCACTTTGCCATAGGTTTACTCCACACTGACGACAATTCCACAGTTTGAATAGTCTTCCGTCATCATCACTTTCTTCGAAAACGTAATTTTTGTATACGAGCACCTTCATTCTTTCACTTTCTCTCGATCTTGTTTTTGCGAGAATTCACTGCACTCTAATTCCTAACTCGACAATACAATTTACCAATTTTCGCCCTCCTAATTTATCATCCCTTTCCATTACTTCTTCTACTTTGAGTCCCCTTCTCCAACTATACAACTGAAGGGAATTTTAAGTGAGACTTCACGATTTTGCCACAATGGATGATTTAGTTCGCACGTGTTTATGTATGTTAAAGGTTTACGGAACCTTGCTTTCGAGGCTTACCTTTTGTTAGTGTTTTCCCTAAAGTTAAGTTTTATAATACGGTCAGAACAGTATTGACAATAACGTTTTCTCGTAAATTGTATATACCTATTGTCTATGTGCTTAAATGAACATATAGCTACCTTAGATGTTGGCTACATAATGACAGTATTGACACTTTGCAAGGTTGCAATAGTAATGACCTTACTTAAAAGAAAATTTACAGAAAGATATTTATAAAGATTAAGTTTTGGAGGCAGAGGTCTGTAAATCTACAAATTTACTTTCTTTAACTCTCGTTGTCCTGTATTCAATTTGCATAAATTTTTGGAAATTCGTGTTGTAATCAAAGAATATTGGAATGTTCCTATTGAATTTAGAATCCTCTTGTTTGGGTAACATCCATATTCTCTTTAGAACAGACAGAATTTGCGCGCAGGTTATAAAACCTATTTACCTGGGTTTGACCATTCGGCAATTAACCTGCACTGCATCCTTGACTAACAAATAACACAATTTTACCAATAGCTTCAGACCGTTTCTTCCACTATTCAGCCAGTATGCAGAATGTTCACGAATGCGAAAAATATAATAATAATATTGGACTACACTTCTCTGATTGGTGACAAAAATTTATAAATATCACCAATCATAGGAAGCCATAGATTCCATAGCTGAACGCCCAAACAGCTAGGATTTTGCGAAAGATTAGTACAAGCTCCACTTTCATCTTTATACGAACTGTGACTCCTAAGTGTGCATAGTGCATAATTATATAGTCTATTTGTTATCTTGTGAAAAGAGTCAAACAAAAAATGGGGAAAACGAAGTGTTCAGCTCCCGGTTGTTCCAGTGGATGTGTAGCTGAACGAAAAAAAAACAAAAATCTCGGCATTCAACAGAAATCGCTCTTCAAAATGCCAAAAAAGGTAAGATAACAAAGGTTTTAAATATTTTCGACGGAAATCAAAAAGTTAGTGATTCGTTCGATTGAAATAAGACTACAGAAACAATGAATAACATAAAAGTGTCTCTTTACCCAAACTGACATAACGCTCTGCGTCAAACTAATAGCATTGAACCTCAAAATATTATTCGCTTCGAAATGCTTAATATTGTCCTAGAAATTCATTTTTTTTCTTAAATCACATATTTAATTAATCAGGATGTTGTATAATCAACTTTTAATTGTGTAGCATAAAAATTAGTTTGTGAGCGTCAAGTACCTCGTACAGATCTTCAGCGACTTATCCAACAGCTACTCGCACGAGTATGACTATTTAAATTATAATGTTTTTTAGGATTCATTTCTCCGCCAGGAATGGCATGTGGCATTAAATTGCGAATTGAAGGATGACGACGTGTTGTGTGAAATACATTTCAATTCTTGTGATATCATAAGGGATGATATCGTTATTTTGAAAAATGGTACTAAGCATGTAACACCGAGAAGTAAACAGAAGCTCAGTGACAATGCAATTCCACTTTGCAATAACATTGTGGCCGTTAATGATGCTGAAGTTGTTACTTCTCCTGTCGTTGAAGTCGCAACTTCATCGGCCGTTGTCGAAAGCTATAATTTATCGTTATCGAACAATGAATTATCAACCATTAACGAAGTGGTCAAATCTTCAGTACACATTGATAATAATAGTGCAGCGTCATGTACTATTGTTGAAAACGCATCTCCAATCGATGTTCATCAGATGACCAATGCTATATCCCTTATCGGCTGCGACAATTCAGTTGCACAAAAGTATGAGTTAGAAGGACTATTACCATCTGGATGGCATTATCATGAAGAGAACAATTCAGTCGTCATTTCCAAATACTCGGTCACTACACGTCTTCCCATAAAACAACTTTATATTCGTGATAATAACACAGTTGAGGTAAAATCTTAATTCTAGTGATAAAATCTTTAGTTATACATTAGTCATGAAGAAAAGAACCAGAAGACTTCTTGGTTCTATTCGTTATGACATAAGTAAATGAATACATAAAATAATTCGTTAAGATTTGCAACAGGTGGTGATAAAGAATAGAATTGTCACTATTCCCACTATTAATTCTGTTGCCACAGTCAACGACATAATTAATATAATTCAAGAGTTGAACAGATTGTTGTTGTGTGATGGAACTGGTCGAAATAATGGGTAAGTGTGACGCATGACTGATGAGATACATTGTCTTAAAATGACGATTGTAATTATTATTTTTAGTTCATCACCAGAATGTATTGGATACGTTGATCCGCCTTGATCGTATGTTAGATATAGCTGCGTACGGTGCCAACCATGCATTAAATTAAGAAACTCACTCTCTAAATTAGAATGGAAAAAGAATAAAAAAATTGCTGCTCTTCTGAAAAAAAATCAGCAGAGTTGAAATTTACAAAACGAACGAATAGATCGCTTACTACGAAGGTAATTTTCACATTTGTTGTTACAACTGCTATCAAAATTGACTTTTCATTAACAGAAAAATCACTCTTTTTATAGAAAAGAAAAATATAAGCGTGAAATAGAAGCACATACAATGTTCGTATTTTGGTATATTAGTGTATCTGCCGATGTACTTGTATTGCACTAATAAAAATAAAACATAGATGGTTGCTTACATAAATTTTCCTATAAATGTTTAATATTAAGTATGAGTAAATATTTTTATTAATAAAATTAACATGAAGTTGTTGCATTTTACATAAAATAATAGGTCCAGAAGTTACAATATAAAATAAGTGAGGCTAAGAAGAGATGCGGTGAAATAGGTGAAGCAAATTTTCGAGCACAAATTGAAAATTTACCATTAAACCAGAAGCTTACCACAGAAACAATTTTTCAAATGGCAAAGTGTAAAAAGGAGGCATTCGTTACACGAAAATGTGGGTGTATGAATGCATTCTCATGCAAATTAGGGGACCTTCATTATACGATCATATGAGAAAGTATGAGATTTTGCCACTTCCTCATAAGGACACTCTAAATGCATACATAAGGAAAATGGGCAGTTCTTATGGTTTTAAACAGAGTCCATTCGACGTCATGAGAGAAAAAGCAAAAGAAATAGATGCAGCAAGCAGGCGAGGTAATAAATAATAATATAATTTTTGAGTTTCAATTAGATTATTTGTTTTATCTTGATAATTGTTCAAGGAGTATTGTTATTGGATGAATTAAAATTATTGAAAGATATAAAATTTAATTCAAGTGATGGTATCATTCATGGATTTGTAAATCTTGGAGATCACACTCTAAATAATCAAACAAATGAAGCTGGTGATCATGGACTTGTCATCATGTATCAGCCATTTCGAGGAAGATGGGTCCAACCATTAGCTTGCTTTTTGAGCAAAAGTTGTGCCAATAGCAAGACCTTGGAGTGTTTAATCATAGAAGCGCTGTATGTGATTGAACAATCAGACTTTTATGTTGACGCTGTCATAACAGACGGAGCGTCTTGGAATCGTAGTATGTGGAACCGATTTAGAATCACAGAATTCAATATTTCATCTGAACACTCATGTGATGAAAACAGAAGATTGTGGTTTCTGTCGGATTTCCCACATCTGATAAAAAATCTTCGTAACAAAAATACCAGCTATGATGAAATGTGGGTGCTAGAACTTTTTTTTCTTCCATTCTATCACACTTGACATATTAAATATAAAATATTGAAAGAAATTAATCATTTATTATTCAAAATTATAGACACCTGATGGCATAATCAAAAGAAAACATTGGCTTACTGTGTTTGAGCAAGAGAACCAACGGCCATTTGCATTAAAAATTGCACACAAATTGAGAGCCAATGTTTTGAATGCTCAACATTATCAAAAAATGAATGTTCCATACGCATTCCAGGTATGTAAGATTTTTTAGAAATGAGTAATTTGATCAATATCGGATATTAAATATCGATATTCTTATCAGTACTTTTCAGATAAAGTCTCAGCCGCGATGCAGATATACTCCACAAACGATCCTCCAAATACCGAGTTGATGGATTGCACATCGTCAATGATTTTCATTGATCGAATAGACCGACTTATAAAAGTCATGATGATTAGAGTTGGAAGCAAGGGATTGAAACCAAATTCTGAAGAACAAGAGGTAATGTATAACGAGAAACCCAATGAAGTTTATTTGAATAGTATTATGAATATTTTTTTTATTGAAATTTTTACAGTTTAGCGAGGAATTCATTACATGGTTGAAGATGTGGAAAGATGGATGCACAAAAAACAATTATTGTTTTATTACAGAAAATACAGCTTATGGTTTGACGATATCTCTCCGTACTACAATAGAAATTTTACATTATTTAAATGAAAAACATCATTGTGACTATCTCATGACAGCTCGGCTGAATCAAGGTGCATCAGAAGTAAGTTTTTTGAGAGTAAGATTATCTAACTGTATAATGAAATTAGCGCTTTTTTGGTGTGGCACGAGAAGTATGTGGTGCCAATGACAATCCATACGAGATTGTGTTTGGCCATATGTTCCATCTTCTGAGTACCTACAGTCTGTTAAAGCCACCCCGTGGCAGCAATATTGAAGGTAAAGATACCTTGTCATCTCTAATGAAAGGAGCTCATGTTGACAATTCATATGCCATCCAGAACCAGAAAGAAATGGATGATATTTTAAATAAAATGGTGGACGAGATGTTATTAAATGAAAAAGTTCCAGAAGAACCAAATGAAGGCGAGGTCGAAAAAAATATTATCGAATACATGGGTGGATACATATGTAAAAAGATGAAGAAATGGTCCGATTCGGATAATTGCTTAAAAACTATGGAAGCAGAAGTGAATACAATTAATGCAAACACAAAATTAATTGATTTAATTACCGAAGGGGGGCTTAATTATGCGCCGGCTAAATTAACAAGACTATTGGAAACTATTGAATTCATTACTGTAAAATTTTTTGAACGAGAACCAATTGAACCGGATAGCTTCTTTCTTTTGTTAAATGTTTTGAGGGATAATGGATTCACTACTCAACATAGTGTTAGGTGTAATGAACACTTAGAGGTATTGAATAAAAGAATTCTCAAATTTTATATCACTACAAGAATCCATTTTGTAGCCAGAACGGTAAATACTGAAAAGCATAAACAAGATGCTGAAAAAACGCGGAAAGCGCGTAAAACGGCGAAATTATAAAATAATTAACGAGCGTATGTCGTATTATGTATGAAATTTAAATTGTATTATCTGATTAATTTATTGAAATTTATTTCAGCAAGCTTCAACATTGTCTTATACCTGCCCTCTAGCGACTGAGAAATCGAAATATCGATCTATTGATGTACATTTTTGCCATCTAGCGGCTCATTTCAATCAATCTATCTGCCCTCTGGTAACTAGAGTTCAAATGTCAATCTACTTTGAATGCTACTTTTAAAAATCAGCCTTTTATCCTTCTCATGAAAGTATTATGTTAATTATTCAATAATAATTCAATTGTTATGTAATAGTATCAACCAAGACCTGATCAAATAAGACTTATTATTAAATAATAATTATATTGAAGATAATTTTAATCATAGAAGAAATTTAAAAAATTAAAAATGATATAAAAAAATTTTAATTAATAATGTTCTGACTTGGGGGGCCCAAGTCAGTTAGTCAAAAAATATTTAAAGGTTTATGATGCCGGACTTGTCCAACGGCGCTTCGGTCAACTCACTGGACCAATAGTCGAGGACGATTTTCCTCATGACCCAGCAGTCAACTCTACGGCCCTAATGACGCCAACGAGCACGCGGTCGAGAGCGTGTGGCGTCAGTTAGCTTCAGGCAAATCAAGCAGGTGAATCTATCGCAGTTTTCTCCGACGATTCATCCGTTTTGTCGGTTTACTCACGATTTATAACGAAGTTATTGCTCTATCAGCTCAAGAACTATTTCCACCACAAACGTGAAGTATCGAAATACACAAGGCAGTTCTCGTGGTCCAGCAAAAGCAGTTCTAGTGTCAACGCGCGTGAATCTGTGCTGGCGGCGACGCCATAGTGCCTCACGGATAGACACACACACAGTCCACACTCAAACGACTCACCTGTGTAAGTGTGGCTATCACTACAAATTGACTTTGTGGATATTTTCCGTGATAGTTTGTGAACCATAATTAATGTAACGCTACAGACTAATCCTTTAGTGACAATTAAATGCCAGACAACTCATTTTCAGACATTGTTCTTAGTGTATTCATAGAGTTAAGTGTTACTATTAATAAAAAACTCATTAAACCTGATCTCTGTGTATTAAAAATCATAAATTATTTTGAACCTTCTCGCATTCAATCTCTTACTCATTAGTACAGTCCACTGATTAATTTTTTGTTCTCACCATCCGACTCGAAACCGTAACATTTTGGTCCTTCGAGCCGAATAAGAACGGCTTGGATGCATCCCGAACAATTCGAGAAGATTCTAACATATTATTTCGTGAAGTGAAACTTTTGTGAAAATTTCAGAGTTTCAGTGATCGTGAACTCAGTCACCTCTTTGTGTTAAGTGTAAACAACTCAATAGACAATAGTTGTTTACGAATTCCAGTGCTAAGTGACACTCATTTCTGTTGTTGTCGTGTTGTAGTGCTCAACCTAACCAACTTGTAGTATTCTCTGGACGCTTGGCGCGCAGTTTGGTTAGGGTTTTTGACTTTGGTTAAAGTACAAACAGGTGTGTGACCCTGAAATTAGACAACTCACGTGTATAACTATATTATTCATTAGTAGTGCCCTTAGCATAAGTTCAGGTAACTTACAGTACACATTAGATTATTAAGAGCTCGTAGACTCGTATTAGTGTAAGTGTATGACTCTTTTGGTGTCGAGACTTGTGTGAAAGCCCACCTCAAGTTGACATAAGACAACTCTTGCAACAGTTTTGTGCATCTGTTTAGTGTTTTTTGTGATTAAGTTTGTTATAGACAACTCAAATCAGTGAATCATGGCTGAAACACGGTTAATTTCTTCTGCTAAGTCAGACTATGCAGATGTCATTGAAGACATTGATTCGATTGAAGGTGTTAGTGAACTTGGAGAGCATGTGAGTGCAGAACAAGTGCCAATGGACATTCCAGTTGACTCTCAATCATTCGAGGTCACTGATCAAACCCTAAAGGTTCCAGAAAAGGCATCGACGTCACGGGAAAGGTCACTATCCCCACCAGCTCTTGCTAACACCACAGCGTTCAAACTCCAGTCACAAATCATGAGGTACCATCAGCTGATCCACATGCAGAAGGACATAGCAGAGATGTCCAGAGCAAAAGATCAGGTATCTATGATACAAGTTGAAGGCAAGCTAGGTCAACTCCGTGACCTTTGGACTACCTTCGCCGTCGAGCATGAGGCGTTGGCTGTTGGATGTCGCTTGACTATATTTAAGCATGAATACATGGCAGAGAGAATTTACGAACGGGCCATGCGGCTCCACTTTGAGCTTGAGTCGTCACTTCATGCAGTCAAATCTCACCTACACGAAAAAGACATCCAGAAAGCCATTGACAGCTACAAGACCTCAACTCAGCAGACAACTCCTATGATCTACAGACAGGCAACTCTCCCAGAGATTTCTCTCCCAACGTTCTCAGGCGATTCATCTACGTGGACACAGTTCAGGGACATGTTCACATCCTTAGTACATGATCGTGAGGATCTCAGACCTGTGGCAAAGTTGCACTACCTCAAAGCCAACTTGTCAGGCTCACCACTACAATTAATTCGCCATGCAGTGATGAATGACGATGGATATGAACCTGCATGGAAACAGCTCAAACTAAGATATAATGATCCGGAGCAGCTAATCTTTTCGCACATAAAAGACCTCTTCAGTGTGACTACACCATCGTCGAAGTCCGCTGAGGACTTAGACAACTTGGTTTGTGTTGTGCGTCAAAACCTTGATGCTTTACGCTCTCTGAATGTTCCAGTCGACTCATCACTCTACTTCATTATTTTCTTAGTGGCTAGTAAACTAGAACCGCCACTCAGAGAATCATGGGAGTTAGAAAGAAGTAGGTCAAACTCCCCAACCACCTTGGACAGACTACTCAACTTTATTTCCACCAGAGCACGAGCCATTGAGTCTGCTCGAGATGCAGCAAAGCAATCAGAGAGATGGCCAACACCAGCTATTCCACGAAAGTCAAGATCTCAACAGAGATATCAGCCTACTCATAAGCAGTCTACTCACCAACAGACGACTCGAGTTTCCAAGCATGGAACTCAAAAGAAGCAAGCGGATTACCCGTGTGACCAATGTAAAAGCCTTGAACATTAACTTGTTGAATGCAGGTCCTTTTCAGCACTGTCAGAGGCAGAAAGGTACAAACTTGTATTGGCAGCTCGCTTCTGCTTCAACTGTTTTGGCCATCATTCCATCCAGGTGTGCCAATCAGCCAAACGGTGTAGTATATGCCAGCAAAAACACCACTCCATGATCCATTCACCCAGGACTGAGTCGTTACGCAAGAGGGGGTATGGACCAGGAGAAGAACCACAGCCAACTCAACGCAGTCAACAACCATTATCCTCCCAGCAGTGAGGTGAAGACGTGCCATTTCAGCAGCCAACTTGAGATCGCACTCATAGACTTGGACAGGCTTCTCACCAGGTAACTCATTATCTCAGTCAATTCAATACAGTCAATTCACATCAAGTTTCAGCTACCTCTCCAAGCAGTGGTGTGATCACTCAGCTTTACGACAACGCAACGATACATGAGAGATGAAGAGATGACCTTAGTACATGAGGTTTCGGCCTCAGGAGGGTTGAGGGTCCTAGAAGAAGAGTCATTAGGTCTCGTTCGATCTCCTGCAGCCGAAGATAAGAGAGGAAGGCAACTCGCAGACAACTCACATGATTCAACCATCACCAAGAACAATGCAGACAACTCAAGGATACATGACAAGCTCACTACAGCACTCAGAGCGTCAGAAGACACATGTATCGTTAACTCTTCGGTGCAACCAGTCAACTCAGCAGTCTTACTCGCCACAGCCAATGCACTGTCAATCTCAGACTATTCTCAGCTCCCAGTAAGACTCTTAGTAGACTCAGGATCGGAGCTAACGTTCATCTCATCAAGTTTGGTAAAGACATGTCATCTCCAACGTCGACCTTTAGTCATATCAGTGCTGTGGATAGGTAATGCACCAGCTCTACAAACAAAGGGAGTGACAACAGTGACTTTACGGTCAACTCATACTCAAGAGCAAGTTACAATACACGCTCACATACTCAAGTGTATCACTGGTACTTTACCAACCAGACAAATCAGAGAAATCAATTGGTCAGCTCTCAACTCACTTCAACTTGCTGATCCAGACTACTCAAGACCAAGACCCATCGACATCTTAATAGGAACAGATTGTTATGGTCTCATAATCAAACCAGGCATCAAACAATTTCTTCAGTCATCTCTTATTGCTCAAGAATCTATTTTTGGGTGGATGCTCATTGGTATGTCACAAGAGACAAATTGCTCAACTCGTCGAACTCATCATACAGCAAGGGTCAACTCATATCAACAAGTGTCTGATCTCTTGACAAAATTCTGGGTTCAAGAGGAAGTGCCAGAGGCTTCAGCCAGCCAACTCAGCCCAGATGATCAATGTTGTGAAGATCACTACGTCAAAACTCATTCAAGAGATCAAGATGGTAGATATATAGTGAGAATACCACTAAAGGCATCTCCATCTCTTCTAGGCAACTCATTATCGAGGGCACACCAATGTTTACAACACATGATAAGACGACTCACCAAAAATGACTCATATGCACAACTCTATCATAATTTTATGAAAGAATATGAGTCACTGAACCACATAACACGAGCCAACTCAACTCCAGTCAGTTCTCCGGCGTATTACCTGCCTCATCACGGTGTTTTAAGAGAAAATAATGTTACTACAAAACTCCGTGTGGTCTTTAATGGCTCTAGTCCATCTTCTAGTGGTCTTTCAGTGAACGATATTCAACATACTGGTGCTAAAGTCCAGAAAGACATTGCAGACGTACTCATCTGGATCAGACAGCATAAATTTGTGTTTACATCAGACATCACAAAGATGTACAGGCAAATCAAAGTCCATTCAGCCGATTGGGACCTTCAGAGGATTCTGTGGGTGGACAAGCACTCCAACATCGTCCCCTATCAACTCACGACAGTCACATATGGTACCAGATCTGCTCCATTCTTGGCGATCCGGACAATGATTCAATTAGTGAAAGATGAGGGTAGTAAATTCCCTCTTGCTGTCGATCCATTGCTAAAAGGAAGATATGTGGATGATATTTTTGGAGATGCTGATTCAGTGAGTCAACCCTCGCGGTTTCTAGGAACTGCATTTATACAGTTGAAAACCGGTTAAAACTCCGTTAAATTTAGGGAAAATTCCAGTTATTTTTCAGTTAAAAAACGGTTGAAAACGGGTTAAATAATCAAACCGAAATTCAACCGTGTTTTTCCAGTTAAAAATCGGTTGAAAAGCAGAGAAATAACTCTCGTTTGAATACGGAGAAAATATAAAGAATTTAACAAAATAAAAACGGTTGAATATAGGTTTAAAACCAGTAAAATACTAGTTAAAAAACTAAAATAATTTTTATATGTCCTGACAAATATTACGGTTGTATATTGGTTAAAAAACAGTTAAATATTGGTAAAATAATAAAAATTAACGTCGCGCATTTAACTGGAAAAAAATGGTTAAATATTAGTTAGAACAGAGTTAAATTTAAGTTAAATAATACGAATACATCTTTATTGTTAATTACGAGGTTCTCTCTTCCTCTTGTGACTGTACATTGTTTATAACAGTCTGTATTTGTTATAAATAATTAAAAAACGTCAATAAATGTTGGATTTGAGTTCTCTCAGACGAATTTAATAAATATCGACATAATGAGGTGACTAATGACTCCATCACTGCTCTCGCGACTGTAAATTGTTTATAGCAGCCTGTAATTGTTTTAAATAATCAAAGAACGTCAATAATTGTTAGATTCAAGTTCTCTCAGCGGAATTTGACAAATATCGACATGAAAAGATATCCTACCACTCTACAACTACTCTCGCGACTGTTAATTGTTTATAACAGCCTGTGATTGTTATAAATAATTGTGTTGAAAACTCAACGGTTCGTGCCGTAAGTCTTAGGGGGCAGCACTCTTCAGTCTGCCCATCCGCTGCTGCCACCAGGTGTTCGTGTAAGCGAACTTCTGGCCAACTCGCCATTTCCAAAACTCTAGTACACGCGCGCGGTTACGCTATCTCGTCACTCTAAAGTTTTCTTTTTCATCACATCTTTTTTGTTCATTAAAACATCAACACATCAGTTCAATCACTTCTCTGGAATAAATCTACACATCAAGAGACACGTCTACACCTCATTTGACATCAAAATTGACCATCGAAACACCTCACCTGGTTCCCACGCCGCCAACGCGTGCAACAGGCACTCGCCTTCAGCTCAGTGTGAATACAGTTGAAGCACAGATCGATAATATCTGTGTTTCAGGGCTGAACCAAGCATCTTACACACTCACGTGAGGGCCTTACAACCCCTCATACACTCCAGGACACTTCAATATCAATCCATTGACACTCTATCCAGCTTAACACTCATTGTGTGCCTCAGCACGTAGCGTTACACACACAAACACCTTCTCATCACTCACTCAAGCATTCAACAGCTCAACATCGTAAGATATGTTAAGATCTACTGTGAATAGTGCTACCATTGTGACTCCTTTATTAACTAGTTAATTAATTTTGTAATACTTAGTGTAAAAAATACAGACCATTTCGTGTAAAAACCTGTCTACTTATTCAATCCGACACTCATAATTCTTGATACCAGCTTAATTTAGAGTGAATTATTTCAATATTTTTCATGGTCCTTCGAGCTGGATAAATAAGTAGACTTCAACAGTATTGTTTACCAGTGAACAGTGGTGCTCACTGTAGTGAAAATTCCAGTGACACTCATTCACTTTGATCAAAACTCAGTGCTGGTGATTTCTTGTGTAACTTTTCGTGAGTAGTGCATTACGAGGTCATCATGTCTGATCCTAGTGACACATCAAACACTCAACACTCCGAGAAGGCTGTTCAAACGTCATCTGAGAGCATGCTAGTCTCTGGTAGGTGCTTTCCAGTGATCGGAGAATCGTCAGATACCTCAACACTCAACACTCAAGCTCCACCAAACACTCAGGATCAACCCACCACTCATCAGCTTGTGCCACCACTTCAAGAAGGACGCAGGTCTTACTTGACTTCACCACACATTCTTCCAAGTGACCTGCTCAACAAGGTCAACACTTAGCTCGGCAGAATAACGCTACTAGATAGCTTTTCCGGCGGATTGAGACAACTTGGAGCTGCTGCCACTCTAGAGGAGGTTGAAGTGATTGAAGGACAGGTGGAGTCAACTCACGAGGAGTTCCAGAAGACGCATGCGTATCTGGAAGTCACTTGGCCGACAAACCAACAGAACCATGCCTACTTCACAGAGTCTGCCTTCGCTCAAGAAGAACTCGCGTACGCTGAGCTCAAAGGGATAGCTGCACGAATCAAAAGCACACTCGCTAGCTCCAGAGCACCACTTTAGACCACCTCAACACCTCAGCAACTCGCTCCAGCTTTTCCTGCTTTCTCAACACTTCCGAAGCTGCCCATGGCAAACTTCAAAGGTGACTTCGCATCGTGTGTCCAGTTCAAGGAAGATTTCATGTCAAGAGTCATGAACAACCCTCAACTGGATGGTGTTCATAAGTTTGCGTACCTTCTGCATTACACAGAAGATGCAGCACACTCGTTAATCGACTCTCTTCTACGAACAGCAGCCGGATTTACAACAGCATGGGACGAGCTCACCAAACGATATGAGAACAAGAAACGTCTCATATTTGCACAGCCGGACACAATCTTTCAAAGTCCTCCTGACACTCGACGACTAACCAACAGGTCTGAAAGCCTCGCAACACTCCTCACCACCGTAAGAAATGCAGTGAAATCCATCGAGCTGTTGGGTCAGTCCGTAGAGAACTGGGATTGTATCCTGGTTTACTATATCTTCAGGCAACTGGACAAGGACACAAAAGAAAGGTGGGAGACATCAATAGGTGAGTCCTCTAAGTTACCAACCTTTCAGCAGCTCGAACACTTTATTACGGCGAGAATCAGGACACTCGAGAGCCTGGAAGGGTCCTCCAAGCACTCAACACCTCAACACTCGGCATCTCGGCCCACGTCATCATCCTCTCAAGGAAAACAGCAGTCTCGCACCAGCCGCCTCAGTCAAACAAGACAGTTTGAGTGTGACTACTGTTCCTCGAGCCACTTCACCAGCGAGTGTGAAAAGCTGAAGTCCTTAACACCTCATGAGCAGCTCACCTTAGTGCAGGACAAGAAGCTGTGTGTCAACTGCTTCGGTAGGCACTATGCCCACTCGTGCAGGAACAAGAGATTTTGCCGGAGATGCAACATGAAGCATCACACTAACCTGCATGATGCTCTAGTGCCTCGCCCTCCAACTTCTCAAGCTTTCACCTCAGCCACTCAACCATCAACATCAAAGGCCACTCAGTAACAACTCGGTGCAGTCTTCAAAACTCAACACTCTCAACCAACAATCTTTTCACTTGTGGACACTCGACACCCCTTTCGGACACTCTCTCCAGCTTTGGACACTCAGTCACTTGGAAAAGGACTTGCGATGGAAGGATTGATCAGTGGAATGACCTTAGCACATGACACTTCGGCGTCAGGAGGGTTGAGGGTTCCGTCTGGTCGTTCTGAAGTCCCTGCTCCTCTACGACACCTCATCATCACAGCCTGATGGCTACCAGTCAACACTCTCTACAATCAACGGCGTGCTCAACACGCCACAATCACTCATCAATTCTAGCAACAACACTCATGGAAGTCTCTACTTCTCTCAACACTCATCAGATTAGAACACTTGTCGATCCTGGATCAGAGGTGACACTCATCTCAGCCACTCTAGTGAAAAATCTCAAGCTCAAAAGGCGACACTCAACAATGCTGATCTCAGGCATCGGCGCGACACATCCATTAACATCAAAAGGCGTCGTTTATTGTACACTCAAATCTCTCATCTCAGATGATACAATAGACATTCGAGCCCACATTCTGCAAACTCTGACACTCTCATTACCATCATTCAACACTCAACACTTGGATTGGCCTCATCTGAAAGGACTGCAGCTAGCAGATCCAGCCTTCTCGACTCCTAGACCTGTCGATCTCATTCTTGGTGTAGATTATTATGGCCAGATCATCAGGCCCAACATCATCACTCACACGTCAGAATCTCCTATAGCACAACGCTCAATATTTGGGTGGCTAGTCCTTGGACCAGTTCAGCACGAGTCCACATCAACATTCCGGAACACAGTACACCTCGTAAACACTCAGACTGACCGTGCTATCCAAGATCAACTCACAAAATTCTGGGTCCAAGAGGAGATTCCAACAACTCAGAACACTCCACGCTCATCATTAGACCGAGAATGTGAGACACTCTTCCAAACCACTCATCAGCGACACTCCTCGGGCCGATACATAGTCAGAATTCCTCTCAAATCTCCAGCTCACACTCTAGGTGACTCCTACAGAACAGCCTACTTCTCTCTTCAGCGACTATTACGACGTCTGGACAAGAATCCAAAGTTGAAGACACTCTACACTCAATTCCTGGACGAGTACGAACGTCTTGGACACATGGTTAGAGCACCTCCTGCTACGTCAGGTACACCTCAATATTTTCTGCCTCATCATGGGGTCTTGCGACCAACGAGTACTACCACCAAGCCAAGAGTCGTGTTCAATGGCTCTAATCCAACGTCAACAGGAGTCTCACTCAACGACATCTCATACACTGGAGAAAAAATTCAACTTGATATCACTGATGTGCTCCTCTGGGTCCGACAACATCGCTTTGTCTTTGCAACTGACATCACAAAGATGTACCGTCAAATCATGGTACACCCAGACGACTGGCCACTTCAACAAATTCTCTGGCTCGACACTCAAGGCAACATTGTGCCCTATCACCTCACGACAGTCACCTATGGCACTAGATCAGCTCCTTATCTAGCTGTCAGAGTCCTCCTGCAACTGGTAGACGATGAGGGTACAAATTTCCCGCTAGCTTCTCAAGCTATCACCAAAGGCAGATACGTAGACGATATTTTTGGTGGAGCAGACACTCCGGAACAACTCAAAACTGTTGCTACTGAACTCATCACTCTCTGCACGGCGGGCGGTTTTCCACTCGCCAAGTGGTACTCAAACAACTCTCCAGCTCTGGGAAACCTCTTCACCTCTGAACAATCCTCAACACCGATCAACTTCGAAGACTGCAATGCCAAAATACTCGGACTCAACTGGAATCCCATCTCAGACACTTTCAACTTCACATCCAAAACTCAAAACTCAGGATCTATTACATCGAAACGCCTCATCCTTTCTGAAGTAGCTCAGATCTTTGATCCACTTGAATTTGTTTCACCTACCACGGTGCGGGCCAAGATGCTATTGCAGGAGCTCTGGCTACTCAACGTCAGCTGGGATAAACCAATTCCACACTCACTCGCCGCCAAATGGCAGAGCATCAGAGATGACCTCACAACACTCAATCAAATTTCTCTTCCACGATGGAAACACTTATACAGCGACTCCAGCTGTGAACTTCATGGCTTCTCGAATGCCTCACAACTCGCCATGGCTGCGACACTCTACATAAAGACACTCAATCAGTCCACAGGACCCATCGTAACACTTCTCTGCTCGAAAACAAAGGTCGCTCCTTTGAAGAAACTCACAGTCCCCTGGCTAGAGCTCACAGCTGCCCTCATGCTCGCCAAACTCACTCATTATGTTCAAGCTACTCTTCAAGTGAACATACACTTAGTACATTTGTGGACGGACTCTTCTGTGACACTCACATGGATCAAAACTCGGCCAGACAGATGAAAGGAATTTGTCCAGAACAGAATAGTGCAGATTAAAGAGCTTGTTCCGCATGCACACTGGCGCCACGTTCCGGGCAAGGACAATCCAGCTGACTGTGCATCTCGCGGCGTCACTCCAACTCAACTCATCACTCATCAACTCTGGTGATCGGGACCCACCTGGCTTAAGAAGTCTGAAGAACACTGGCCAGTGAATCAACACTTCGATGATCAAGCTTGCTCTATTGAGGCAAGACCTGGTCGTGCGTTCCTCGCAACTACACTTAACACTCACCCACAATGGGAACTAGTCAACAGATACTCAACTCTCTTAAAACACATACGAATAACTGCCGCTATTCAGAAAGCCGTTACACTCTCTAGAAAGGGACCACGATCTTATCCACTCATCACTCCATAAGACTTAATAGCAGCTACAAACTTCTGGGTCAAGTCAACACAGGCAGCTTACTTTACCCATGAACTAAAGACACTCTCTAAAAATCAGAAACTCCCACCGAAACATCTACTCACTCGCCTGACTGCTCAATTAATCGAAGATGGAATACTACGAATGCGTAGCAGGCTGCAACAATCAACACTCGATCCTGAGGGCAAACATCCTGCAATTTTGCCAAGACACTCGCCATTTACCAAGCTCATCATCGAAGACACTCATCGACGAACACTTCATGGAGGTGTACAACTCACACTCTCTACACTTCGACAGAAATACTGGATCATTGGTGGACGGTATCCAGTCAAGTTTGTCATTCTAAAATGCGTTGAGTGGGCTCGTCAACGAGGCGTAGGAGCGCAACAATTCATGGGGCAGTTACCACAAGCACGGGTCATTCCCTCCAGAGCTTTCACCCACACTAAAGTAGACTACGCAGGGCATCTCACGATCAGAACGCGGAAGGGAGAGGTGCCAAAACCTGCAAGGCCTGGATTTGTGTTTTTGTATGTATGACCTCATTAGCCGTACATCTGGAGCTAGTTGGCGACTGCACAACAGAGGCATTTATCGCTGCATATCGGAGATTCATTTCACGTCGTGGTATCACTCAAACACTCTACTCCGATTATAGAAAAAACTTCATAGGAGCAGCAACAGGAATCAAGCGGTTCTTCACTCAATATACTCAAGAACATGAGATAATCTCAAAGGTCATCGTCGACTCAGGAACCCAATGGTCGTTTAATCCACCTGCTGCACCACACATGGCCGGCAAATGGGAATCGGTGGTGAAATCGATCAAGTATCACCTCAATAGAACCGTCAAAGATCTGACACTCACCTTCGAAGAACTCACGACACTTCTTACTCAAATAGAAGCACTTCTAAACTCGAGACCACTCGAGCCACTTTCAGATGACCCAGATGATTTCTCTGCTCTCACTCCTGGACACTTCTTAATTGGATCTGCCTTGAACTCTCTGCCCGAGCCCACACTCACTGACACTCAAATCTCAAGGATAAATCGGTGGCAGCTGATTTAACAACAAACTCAACACTTTTGGGCTAGATGGTCAAGGTACTATCTACAAAAACTCCACTCTGACTGTAAATTGTTTATACCAGCCTGTAATTATTATAAATAATCGAAGAACGTCAAGAATTGTTAAATTCAAGTTCTCTGAGCAGAATTCAATAAATATCGACATAATGAGGTGTCTCATGCCTATACAACTACTCTCTCGACTGTGAATTGTTTATAGAAGCCTGTAATTATTATAAATAATCAAAAAACGTTAATAATTGTTGGATTCAAGTTCTCTTGGCGAAATTTGACAAATATCGACATGAAAAGGTATCCTATGACTCTACAACTACTCTTGCGACTCTAAATTGTTTCTAGCAGCCTGTAATTGTTAATAAATAATTGAATAACGCTAATAATCGTTGAAGTTTTGAAGCGACTGAGAACACGATGGAGCTGACGTACTAGGCCGTGATGGCGATCTGGTCCGGGATGATGATCTGGAGCGATATGGTGATCGGGTCCTTGATCGAGATCGGGTCCTTGACGGAGATCGAGATTTGGACGGGGCTTGTGAAGATTTACCTTTTCTCAAGTCTCTGTAATATTTCTCGGTATCGGATTTTTCCGCCATTTTATGAGCCGTATTTCTTTTCTGGAAAAGGAATTTTACGTTCAGATCGTTGAATTATTAATATATTCAAGACAGTAAGACTTACATACCTTATCAGCAGCTCTTTTTTTTTCGGCCCTCTTATTTTCATCGAGCTGCTGTTTGGAAGTAATCTTCTCATGCGGCGTGAAACTTAATTTTTTAGCGATCTGGATTCTTAGTGATTGCCATCGATTGATGTTAGTGCTAGATTCTTCTGTAAATAAAGGAAATTAGAAGGAATTGAAAGAAACAACTACAGATATAATAAAATATTTACCATCAGTATCAATCACGGATACCTCCTGATCCGTTCGACCACTCTCCTGAAGGACAATTATCTCGTTCTTCAACTCATCCATCGAATACTCCTTGATTGAGAAGAACTTGCCCCCCTTTTTTATAAATAAGTGTCGCGTTGCGACGATTTTATAGCTCTTCCGATCGTCCTTAACCAATGAGTGGTAATGCATGTTATTCTAAAAGAAAAAAACAAGAAAACTACAAAATTCGTTCCCAAGAACAAAAATTCCAATAAAAATTGAATGATCGTTAGTCCGGGAATGAAAAGAACATCTTATTTCTTGCATGTGACAGTGATAACTAAGATCTATGTGTGCTCTGCAGAATCTAGCACGTTTTATTTAAATATTTTCTTTATAGCCAGAACAACTAACATATTGATTCGGGTCCAAGCATACTCTCTTGAATTAAATCAGTAAAACGTCTGCAAAGCATTGAATACTTTCTGACGAGCAGTGCTAATCCTAACACTGGATCAATCAGTCACAGGACAAGCCCTGGATATCAGTCATTATTCACTGATTTGCAGAACTTTCGAGTAATTTTTTGTAAGGGAGTATGATCATCAAATTATATCTCGATTAAAATTTTAAAAAAAAGTTATTTCTAACAGAAAGTAGCGATAATTCTATACAATAGTTAATATTCTAATTCAAAGAAACGCTCGTGTAAAAAAGATAACATGTAAATAATAATTGCGATTTTAGCGCTGTTAGTCAAATTATATAAAAAAAAGGCCAGCTGATAGATCGCGGTGATTATTCAACCCCATTGGGAATTTAATACGGTAGCTATTTACTGGTTTTCGCAATAATTTTTATGATCAAAAAGGCCTATTTTAAGATAAAAAACATTATCATTTTGTTTCTAACCATCCGATTTCAATAAAACTTAGTTTAGGAGATTCTTTTAGAGCAAAAATTAAGTAGAAAAAATTGCAATAGGCATACTTTTTTCCTCCTATTTTTTGGAATGATTTTGATGATCAAAGAGTCTCATTTTAAGATAAAAAAAATCATAACTTTGTTTCTAACTATCTGATTTTTATAAAACTTGGTCTAGAACTTCCTAATGATGCAAAAATGCAGTAGAAATAATTGCAAGAGTGATACTTTATTTCTTCTATGTTTTAAGTTTTTTTTGTTATTAATAAATCAAATCTCAAAATTCAAAAAATCTTTGAAAAGAATAAAGGACAAAAAAGTCAGAATAATGGCAAGAAAAGCATTACGATTTTTGAGACAATTAACGCGTTTATAAAAAAAACAAAAATTTTCAATATAGTCAATGGATAGAAAAAAAAATTATAATATTCTTTAAAGTGCGAAAAAATGGGAAAGATAGAACATCTCTGTTTCTACTCAATTTCCATTATGAAAGAGGACTATGAAAAGTAAAACTAAGCTCTAAAACTCTACACTATAATTTGATAGTTCGTGAAAAATAGAAATATAATTTTTTACATCTTAAAAGGACGATTACATTTGATCAAAATGGTGGAAATTTCAGAAGGATTGGTGTATTTTTCCGAGATTTTTTCTATCTGCCCTTGTTCTATTGTTATCTTGGCTGATCTTATTCTTTTTCTTTGTTCAATCAATTATTTGTTATTCAAAAATACGGCTTTGGGCCCGGGTCTTATTCCTTACGTTTCGTCCCTGGCGGCTGTCAGCTGGTAGCTGCTAGTTTCAGTTTCATTTTTTATTTATTATAACAAATGACTATTGTTATAAACAATATTGAATATTTAGAAACAATGCACGATAAATTATTAATATATTTTGTCAATATGTAGCTAATTTCTGAAAAATACCAATCATCTGTGAGTTAAGTACTTTTTTTAAATATTTACAACAAACCACAATTGTTATAAATAAGATGAAATTGTTGAAAGCCATGGGTAGTCATCCGCAATAACATCGCGCGTGAACCCATTTTTATAATTGTTATTAATATTATTATTTTTATGGTGGATAAAACAAATTTTTCATTAACTATTGAAAGAAACAGATTTTCAATACAATTATACTTCTTTGTTATCCAATATTGTTTTTTTTTTCGAATAAATTAGTTGAAAGTAAATTCTATCACAATATTTGATTATAATATATATAATCATGAATACATTATTAAAATCATTATTATAATCATCAAAATATTAAATACAGTAAAAATAAATAAATAATGATGAGAACAGTACTCATTTGTTAATTATAATGATAGTATATTGTGCAACTAGAGTGGAAACTAGCTGGAGCCCCTCGCAAATGAAAAAAACAAATTTTTAATGAAGTTAAAAAAATAAAAGGAAATATTAAGCGTAATGAAATTGAAAATATTATACAATAACGAAACCTCATTACTTATTAAGTTGACAAAATGATATAATGGTGCACAGAATGCATAATTTACGATAAATATTTTACGTCCCTTAGGTACATGGAAATATTACTGCTGATGTTATGTTGTAAATATTTTTCAAAATCATAGACAAATAAAAGAAAAAATTTGGTAATGAATGATTTTTATGTCAAGAGTTGTCTGTTATCCTTGTCATAAAGACAAAAATTTTACATCTTGAATAAAGTATTGTAAGCAAGTTAAACTAAAAATACATCAGCTAAATTAATTATAAATATTTTCGATGTAAGATAGTTTAAACGATAATTTATACGAACACAGTGTATGAACATGCATAAAGGGGATGTATACAGGTAAAGTAAGTAAATTCAGTCTACTTACATATTTGACGGAAATTGGAAGAATTATAGTCGATACAGCTTCTACAGTCGGTTTCAAAAAATGTTCTTGTCAACACAAACGTTCTAAAACTTATCTCACCACAGATGGAATCAACCACTTTTAAAACACTCAAATTTAATTCCATACGTGTAGCGAAAACAAAGAGGGAAAAGAATTAGCACTTGCTTCTTATCACACCACTGATAAACGCGACGACTTCTACTGAACTCAAACGTAACTTACAACGAGCAGCTTGAGCAATGGGGAAAAATAGTTGTTTTGAGTCAGGCCGACTGGCCTTTATATAGCACAGAGGCAGACCCTCACAACCTTCCAGAGGGCGGGTCGTCCAACCCTTAAATTTGACTCCCACACCTCTTCTCTACGTTAAGATGTTACTGCCCCCATTGCCAGAAATGTACATTTTCGGATTGTACAGAAAAATCATATCTTCTTTATTTATTAATATTGAGGAACAAAATTCACTCAGAATGTTATTAAGAACTTAAAAAATAATTGAGGATCATTTATTTATTTCAGGAAAAATATTTGTAGTCCAAAAATAATTTTAGAGAGCACCAACTTGACCATTTTGATTCTAGAGCGCGATCCCGAGATCTTTGAAAAATCATATCTTCTTTATTTAGTAATATAAAGGAAGCAAAATTACTCAGAATGTTAATTATAACTCAAATAAGAATGCAGAACCATTTATTTAAGTTTCGAAAGATATTTGCCGTCCAAAAATAATTTTAGAGAGCACCAACTTGACCATTTTGATCCTAGAGCGCGATCCCGAGATCTTTCAAAAATCATATCTTCTTTATTTATTAATATTAAGGAACAAAAATTGCTCAGAATATTAATGATGATCATCAAATCACATTTTCTATCGATCTAGACTAACAGTTTTTTAATTATTTTTTTTTAATATTCATTATTCAAACAATTTTTCTTTACTCATTCTCAACTTTTATACGCAATACGAAGGTAAATCTTTAGATGAAAATTACAAAAGTAAGAGAGAATTAAATAAATGATCCTTAATTCTTTCTGAAGTTATAATAAACATTCTGAGTAATTTTGCTTCCTTCATATTAATAAATGGAGGAGGTATGATTTTTCAAAGATCTCGGAATCGCGCTCTAGGATCAAAATGGACACGTTGGTGCTTTTTAAAATTATTTTTGGACGGCAAATTTTCTTCGTAAAATAAATTAATGATCCTTAATCCTTTTCTAAGTTCTTAATAACATTCTGAGTGAATTTTGTTCCTTAATATTAATAAATAAGGAAGATATAATTTTTCAAACATTACGGGATCGCGCTCTAGGACAAAAATGGATAAGTTGGCGCTCTTAAAAATTATTTTTGGACGTTAATTATTATTTGTAAATTAAATTTATGATTTTGCATTTTTTTTCAAGCAGTTATAAACTAAAAAGTAAAAAGGAATAACTTAAATAATGAATGTTAACAAAAAAAAAAATGAAAAAAAAGTTAGTCCAGATCGATAGAGAATTTGATTTTCTATCGATCTGTGTATATAAAGTTATTTCATGATTTTCCACAATTTTCCTCCAAAATCAAGCGCGCCCGTAACTTTGAAAATTTCTTCGAGCTCGGTTTGGAATAAGGAGCTATCAACACTGACTTTTTGGACTCTAGGTCGGCAGTAAACAAGTACTTTTCCGACTTTTCACCGCTAATAACTTCTTATCTATGGTGGATACAAAGACAAGTGTTGAATCATTTTTCATGTAAAATCGCATAAAAAAATTATTTTGTTTGAAACTTTTTTTCATATCTATCATAGAAATGCAGATATTCGCGATTGGGAGGTTTTTTCGCGATTTACGCCCCCCCCCTCCCTATGGGTCGGATCGATTTTTAATTTACACCATTAAATTCCTCGCAAAATTTCCTATGAGATGAGTGTACAATCAGCATTTTGGCACTCGGTGGGTGAAAATAACTCTAATCACTGGTTTTACTGGACTATTTCTCAGACGCCCTTAAAATTTTTTACAGAAAAATAGTGTTTTAATAATTTTTATACATCCGTATTTTTAAATACACTGTTTCTGACGGTCTACTTCAATTTCTCGTCTTAATATTTATACATAGACGAGTTATTAATTTCTAAAGACGGAAAAATTTCGTCTATTGTACTACTCCGCCATTCTTAAACGCTCGTAGAATTTCTTACGGGTAGAATCATTGACTTATAATATTTTTTATGCATTAGTGCCATAAAATACACTGTTTTTTTTACTATACATCTAACTTTTGCATCGTTATATTCGTAACTTAAAAAGTTCTTGATTCGTGAAGCAAAAAATTTGGTCTGTTCTACCATTTCATCTTAACTTTAAAATACAATGACAGCAGAAAGTTATTACAGTGAGGGATGAATCTTTCTCGGCGTAAGGGCATCTGCAAACAGATCTTGAAAACAGGCATAATGTTCAGGGATAATCCAGGACGCACGTTTACCTTCACGTAGCCAGAAATTCGAAGAACCTTAGACTGACGAAGTTAATTAGCCATACTTTCTAAATGAGCCGAAGGTAAACTAAAGTATATAAGTGTGGGCAAGATTCATGTAATTTAAATTTGGCGTGAACATATCTATGTAAATCTTTTTTCACTATTCTCCCTTAACGATGACGCTTTAAGAAATATTTACATGTGGGTAAATTGTTTTTTAATATTTTTGATACTTTAGTATTATTTCACACACTGTTTCTAACCGTCTACTCGAATTTCACGTCTTAATATTTATACATAGACGAGTTATTGATTTCTAAAGACAGAAACATTTTGTCTATTGTACTACTCCGCCTTTCTCAGACGCCCTTAAAATTTTTTACAAGCAAAGAAATGGTGTTTTGATAATTTTTATGCATTCGTATTATTAAATACACTGATTCTAACTATCTACTTCAATTTCTCGTCTTAATATTCATACATAGCCGAGTTATTAATTTCTAAAGACAGAAAAATTTTGTCTATTGTACTACTCTGCCTTTCATGCATCAGTGTTATTAAATACACTGTTTTCGACCATCTATTTCAGTTTTGCGTCTTAATATCGATTATACTAAAGTGCATGACGCGGAGAGAAATTGGCTGCTTTTGTTTAATCAGTTGAATTTGACGTCATTCATGTCATTTTCATTATAAATTTGATCGGTTTTCTGAACGCGCGCAATATTTATTGAATCGAGATAATTTTAGTTAGTTTGAGTATAATTAAAAACAAAATGAGAATGACCATCGCTCCTTTTTTTTTATTTCTACTTACTACTAGCTATTAATAATTGATAAGAAAATCATGTTTTAAATATATATATACATTTTTTAAAGAAATTTTCTTATAACAAATTATTTATTTATTTATTTTTTTTTTGTATTCAAAAATTGAAAAAAATCAAATTTTTGTTGAAAAGTCGAGCGCGAAGTGCGCTCCATATTTACTAGTTTATATCATAAAGAGTTATTAGTTTTTGAAGGCAGATACTACTCAACGTGTATTGTAAGTTCAATTTTATTCAGCTTTAATATTTTGTCTTTATTTTCATAATTTAAACTAGGAGTCTTTATCCCCAATAAGCCTTTTTTTATCATACCTCCGCCCAACGTTAGAGTTTGCTCCCTGTTTTCAGGTCCCAAAACAACGTATTCTTTTTCACATAAAAAGACAAAAAATCTTCTGTGCGCATGCCCAGACGGGTGGTGTCTTTCTCTGCAAAAGAGAGCACGTCATTTTTCCAACTTCAAAACTAACAACAAACTTTAATTTTGGACGGTGGTATGATAAAAAATAGTATGTTGCCCACGGGAACAAAGTAAGATATCCTTACCTGAGTGTTTGCCACCCTCGCCTTCGGCTCGGGTTTCAATTTTATCATACTTTGCTCCTTTGGTGAAAAATGTACTATTTGGTAGTTTCTGTTGTTGTTAACGTCGAGTCGGGTCAACTTTAACCTTTAGGGAACTAAGAAAAAACACGTTTTCTACTTTTATCAAGGGTGGGGAATGTGCCTTTTGTCTGTTCCTGCAGCCATGTGGCCTTACAGGAAGTATAGCGGCTTCCCTTTCCGTATTCGACAGGGTCAGCTCGAGTGAACGTTTATCTGTTAGTTATTTCAATTTTCGTTTCACTTCTCAAAATTAGTCGTATTTTCCTTGTGTTTAGTCGTTAGTCTATGATACTTATTTTACGTTTTTCTGTTTAAATTTTTATTTATTGCGATTCAATGTATGTATCCACAATTTTGTAATTGTTGAATTTCGTAGAATTATTTGTTTGAATACAATGATTATATTTGAATATTTACCGGACTTACACTCAGAAAGAAGTTTATTTTACAATTCAGAATCATACGTTTAAGTTTATCAGCACTGCAGTTTTATAAGAAATTCGGTGATAAGAAAAAAATAAATATCACAGTGGTGGACATTGCTCTGGATACTACACTGCAATCATGTGAGTAAAAAGATATATTTTAAGTGATTATATAATTAACAAAAGAATAGAAATTAATTGTCGATTAAAATTTCTGAGAAAGAAGTTATTTGAAAATAGATAATTTTTAGAAACCCTATATTAAAGCCTACAGTCTCCATAAGACTAAAGTTTTCTTAGAGTATTGAGGGAAGAAAAAATGTTCTTATTTTTTTGCTGTTTATTGTATAAGGTAGTTCCGTGGAAAATGATCTGATCATTACATAATAAATGATAACAAATTTATCAGAGCTTGAGATTATTCAGTATAATTGGATAAATTAATGATGTTCTTCATACGAAGTATAAATTTAAAGAAACAGGTTAGAAATGAGTACATATAAATAAATAAAGGATTTAATTTTTTTATTGATATGTTTATATAGAGGAGTGTTCAAATTTTTAGTAAAATTTATTTGAACTTAAAAAGTATAATTTTAATATTGTCATTGTAAAAAATTTTAATTTTCACTATTTTTGAAAAATAAGAATTTCTCGCTCGGAATAATCTACTTCCTCTACTTTACTTATTTCATTTTCTACTATAATAACGAATATTGAAAAAAGTTCATTCACTTGCACTTACACATTACTATGTGTTACGCATGTGTACAGACTTTCTACGATGTTGCTTTACTCTTTAGAGTTCTTCAGGGTAGTTCTAGCGCGTACATAAATAGTACATTGTGCATCAAGGGCGCAAAATTGATGATTCCCGACGAGTGTGAGTTTTAGCCCCGAGCGAAGCGAGGGAGCTAAATTCACACGAGTCGAGGATCAGCAATTGCTGCCCGAGATGCACATACTATTTTTTAATGCTGAGGGTGTTAAATCTATATTGAAATTATTATCAAAGTAGATTATACAAGTCATTTTTGTTAATGATTTTGTTTATTTTCATTAGTTAAATTGAATGTTACATTACAATTTTCAAAATGAAATGCAGCTCTTTTTGCAAAGGATGGAACTGAGTGGAAGTTCAATCCACCAGCTGCACCACATATGGGAGGAAAGTGGGAAGCTGCAGTCAAATCAGTAAAACATCACCTTAGCAGAACTATAGGCGACTCACTTTTTACATATGAAGAGCTTTCCACACTGCTTGTCCAGATAGAAGCAGTTCTCAACTCCAGACCAGTCGAACAACTCTCAGCCGACTCTACAGACATCTCAGCAGTGACTCCAGCACACTTCTTAGTAGGTGAACCACTCGTAACATTACCAGAGCCTCCACTAGAAGATCTGTCAATGCCACGCTTGTCTAGGTGGCAATTCATTCAGCAGCGACTCCAATCGTTTTGGTCCACATGGTCAAAACAATATCTACAGCAGCAACTCGCCATCTCCAAATAGAAACACCCATCACATCAGATCACAGTCGGCTCACTTGTACTACTCACTGACGAGAGGTTCCCACCAACAAAGTGGCCTCTCGCCAGCGTGATTGAAGTGTTTCCAGGAGCAGACGGACTCATTAGGAGAGTGAAGATCAAGACAACAGCAGCAGAACTCATCAGACCACTCACTAAGCTGGCTATATTACCATACACTCCACCACCAGATGATCAGCAAGGGCGTTGCTGATGGTGGAGCAATGTTCTGACTTGAGGGGCCTAAGTCAGTTAGTCAAAAAATATTTAAAGGTTTATGATGCCGGACTTGTCCACCGGCGCTTCGGTCAACTCACTGGACCAATAGTCGAGGACAATTTTCCTCATGACCCAGCAGTCAACTCTACGGCCCTAATGACGCCAACGAGCACGCGGTCGAGAGCGTGTGGCGTCAGTTAGCTTCAGGCAAATCAAGCAGGTGAATCTATCGCAGTTTTCTCCGACGATTCATCCGTTTTGTCGGTTTACTCACGATTTATAACGAAGTTATTGCTCTATCAGCTCAAGAACTATTTCCACCACAAACGTGAAGTATCGAAATACACAAGGCAGTTCTCGTGGTCCAGCAAAAGCAGTTCTAGTGTCAACGCGCGTGAATCTGTGCTGGCGGCGACGCCATAGTGCCTCACGGATAGACACACACACAGTCCACACTCGAACGACTCACCTGTGTAAGTGTGGCTATCACTACAAATTGACTTTGTGGATATTTTCCGTGATAGTTTGTGAACCATAATTAATGTAACGCTACAGACTAATCCTTTAGTGACAATTAAATGCCAGACAACTCATTTTCAGACATTGTTCTTAGTGTATTCATAGAGTTAAGTGTTACTATTAATAAAAAACTCATTAAACCTGATCTCTGTGTGTTAAGAATCATAAATTATTTTGAACCTTCTCGCATCCAATCTCTTACTCATTAGTACAGTCCACTGATTAATTTTTTGTTCTCACGATCCGACTCGAAACAAATAACAATGATTACGATGCAAACAATGTATGATTGCACTAACACTAACCCAAACCAAAGAAATTTCATTGAAGGTGAAAGAATTTTAAAAGCTGGACATATTATTAAATGTGGAATTAATAAGAAATCCCAGAACAATTATGTCAGTGTCACAGCTTTTTGTTTACAAACATAAAAGTTGAAGGATTCACCTCATCAAATCAAAGTAATGATTAATGAAAATGATAAAATTGTATCTGTCACGTGTTCTTGTAGAGCAGGGTTAAGAGACAAATGTAAGCACATTATTGCTACATTTCTTTATTGTAATAGGTAAGTGACTATCAATATTATGTAAATATTGTACACTATTGCATATTTCAATAACTTTATATTTCATAACATTAATAAA